>BMAU01016403.1:0-53165 GCA_019973935.1 Trichonephila clavipes | reverse complement strand
GTTTACGTATTGCTTTCACGCAGGTGGCAGTGCGCATAATCAAATCTCGTTGGCACAACTGTATTTCAAAGTTTATTTGTATTATGTTTACGATTTTTAACTGTTATTTAACAGGGCTAATTCAGTATAAAAGAACAAAAAGCTCTAAGATAGTAAAGTGTAACAGAGGATTTCAATTTTAGTGAATCTAGAACATATGGCATCATTAGTAAAGGTGATAAAGTGATATGTGTTTTATGTTCTAGAATAGTGGTATACAGAACATCGTCCGTAAAACGGCACAAATCGCAAATCCTCTTGTCGAAAAAGGGAACCCCAGCGGAAATAATTAATTACATAGAAACCGTTTGGCAGATGACTCCAATTTAGCATACATTCTATTAAAAGTAACATCTTACAAACCTAATATAAGTTATTTGTCATCTAATCTGCAACAACAGAAGACACATTAATGTTTACCTTAACTTGAATTACACATATAACTAAAACATTTACAACTATATAGCGCGAAAGGTATTTTTTCGTAGCAAATAAAAAGTTTTGTGTTGTTAGCATTTAGTTTTATTGTTTTCTTAATAATCACAAGTAAAAATTATTTGACGGCACGCCTATTCCTCATTAAACATTCCTTCAGAAAATATGGCACTTTGATCCATAAAGATTCGTCACCCCTGTTCTAGGTGAACCTTACGGCTAGGGAAATATTTAAATGATTGATACATGATCGAGAGTTATGGGTCAATATGAGAAATAAATTATAGTTAAAAAAAGAAAAACTAAAGAGCACGCTTTTTATACTTAATCGAACTCGAAGTAAAAAGATAATTTCTTAATATAAGAATAAAATTATTATCGTGACAATTAATGTTATTGTGGTAAAAGCTTGAATGGGCTTTCTACTACATTTTTACATTAATCCTGCATTACGGAATAGAACAGATTAAGAAACTATAACAAACTGGATATCGAGCACCCCATGCTTTTACCAGAGAACGACATTAATTTTCTCAAATCATCTTATTCTTATATTAAGATATATTCTTTACTTTTTAGCTCCGATTAACTACAAAACGTGTTTAAAAATTTTTTAAAAATCAAGTGGTTTATTTTTCATTTTTAGTTCGATCTACAATAAAACTGTTTTAGGTTTATAAATCCAACACTGATGAATTAATCTAAGTGCGTCATTATTTTTAGAATCTGGAATACCCATTATTCTATCAGTGGGCCGATATGGCCTGTATTTTGCAAAATGTAGGTTTAGACAACTGAAGGAAATCAGGAAGAGCTAAGTTTGAATTACATTTTAATGCGGAAAAGATGTTAAGTCAATTATATTTTTAACTAAAAAGATCACTATTTGTATTAACCATGAGTGTTTTTTGCTTTATAGTTGAAACTTAATTTTTAGTGACAAATCTGGAATAAGTCACCAAATTTGTAAATGGGAAATCGTTAATCCTGATTATTCTGATCAGAACAACTAAAAGAAAATATTAAATTGTATGGTCATCGGTTCTTGACAACAGCGCAAAAATTTCGAATTAATCTGACCTCTTAAAGAGGGTAAAAACGAGTTTAAAGATTCCGTTACGTTGACGTGCAGCTAATAAAAGCGTGTTTTAAAAATGACATTTTGGGGCAGAAAAAATACATTTTACTGAGGCATCTGGGTAAAAAGAGTTCACCCTATTTGAAAATACGAACAAAAAAGGTATCCTTGAAAGACAATCATTTTTAGTAGGGAGTATGGTTTCCCTTGATGGGGCCAGCAACGCTGAACACCGTTGGAGGTAAAGAGTCAGTAAGTGTATTAAACAGGGATTGTACATTCTGTACATCTCCTCCAACTCTAAGAGAATTTGCTTGAGTCTGGGGAGGGGGTTAAGCTGTCAGCAACTCATCTGCGCTGAACATCTCAAACAAGCTCTATTGGGCTCATGTCCAGTGAACACGTTAGCCATTCCATCCTTGTGATTTCTTCTTCTAAAAGGAAACCATTCACCAAATTAGCAGGATGCTTTCTACGTGACTCCATTAATAAAGGAGACAATAGGGTTCGAGGATTTCACCGCTAAATCGGTGATAGATCAGAGCTGTAATTCGAATAATGTGAAGACCGGGCAATCCATCAATGAAGATGCTAGCTATACAGCGTCGCTTCCACACCTCCAAATATTACACTTAGATGTCAGAACACATGATTGTTCCTTGTGACATTCCTTCCTGATGAACATGCTATCATCAGGATGAACGGAAAATGGTACTTGTCAGAGAACAGAATATTGCACCATGCACTTCTCATCCAGTTTGCATGAACTGTTTACTTCTGCGGGCGAGATGGTATCTGCGTAACACATAACATTGGTCGGCGAGCATCGATACCCTACTGCTTGGAGCCGGTTTCGGACAGTTTGTGTCGAAACTGTAGCCGAAAGTAATTGTTTTTAGAATAGTGCATTCATTTTCGTTGGAGCTGTGCGTATTGCTCTATCTCAACTGCTTTGCCACACTGATCATGTTTCAAAAATTAGTTATTTTGTTTGATTCAAGGGAGCGACCCTCCGAGCAATGTCTTCCATCCAGACACCTTTATCAGTTGATGTTCTCAAATGTCAACTGTTAATTGACGATTTACTTCAATGCCATACAGACATTGCCATGCAATGGATTCCATCGCACTGTGACATTGATGGGAATGAAAATGCCGAATGCTTGGCGAAGGGGACAAAAATCTCATTGAAACCTCTGATAATACAGTTTATTTTTATAGTGCCAAAAGAATCATAAAGAAATACTACAGAAAACTTCGGGTCTAAATTCAACCAAAAGATTAATCAAAAAGGATGTTTTAGAAAACTCCTTCATGCCCCAAAATGGCCACGAGATAGCTGTAGTCGATTTTCGAATCGCCACTGGCCACGACTGCCTGTCCAAGCATCGAAAAATGATAGGTGTTGTCCAGAGTCCACTCTATAAACTTTGCGACATCAATGAAGAAATGGACACCATTCATTAGGCATGCTGCCGTGCATTCAGCTCTTGATCCATGTAGGGCAGATATTGGGAGGCCAGACACTAAATGTGTGATTTATAGACTATACTGAGGATCTATGTTTCAAGTCTTATTTTTATTTTCTTCTTAGTTATTTGTTGTTGTTTTCCCTTGTTTTTGTAAATATTCTCTGTTTCTCCTTTCCCTTGCAGTTGTCTTGTAATCGGCCATTGGAAATAAAAGTAAATTTATATATATTTTGGTGTCTCCGAGACGTTATAGCGTTAAAGATCGATATTTATTGAACGTTGTTGCAATTCTATGACATTGTGCTGATCTTTAGCTTGCATTTTCAGTCTCCAAAATACGTTTCCAGATCATAGATATTATACTTTATGAAACTCCAGTGACTTCGGCAACGTCGGCTTGTGTTTAGCCCCCACTCCCTCAAACCGACTATTAACTTTCCAAGCTTCTGATTCGGTTAAATGATTCGTTGAGCCATCACACTCATTAAAACCACGCAGTTACTATGTGTCGATCATTATTTTCGGCTTTATCTTTCATTCAGTTGAAAGCCAAATTTCATTCGCTGCCGCTGAAGCGTTATTTTTGACGTCAAACTAAAAATTTGCATACTCCGAAGTTCGAAAATGAGAAAAATTAGCATTTGTGATCTCTTTTTCTATTTCTTGCAAAAGTAATTTGTTTATGTCTTTTTTATGTAAGATTTGCAATTTTCTTTTTTAATCTTTACAAATCGGCTGCGCAGATGCTGTACCAGAAATTTTGTCATAATTCGGCTTGGTACGACGTCTGAACCAAAGCTAGCTAAAGACATTTCTTTCCCTTTTTTTACAACAGACCCCTTTACAATTTTCCCTGATCCTTTTTACGATCCTGCTTCTATAAATGGGTGGGGCTATTTTTCACCAATGCTGTTGCGCATTCCTTATCATTTTGGCGACGTTTCGGAACACCAAGTTTCTATTAAAAGAAGATACTTCTTTCGAAGATTTTATGCTGTGTGGGAACAAAAATTTATTTTTCACTTGCTTTATCTTTGATTTTTTAAAATGTTCCGAAAAAGACCAGAATAAATGAATTAAAAATAATACATTCTCAATAAAAAGGAAAATAAAAAAAATGTGTGTGTGTTAGTTAGAAAAGTAAAATGTTTATTGATTATGTTCTACATGTTGTTCTCAAAGTTTTTGCTTCTTTTACATATTTCGTCGAAAAATCTTGAAAACATGAGGTGTTCAGCGAAAACAGGGTTTCAGAGTTGCTGTTAAATATATAAGCTGTAATAATAAATGCATAAAGTGCGCACACTAATCCATGCGACTACACACCTATTTATATGTATATATGCACATATAAAAGCAGTTGAAATAATTATTACGAGTTTATGACTGAACAAATTATATCGTACTCTCAAAGAGTGTAGTCATGAGATTACCGAAGATATTAATTTAATAGTATTTTAATGTATCTCTGCTTCTAGAAAATATTTTAATAGTGAAAATATTTGACATATTTTAATATTTTATTTATAGTTATTTTCTTTTGTTTTTTGTTTTGTTTGAAAATATTAATTTACGCATTACACGAATTAAGTTATAACAAACTTTTTACTATTAAAAAACTAAAAGTTTGTTAATTATTCTCTTAGGAACATGAAAACATTTCACCAAATTAGGAATAAATTTTAAAAAATTCTAAGCATTTTAAAACACATATTTATTATATAATGCCTTATTAATACTTTCACGGTATTTTTCTTATACTTAAGGGATAATAGCGTATATCTCTCCGCATTCTTCACTAATCTCTGTCTCATTTAAGCAATGTTATCCATCCGGTATAGCAGTTAGCGACGCTGACTGCTGTGCCATAGGGACTGGGTTCGAATCCCGGAGAAGATATGGATGTTTGTAAATGCATAGTGCCTTTGCGACATGGGGAAGAGAGGTGGGAAGCACATCTGACTCCCCCAGAGTGTACTTCTAAATTGGGGTATAACCAAGCCAAATCATACTCTCACCTTTACGGTGCTCAAAGCTACGGCTAACGACAGGTGTCACTTATCCCTTTCCCGTGATGAATTTCGTGGGCCTCGATCTGGACTTTGCCGATCAGGTGGCATTGGTAACAACAACATTTAAGCAATAGATGCTATAAAATCTTGTTTCAGAATAAGTTATTTTTAGCAATTTGCGTAGAATAATATGATTTCTATAGTATATAAACATACTAATCATATATATAAATTCTACTTTCTAAGTACTCCTAAAGTGCTGTACATCAAATTCTCTCAAGAAAACATATTTTTTTAACTTAAGAGCTGACATTTTCAAATAGACATGTGCGTATATTTAAAAATTCACAATACTCGTAAAAGAAAAATATGCTTTTGAAAGTTTACTGGTCTTTCAATTAAAAAGGGGAACCATGAATTCACAAAAATTATTGTAATATGATATGGAGCCAAGTATTGGAATCTTTGTTACTCGAGAATGAATGCTGACTGAAAATTACAGCAACCCTTACTATATCCCTTTTGTAACGAGAAAAATGTAACAATACCACAAGTGACTCACTATGTTCAGGGTGGGGAAAGAAAATTTTTCTTGATTTCTAAAAGCGCCGAGTGCAAGGGATATTTTGACTTAGAATCAGGCAAGTTCTAAAGGTTAATTGTTTTGAGCAGTGTATATAAATTTGTGTGCATGTGAATAGATAACAAAAAAACCTGCTTTTAAAATGTATCGTAATAAACTAAATCAGTTTATACACTCAGGAACATTGAAAATAAATAGTGACCCAAGAAGAAAGCTAAGTACAATCACGAAACTTTGCAAATAAGCACAGCGTAATGTGATATGCAAATGATCCAAGTTTTGTGCCACTACGCATGCTCATACACGCCGAGGTGGCGCTACAATCAGGAAGAGGGTGCTATATAAGCCAGCGCAAATTCGAAGATTCATAAACGTGATGATTACCCGCCGATAGTAGGAAGACTTTGGTAAGCGAAACATGCCCGGTAAACTTGCTAGAATACATTTCTCACAGTTAAGCGAGTTTGAGAGGCCTGATCATCAGGATGAAAACTGCAGGCTGGTCGACGCGCCGTGTTGCTGGCCAGGTGGATTGTTCGGAGTGTGCCGTTAGAAATTTTTGGGAGCAGTGGACACGAGAAGGTACCCACGCGGTGAAAACCGGGTCTGGAGCGACCAGGAAGACCCCGAGGAGATAGGATCGAAGGATCGTGCGGCAAGTACTTGTGGACCCCACAGTGACTCGTTCAACGATACGAGCAGACGTAGCCGTAGCAATTGTTCCACAAACAATTTCCAGACACCTTGCAAAAGCAAATCTTAAATCCAAGCGCCCTTTCCGAGCACTCCCTTTAACGCCGGGACATCGGCAACTGCCTGTACAGTGGTGCCAAGCCAGATCAATGTGGAATGTCTCAGATTGGCAAAATGTTGTGTTTAGTGATGAATCTCGATTTGTTTTGGGGACAGATGATAACCGTGTACGGGTGTGGAGGTGCCCTGCTGAGCGGTACAATTCCCCCACACTGTTCTATATCACTCTGCCCGCACAGCTTGGTGTAATAGTCTGGGGGGCCTTAGCCTATGATAGCCCGTCTACTTTAATTGTGATGCTTGAAGCCTTAACAGGCCAACGTTACGTTGATGATATTCTTCTACCCCATGTAGGACCTTTCCTAAATGGTCTCCCCAGGGGCAATTTTCCAGCAAGATAATGCTCGTCCGCATACAGCAAGAGTTTTTCAAGATTTCTTACGTCATTTTCAGACTCTTCCATGACCAGCCCACTCCCCCGATTTGTCCCCTGTAGAGCACGTGTGGGATCGAAAAAACGGAAAACGGAAAATACCATCGTGTCACTCTGTGCATGATTTAGAGTTGGATGTTCAAGATTTGTGGGCCCATCTGCCCCAGGACAACATAAGGTGCCTAATCAACTCAATGCCGGACCGTGTGGCGGCATGTATTGCAGCTGGAGGTGGTCCAACGCGCTATTGAAGTTGCCCAGTATTTGTGTCGTTGCACACCCTGTATTCGTTCAATTGTCTTGTTTTTGAGATCAAGTGAATCTCTCATCTGTGCCATTATGTGTATTAAATTTCATTTCAATCCGATACTTTCTTTTGGGGTCTCTTTTTTAAATGTTCCTAAGTGTATTTGATATAAAAGCTGCATTTTAGAAAATTAGTTTTAATATTGCAAAAGAAAGATGAATTCTAATATCTGCGACCCATGCAAAGAAGGATAATTTTGCCGGTCATATGTGATCATCGCACAATAAGTTACGAGTCAGTTTATGCTATTTCTGGCTTCCCTCCAATCAACATTGCTATTCTTCATAATATTGCTTTGAGGGAAAATATCTCTGCTTGTTCCATCTCTAATTCTGTCTCCATTTTTTCCCCTCGTCCTCCAGAGAAGAATGCCATCAATATTATTCAACTTAGTGACAAGAGCACAGATGATTTTCCTGTTATTTTATATACTGATGGCAGTAAAACTGATGGAAGAGTTGGTTTCGATTTTGTTATGTTCAGGAGTGGTGTTGAATACGAGCACTTTCAATTTAGAAGTCGTGATGAATGCACAGTTTTTGTAGCTGAACATTTATGTTTAAACTTCGCCATTAAATATATCACTGAACAAAATAGTGTCATCTCAGAATATCTCATCTGTACTGACTTTCTTTCCTCCTTGGATTCTTTTAAGTGTATTTCTTCATCTAACAACATAATCGTCAAGATACAAAATCAACTTAAAAGACTAAAAGATAAAAACATCTCATTAGGTTTTGCATTTGTTCGTGGACACACGGGCATTTTTGGAAATGAGCGAGCCGATTGGCTTGCAAAGGCTGCAACGAAGCGCAAAATTGACATTGCCGTTAATATCAGCGCTTCTCAAAGTGTGGGGCGCGCCCCCTAAGAGGGCATTATACTTTACAAGAGGGGTGCGCAAGCATATCGAGAAGTCGAAAATAAGAGATTTAAAAAAATTACAAATTTACTGAAAAAAAAAGCAAAATAATACATTATAACATAATAAAAAAATACACATTTACACTGATATGATATACTTATAAATGCTTCAGAACTCACACAGTAAGTATTAATTACATTATCAATACTTAGTTAAGAGCAAAAAAAAATATAAATACAAATGTCAGCTTATCATATATGAGCAGTCCTATGAGCTTGTCATAAAAAAAATTTAATACTTATATTGATAATTTGACGGTTTATAATTAAAATCATGTTGTAGCTTTAGTATCAAAAGCATTATTATTGAATTCAATACATTGTTATTGTATTGAAGGGGGCGTGATGAAAATTATGATTGAAAATTGGGTCGCAAGTATTCAAAGTTTGAGAAACACTGCGTTAATATTCTTAAATCGTTTTACATGAAGATCACGAAAGAAAGAACGGTGAAGTCTTGGAACCAAGAATACCTCATTTCTAATAATTGGAGCTTAACAAAGCAATTTTTTTCCAACTATTAATAAGAGACTGTCTTGCCATCATTTTTACATTAATTACAAATAACCCAATTTCTCACTGTTAATGACAATTTTAAAAGCTACTTGAACCAAATTTAATTTAGCTCCTTCATCTTCCTGTGACTGTAATATTGGTGGCGAGGAAAATGTAGAACATGTAATCCTTCTGTGTTCCAAGTAGGGAGAAATATTATAAGACTGGCTTTCACAAGAGACTTAACATTAATTGGCCACCGAGTTATCCCCAACTTCTTTCCATCAGAAGTGCTTTTAAAAATTTCTGTGAATTTGTTGTAAATATTTTTGTAATTCTTCATAACCTCAAACTTTTTTTTTCTTTCTCTTGTAATGTGTGATTAATACTTACTTCTGTAAGCCCCGTGTGATACTTTGTGGTGCACGAGAATTTTATAATTGTTTTCAATAAAAGAAAAAAAGAAAAAAAAAATATTTCACAATCTAAATGGCGAGGCGTGGAAATTTGGTTCTAGCTCAAGTTTGCATCGTCACTTGACTCATTCAAATTTACGAGTTTGGACTGAAAAAGACCCTATGTTGTTTTTAAGAGAAATATTAATAAACACAACCAAGCATATTAGAGCTAAAACTAAATCACTGCCCTTTTTTCTTGGATAATGTATCTAGTAATATAGTTATGTTAGATTATTGTTTAATACAGTACATGTTGAAAAACCAAAAAGTATATTGATTCAGGAATTTTCCATCAAAAAAAGTCGTGATATATTTTCCTTTCTTTTTTACAATTTCTACACTATATTATATATAGCTCACAATCTCTATATATTTATTTATTTATCTTGGTGGAATTTTCAATAGTCAATACAGTACATTTTAAAGCGCTCAATTGAGCTGATATTTTATACACAGGATTATTTTGGATGACAATACAATAATATAATAATATAATTAATAAAAATTAATTCATTTAAACTAATTATTTAAAGAATTACAAATACAACCACGTTGGTATCATTTTTGGCGACTTGTGTCAAAACTTGAAACGGGTTTTTTCTCATGTGTTAAAGTATTCAATAGGACTGAAATTTTATAAACACTATTGTTTTGGGTGACAATACGATACTTTAATGGTAATTAATAAAAATAAATTGGCACTTAATGCTGTGCTTCTGTCATATGTATATTCATAATTATATTAATTGTAACTATTTAATAAAAAGTAGCTAAAATAAAATTTTCTTTGTTGATCTAAGTAGGAATTGACTTAAATTTTTTTATATTAATTGTTTTTAAACAATTAGGTAATTTTTTATTGGCAATTGTTATCTACTTATATAGAGCTGTACAAAAAAGTGATTCTATTTCCTTTGAAATGTATAAGGTCTCTCTGCAAGGGTTATTATCAATCTAAAGCCCAATTTGAAAGAAAAAAATGTTTTTACTGAGTGGTGATTGAAAAATATGTGATTACATCTTGATACTCATAATATTTCATTAAAATTGTTTTTGGGAAAAAAGAAGTAATAATTAGTGAACGCATTTATTTCTGCTAATGTGATAATATAACACGTAATAAGACATAGTGTGGAATTGGAATATATATTCATTATTTTTGTGATGTATTTTGTATAAGTACAATTCTTCCCGTATTTATTTAACACAAACGCCTCTTTTTAATATTTATTGTGCAATATTTCCCATATTAAATTTTTACTACATCTACTCAAAGCGGTATTGCAGACATACTTTATAATTTTTATCCCTTTAGAAAAATCAGGATCAGTGCTTTGAATTGATCTTTTGATGCGCCAGTTTTCACATTAAGGTATCCGACTACGTTCAGAACCGTGATTTTCAAAAGCGCATAAATGGATAATTTTCATGATATTTAGTGTCACTTAGATTAGAATATATGCATAAAATTGTTTTAAGGACATTTTGATAAAAAAATTTATTTAAATACAATATTTGGGCAAAAAATTAAGTTAGAATAATCTTTTTTCCAAATATTCTCCTTTTGTGAAAAATGCTTCTATTAGAATATTTTTCATGTACATAGCTTAGACCTCTGTTTAGAGGTTCAACTAGAATTTTTGAAATACATAACTTAGAAGTGAGTTTATTCATATTTTACGACAACTGAGGGGAGTAATTTTAGGAAAAAAACGCGAATAATTACACTGGTGTGCAAAACTTAAGCAACAGGTGGGTTTATCGCCATAACTTCACGAAAAAACATCTGAGAAACATGATATTTAGAAATGAGGGAGAGTATTATGTACGTAAAAGATGACGAAAGCATCGGCTCTGAAAAAGGAATACAATGCATACGGTATGGAATCAAACAAAAACAAGCTTTATTGAACGCATAGTATCGTGACTCATGATGGTCCATCCAACAGGAAGAACAACAAGCAGATGTTCCTTAATATGGTACATGCCCTCCCCTCACTGCAATGGTTGCTTCGCACCGTCTCTGCATACTCGGAACCAGCTGGTGCAACATTTCTTGCGGTAGGAGTGCCCATTCGTCAATCAGTATCTGTTTGATTTGTTGGTAATTCTCCGGATGATGTAAGCGTGCTACAACACGTCTCCCCAAAGCATCCCACAGATGTTCGATGGGATTTAAATCTGGGAAGTGCGCTGGCCAATCCTCTCGAGTGATATCTTCACTTTCCAGCAGCTCCTGAACAACAAGAGTCCGATGTGACCAGACATTGTCATCCATAAAAATGAAGTCTGGGCTAATGACACCTCGGAACAGATGCACATGGGGAAGAAGTACCTCCTCACAATAGCGATCCTCGATTACAGATTATCTGTCGAAAATGTGGAGCTCAGTTCACCCGTTCAGCAAAATGCCTCTCCAGACAAGGACCCCAGGACCACCGTAATCGTGTCTTTCCTTGATGTTACTGAAATAAAACGGGTTCTCGATCTCTTTCCAAATCAAAACGCGTTGAGAATCGCTTCTGGTACTGAACCGACTCTCATCCGTAAAGAGGACACGATTCCATTGATCAGTTGTCCAGTTTTTGTGCTCTCTGCACCACTGTAAACGGAGACGTCAGTGGGCAACGTTCAACGGGAGGCAGCGTTCAGGACGGTGGGCGAATAGGCCTCCATTTTGAAGGTGCCTGGCCACAGTAAACCGCGACACTTGTCGCCGCGTTGCTGTACAGAGTGACTGAGCAATGGCGCTTGCTAACTGTTGTCGAACTCTTTTCGCCTGCAGGATGATACAATGGTTCTCCCCTGCAGTTGTCGTCCTCGAACGGCCACCATCAATCTTTCTAACACCTGTACCTGTGGTTTGGAACGCTTTCAAAGCACGCGAAACGACACTTTTGTTGATTCCGAACTTTGCAGCTACACTGGTGACAGTACGCCCTCCTCCAGCTTTCCAATTATTCTTCCACGTCTGAAGTCGTCCAGGTGAACTCTTCTAGCCATATTTCATGAACTGACTCACTGGCACTTGCAGCGAATATGTTGAATAGCGTCTTCGTCCTTCATTTTGTTCTACTGTTGAGCATTGCGCGCCGACATCACACGTTTTACGTACGCTGACGTCGCCTCTGACGTTTAGTTCCTGATATTTGCATACGCATGACGTTTCTACTGAGTTACGTGTTCACTGTGCTGATCTCCAGACCTCCTTTACAGCAATTTCATGGCTATTTGCAAAGTTTTTACATTGTTGCTTAAGTTTTGCACACCAGTGTATTTCAATTGGTGGTAACTCTGAAAATAATGTGAATTTTTCAACAATTCTAGTGGAGCCTCTGTAGAGAGGTCTGAGCTATATACAGGCAAAATATTATTCTAATAGAGTCATTTTTCTCAAAATGAGAACATTTGGAAAAAAAATAATTCTAAGTTAATTTTTTGCCAAAATATTATATTTAGATAAATTTTTTTTGTCAAAATGTCCTTAAAACAATTTTATGCACATATTCTAATCTAAGTGTCACTAAATATCATGAAAATTATATATTTATGCGCTTTTTTATAATCACGGTTCCGAACGTAGTCGGATACCTTAAACCACATGTGGATTTAATCGGATTTCACTTGAGCATTATTCCAGATTGGGAGGATCAAAACTTAAATTCTCTTCCCTCTGACGCGGTCACAGAGCCAATTACCTTACCATGTAACTTAAAAAAAACATTAAAAAAGTTTGAAAAGTTATTTAACTAATCTTGTATTTTTTAAAAGCGCGTGTTTTTATATTTATAAATATAATTTCCTGTTAGAATATAACTTATTAAGAATATTGAACATAATTTTAAAGTATTACATCACGACAACGCTCTTTAAGGTATCCAAATACGTTCATGATACTTTTTTTTTTAAAAAGAAAAGCTTGCAAAAATATTATAAATACTTTCTTATAGGGATCAATGCCAATAAATATTAATACTTAAACCGCAATATTTACAAAAATATTAGTCAACTTTTACAAAAATTACAGTTATAAGTGAAATGTTGGCAATTTTTTTTTAAAAAAACTTTAAAATAGTTAGAAAAAAATAATAAAATATCATCAAAGGCTACACTGAAATATAAACTACTTATATTTATCTAGGGAATGTAATAAATTTATAATTTTTTATTTAAGTATGAAAATATTTGAATTGATCGAATAAGTATTTTGTGAGGCTATTATTGAAAGAACCAGCCGTAAAATTCAAAAAAAATATCCACACAGTAAAAAGTATCGCAGAACATTCCCTAGAAAATAATTTGAATATGAGATTCAAAAAGTTTTGTAGAAATACAATCGTAATATGTGTTGAGTTATCAGACTCGTCATGATAGAGTTTGAACAATTTAAACGGCTACTTCTGGTGTGTTAAACACGTACTTCCAATTTTTCTTATTTTATGGAATTTATTGCATAACTCGACACGTTTTTAAAATATATATATATATATATATATATTTTATTGTTTTATTTAATTACAAAAAACTCTCTCCAAAATGTGTGCTTTGATCCAAATTGGTCATTTCAACGCGTTCAGGAAAGAAAGATGTCGCACTATATAACTGCACGAGGGATATTGGCGACGGAATTTGGAATTTTGACCCATGGTTAAGTGACGAGGACGACATCTGAGTTAGCACCCCCTCCTTAGCTACCACATCACAACAACGGAAAGACGTTTGAGCCTCGACAGATTTAACATGCAATTAGTGGCGTTGATTGATTGATTGAATATTAACGTCGCACGGTTTAGCTGCACGAGGGCTTTTGGCGACGGACCACGTAATTTTGAACCATGGTCAAGTGACATGGACGACACCTGAGCTGGCATCCCCCTCTCCTAACTACCACACCACACCAACGGGAGGATGTTTGAGCTCTCGACGTATTTAACGTGCATCACTGCCCTACACGGAGGGTCTTTAGTGGTACTGGGCTCGAACTCGTGACAAAGCAAGTCACGATCCGATACCTATACCACTCGGCTACCGCGGCCCCAATTAGTGGCGTAACAAAGAACAGTAAGGCCCCCCGCAAACTGAAGTTTTGGGCTTTAAGACCTAATACGTTCTTGGCGTGAATTAAGCTTTGGGCCTTCCGAAATGCGGGGGTGTACGTTACGCCACTGCATGCAGTATTTCGCTCTACAACATGGGTGTCAAACTCAAAGGCTATATCAGGCCAAGCAGACGTTTAACTTTAGGTGCTCCGCAAACAAATCAATATTCATAGAAACGTAAGTTTATTTCGAATGATACATTATAATAAACATAAATAAATAAATAAAAAAACAAGATAATTTTAATGTTTGTATCCTGCCAGTTACCATCTTTTCTCTGCTACTATCTTTCATATTTCCGGAGAAGTTGTAAAATTTTATTACATATTATTGTGTACCGATAAACTGGTCGGGGAGCAAAGATGTTCGTCATGGGCCGCGGGTTTGGCACCCCTACACTACACGGTGGGTTTTCAGCGATGCAAGACTCCAACTCATGACACGCCAGCCACAAGTCCGTGAACTTGACCAATAGGTAACCGTGGCCACTTAAATGTCCACTGATATCTAAAAAAGTAATTTTAAGCAGACTGATTTTTAAAGAGCTTTTAAATCCCCCTTAAAAATTCTTAAGCGACAAAAATGTAAAAATCATTGTCATTTTAAAATTCCATTCACGTTTTTAATCGTATCAGTCGAAAGCCTTATAAAAATGTGAAAAGAATTTAGTGTTCACGCCATCTGTGACACAAAATGTTAGGGCAGTGTAGAAAAATTCTCTGCGAATGGGGCTCAGAGGAAACGAAACTGTGGCGAAAGGGTTTAGTGTGCGAAATCAAGTTTATCGTACTTCACCTGAGACGTGATTCCTGAGGGAAAGCGCGGTTTGCCCGACTCCGGAAATGCGGGAGACCGGGTTGCCACATGTTGGCAAAGATCGCCCGAGAATGCGATTTATGGCGACTGAAAAAAAATGAATTCTTGTTGGCGGATTTAGCATGTTTTTACCATGTATCTTGTCAAAAATGGCATTGAATATTCGATCAAAACTGAGAGAGAGACATCGCGATGAAAGTTTAATTAGCTTAAGGCAAGCCTAAATACTTTAAAAGGGAAAAATATTTTTCAAATAATTCTGCAAGATTTTTTGTTAATTTCGAGGAATTTTAAAGTTTCATTAAACTTGGGTGACTGTGCTTTAACTAACGTTGCACTATAAACCAACACGAGGAATATTGACGACAAACCTCGTAATTTTGAATCTGTCAAGCAACGAGGACGCCACCTTAGCAGGCATACTTCTCCATATTACCACACTACGCCGACGGGAGGACTTTGTACCACGACAGATTTAACTTCTATGAGCCCCTCTACATGGAGGGTATTAACGTCACACACTATAAAACTGCTCAAGGGCTATTGGCGATGTACCTCGTAAGTTTGAACCACGGTCAACTGACGAGGAAGACACCTGAGTTTTTATCTCCTCTCCTAACTTTCACACCACACTAATGGGAGGGCATTTGATCCTGGATATACTTAACGTACATCGGCCCCCTCCGCACGGCGGTCTTCAGCGGTACTAGGCTCGAACTCATGACATACTTGCCACGAGTCCGTTGTTTTGACTGCTAGGCCATGGCCACACCGTGGCTACACATGAAGGGTCATAACACTAGAACGCCCGTTATTTCGATTATCCTTAAACGTACAACGGTGTCATATCGACACAATAAAAAAAATAATTGTTTCAACTATATAATTGCAGGACTACTGTTCAGTAGGGTTTACTTTTAAGACTTTTAAATATTATTTCATGTAATTAACATATTTTATAACCCCTTAAAAACTGACGTTGACATTATGTTTCATGAAGCTTGTTGGACCACTGCTTTGTCGCAAAACATTTCGAGTCTCAAATCTGCCAGAGACACTAGTATTATGCGGTGTCCAGTCTGTGCCATCCCTAGCGATATATACGTCAGGATTTTCTGAAATAATATCAATTATATCTGTACTTTCTTCAAATTCTTCGCAGTCACTTTCACTCAGTCTTATGTCTTCATCGGAATCTAAATAATAGCAAGCAATTCTCAGAAATCTTTTGCAATAAGTTAGCAATTTCAGCAGAGCTTAGACCTTTTCTACGAACTCTGCACAAGCTTCGAAAACTGAATTAATTTTTTTATAATCAAATAACCGAATACTATGTAACACTTTTTAAAAAATAGATAATAATAAATAAAATAGATAATAATAGATAAAAAATCGTTTTTCCTGATGATCCTGATCAGGACAATGTAAGAAAATTATGAAATTATTGTATTGCCATCGGTCCATGACAAATGAGCAAAATTTCGAATTAATCTGACAGTTTAAAGTTGGTAAAACTCGAGTTCAAAGATTCCGTTACACAGACAAGGGAAACTTATAAAAGCGTATTAAAAAGGAGAAAAAGCAATGTTTGTTATAGATGTTCAGAAAGGTCCTTAAGTTAACACGTTCGAAGTACTTTTTAACAAAATATCATATTTAAACATTATAAATGCTTTTTTAGGACTCAATACCAATAAATACTAATATTTAACTAACAATATTTAAAATAATTTATTTAAATATAAGAAAACCACAATTAGAAGTGAAATTTTAGCAATAATTTTGAAAAACTCCAAAGCAGTTAGAGAAAAAAGTAAAAAAATTATGTAAGAGTTTTATACTGAAACACAAATTAGATGCATTTATCTAGGAGGTGTACTAATATTTTAATGTTTTATTAAAATTTGAAAATTTTAGAGCTCATTGAATAAACATAATAAGAAATGTGACACATTATTTATGAGACCATTATTTAAATAATAAGCCATAACTCAAAAAGTATTCATACAAAAAATATTTTAGTACATTCTCTAGAAAATAACATAAATATCAGGTTCAAAAAGTTTTATAGAAATACATTTGTAACATTTTGAGTTATCAGACTCGCCATGATAAATTTTGAACAATTTAAATGCCTAATTCTGGTTGATCAAAGACCCCCTTCCGGTTTTTCTAACTTTGTAAAACTGATTGTAACTTAGCTTCTAGGTTGAGTAGAAGCAAAATAAAGTATATTTTGTAAAGCCAAAAGATAGCTCTATTCAATAAAAAACAAAACAAAAATATCTGTCTTGACGAATTTTGGTCATTTTCAAAGTGTTCGGATACCTTAAGAGAATAGTTTTTAAACATCGTTTATATATTTCTACTTAACCAGTGAGGTGGTAGTAAGATATATGTATAATCGTATAAAACATAAGTCTTCATCTTTTTTTCCCAGTAAAATTGAAATGTATTCTTCAAAAAACGCCACCAGAATAAACCATACCATTTACGGCGAAATTTTCAGTGTTAAAATACTAAGAAATGTTTTTTCTTATTTCTCTCAGCTATTCTATCAAACATTTTAAAACCATCCACATTTAAAATAGTAATTCAATTAGTATTTCTTATCAGGCTTTCGAATAATTTGATTATGCCATTTATATGGCTTATGTGAAATAAGAAGAAAATCGTTTGGAAAAAACAATTGCTATCTATAACAAGATTTTTAAAAAAATTTAGAACAAGTAACGCAACGATTTTTAAGGATTTAAATTTTTATATACAAGTTATGGGGTGGCAACATGCAAAATAACACGAATTCTCTAATAAGTATTAAAATTAAAAAGAACAACTTAGTACTGTCGTTCTGTTAAGCATTATTGTTTCTTACTATCCTCCAAGTCAATGTTTGCAGGATATCATTATTATTTACTTTTTGGAATTCCCTTAAACAACCCTATATTATTAAAGTAAAATAATATTGGATTAAACAATCTATAATTATATTCATCTTCTGCCGTTAGAATTTCTTTAAAGTATTGTGAAACACTGTTGATGCATAATGGCTCAAAAAATTTATTGAATTGTTCATAACAAATTAATATTCTTATTAAGTGATGTTACGAAGCCCAGTGGCTGAGCGGTTAGTGCATCGCGCTTCCACACCTCAGGTCCGAGGCTCAGACCCCGAGCTGGGCAAAGTTGACACAGCCTTCCATCCCTTAAGTAGGTCGATAAATGAGTACTAAGCTTGCTTGGGAATTAACACTGGGAATTTCGCATCAGACTGATCACCTGACCAGAACATTTGTTCAAGCACCTCAGGGCTCAAGATCGCGTATACTGGGTTGGGCACTGTAGACCTTGGCCCTCATGGGCTGTTGCGCCACTGAGTCAAGTGATATTTAATTTAAAAAGAATATGGAGTGTTTGTTACTAAACTATACGGTTGAAAATAAGAATGACTTTTGCTTGTATGTTATGAGAATGCTTGAGTATACCTTTAATATTGAAACTAATTTTACAAATTTAATATGAAAATCCAATGTTTCTATTTTGTACCTTTTTACATTTGTTACGCGACTTATTTCTCCAGATTTTTTAAAAAGAATCTGATAAAAAAGCAACCTTGGAAAGGTATAAAAAATTATTAAAATAATTGTGATATAAAAAAATGTGTGATTCTCTCTCATTTATTTTATATATTACATTAACAAAATCTATAAATTTTTTCAGAAATCTAAAAGGTTTTGGGTATTTAAGAAGTGGTTGTACAATGCATATTTGTTCACAGAAAATAATTGTATTTAAAAGTCTAAGAAATGTTTTTGTGTCTCTTTACGTTGGAAAATCGTCTTACAAATAATAAATCATAAAATAACTAGTTATTAATAAAAAGTCCTTTTGAATGTGCAACATTAAGTCACTGGGCTAAATTCATGGGACGTCATAGTTACAAGATAACGATAAACACATGTTTCTAGCCAATCCGTTCAAAAATTCATGTGACGTCATAAACATACGATAAATGAAATCATGTGCTTCTAGCGAATCATTTCATGCGCTTCGTTGCTACCAGCGTTTGCTCTTAACAGAAACATTCTTATAAAAAGTACAAATCTGTCAAAAATAATAACGTACATAAGTATATTTAATTTAAAAGTTCACGATTATTATAAAATTCCTTAATTTTAAAATATTTTTGATGTGTTTCTTTATTAAACTTTTTTACCCAGTTATGAAACTTGAAATTTTATCTAAATTTTACAAATAGAACAAGTGCAAGTTAGTTTTATCTCAGTTTTGAATTGAGTCGTGACCACGTGATTGCTTTTATCAAGTGACTGTCATAAATTGCGAACCCATTAACTATAATAAATTTCTTGGAATTATGCGATATATTATTAATTTTGATGCTTAAAAAGTTACATCTGAACTTAAATTACTAAAATAATATTTTTTTAAAGAATTTAAAATTTCATTCTCAAAAATAATAATTAATAAAATAAGTTCTGAGAAATATTTCATTGACATATTCATAAATTAAAAATAAATTTAATAGGAATAAAATAATGTTTTTTTGTTAAATAATGTTATTTTCGGGAATGATACAAAATGCAGGGGCATAACGTACACCCCTGCAACCCCCGCATCAGGGGGGGCAGGGTTTAAGTGGACCCAAAGCCTAACCGACGCCAAGTAACTACCCTTTGTAACCTTGGGGGCCCAAATGCTCTCCGTTACGCCACTGACAAAATTTATTTCTGTTGATCTAAAAAAGCAATTCCAATGACTTTTAAAATTGTCCAGAAATGAATACAAATTAAAAAAAAACTTTTCTCAAACCAGAGCAATACGTGCAAAAATTCTAGGTAAAGAAGAAAGGAAATATATTTGACGTAAGCTTATATATTTTATGAATATTCTGCTTCTTCATACAGATAGTTCTCTTAACATAAAAACAAATGGAGGCGCCATCTTGAAAATCATGTTCTTTTCACTGACTATAGTAAAACCTTCTATTTCTCATAAATGCCTTGCATTCCATCTATAATCCCAAATCGAATTATTGCATACTTGGCCAGATCTCAAACAAAAGAGGGAATCAATTTCGAGCGAAAGGGTGGAAGCGGCTGTCAAATCATCGAACACAAACCGATACTGACAGGTGAAATGCTCGAAATGGCACAACATCTCGAGAAATGATGTGTGTGTGTTTTCTTTTCCCTACTACTCTTCTCACAAAACTTATCGTAGTTGTTTTTATTTTCTCCTCGCATAAGCCATGCGGGTCGCATTTCCTAGAAAACAGATGGAGACAGACGTGATAGTTGTTTTCTTTTTTTCCCCTGCATCACAAGAAAATTGTTCTGTGTGTACCGAAACACATGCTGAATTCTTAACGCGGAATGTCAAAAATGGTATCAAATAGAATGCAGAGGCTGAAAGAGGAGAATATTTCCTTGTTTGGGAGATCGTTTTGGATTAGTTGAAATGCAATGAAATTGTACACATTTAGAAAACGTATTAATATAAAAGGTTTTATGTGTTTCCAAAGAACAAAAAATTCCTTTAAAATCGATGAAATTTATTGACGAAAACAGTTCTTAAACCTGTAGGTAAAACTGTACTTAGATCGCGTCCTGTGGAGAAAACGGGATTTATGTTACTTTGAGTGCTATTTAAACTCTAGCAGAGTGAGTGCAGGAGTTAGCCGTTAGGCTGCTATTAAAGTTAAATTAGCAAAGTTACTATCTGAAGGGTAAAATCCTAGGAGGACCCACTGCTGTTTTTGGCGCCAAAAATTTTTCGCCAAATTGAAGGTTTTCAAAAAGGCGTCAATGACGAAAAACTCTTGGGAAGCGCATACGTCAGCGGGGGTTGATTGACTGACTGAATATTAACGTCGCACTGTTCAGCTACACGAACGGACCACGCAATTGGTCAAGCGTGGACGACACCTGAGCTGGCACCCCCCTCTCCTAACTACCACGCCACACCAACGGGAGGACGTTTCAACAGATTTAACGTGCATCGCTGCCCTACACGGCGGGTCTTTAGTGGTACTTTGGGCTCGAACCCGTGACAAAGCAAGCCACAGTCCGATACCTATACCACTCGGCTACCGCGGCCACACGTCAGCGGGGAGAAGGGGGATGAAATGGGCATTTCGCAAAGATGAAATCGAATAAATACATTAAATTAATCATTATATAAAGAAAAAAACGGAGAAAGCAATGAATTTCATTTTAAAAAAGCATTCTAAAACCAGTGTGTACAACATGATTTACATTTTTAAAAAAGGACGAAAGGGGTGTTTCGCAAAGATGAAATCGAAGAAATACATGAAATCAATCATTTTAAAAAATGTTAGAAAGCACTTTCCTTACGCTTGCATTTCGTCATGATCTGTTGGTGGATACACCCTTGCGATGGATGCAAGGAATTTATGAAAATTCTCCTTCACCAACTTGTGATCGTTAGATCGCCGCCACATGTCTTATTAACTTTGTCATATTCTTATTAACTTTCAAGTCATTCACCACGAACGCATTCATGCTCTTGCCAAACCAATATCTCGTCAAACGCAAGATAATAGTTATAGCAAGTTTGCTTTCGCTAAACCAAGTGCTCTTTCTCACACTCCGAACGACGTCGTGGCGATTATCTTTCGACTGGTTGCGGCAACGCCATTCGTAGCCGTCAACCGTTCCCTTTCGCTTTTGCAAACGCATATTTTTTTTACACCTCGGACATTCATAACGAGAAGCAATTAAATTAGCTTTTATACACCATTCTAACATCTCTTTCTTCCCCTATGTGCCCAGGAGCACAAAGAAACCTATCGTAGCCTCACTTTCAAGTAATTTCCTTTCACACGCCATTCTTAACAACAACCGGTGGAGAGCAAACCTTCTCCAGCGAAGTCAAATGTCAAAATGTCGTTTTTTGAAAAGGCGTTTGCACTTAACCATTTTTCGCTCAAAAATTTGGCGATGAAATGGAAGGGTTACCTTTATCGCTCAAAATTTGGCAACCAAAAGTGGGTCCTCCTATGATTCAACCTATCTGAAGTACTTTGGGTTCTCGAAGAGAATCCCAAGTCGGAGATATTCCGTTGCAAAGTGAAAAACCTTTCTAGTGCAGTTACATCGGATCACAAGAAGATGTGACGTAATTATTTGTCTTAGGATAGTAATTAAATTGACTGCTCTTTAGGTTTTTAATAATTCCCGATAGTAAATTGAAAGAATAATAAATATATAATGTGCTTTCACAATAATGGCTGATCATTCGGTCTCTCAAACTTCAGTGTCATGACAATTGTAATGTCCTAGTCATGTAAGTAATGACATTTGATGTATATTTTGAGGGTATTATTTCACACTTACAGGACAGTTCCCAGACTTGAAAAATGTACAGTATTTACACGTTTTAAGTAAAAAGCGTTTAAAGGCATGTTCATGACATTTGTAGAGAAAAATAGCAAGTAAATGGGTCGTTGTGGTTTTCAACCCATCTGCCTCCGCTCCGGCAGATACAAGAAGTTTCACTCAAAACTCGCTTGTATATGTCACAAATCCAAATTACACTCACTTTTGGAGCCAAAATCGACCACTCTCATCAAGGGGTGATTACTGACTCTCCAAATATCCACACTAGGCTCACGGATGGAGCACGCAAAATCATGACCTTTCTCTTCGAGAGGTAATCACTGACTGACGCTGGCTTGGCACTCGCGCATGCGTAGTACTTCGGATCAATCCGCGTTGCCACCTAGAGTTTCAGAATGGGTCTAGAGTTCGTTACAGAATATTGCAGTTAACTTTTAGTATAATATAAAGTTTTGAGCTTTTTTTTTTCTTACAATCCGAAAAAAAACTGTTTCGATTCAGTGTTGTACATGATGTAAGAACAGCCTTAAAACGCGGTAGTGGTCGCGCGGGGAACAGTCTCCTCAGGCTTACGAAATTTTTAATTCCGGAAAAATTATTTATTTGTTGTTACTGATCTTGTCAGTATCCTCCTAGATGGCTGTCTTCATGAAACCAAAATGTATTTGTCACTTATCTCCCTCTATTTTTGAGAAATGGCAAACGTTTTTTCCCACTCCTAAGGTACTTGGGGTGATTGAGTTCCCCGCGTGACCATTTATCTCCAAAATATATTCTACTTACAGGCTACATTTTTCTCCTGTTAAGGACTCAGTGGTTTTGATAGCTGTGTTTTACGACTCATTGTGATATATAAATGTGAATCAACAGAATATAAAAAAATGGACATCTGCGATCTCTATTGGATGAAGTTGAAACTAATCAAGCAAAGGAAAAACCTAATGAAATAATGGATATTAACCACGATAGCCAAAGTAAAGTTTAGAAAAAGGATGAACGCGTGTAAAACGTTTGATTTGAAAAGAAAATTTCTCAATGTTATTTTAAAAAACCCATCAAGAAAAAGAGAGTCAAAAGTGTACCACAAGATACACTGCCCCCTGTCTAAAATACACATGCAAGAAAAAGTTCAATCATGAAAAGACAATAAAATTACAATAACTTGAACAAAATATGGGAGTTTTGCCTGCAAATATCATTCATTTAATGTTAGCGAAAAACGTCTGGGGTTTGTGTTCATTATAAAAGTTACACACATTTGAAACTTTTAATTCAGTTTTAATTAGATTTTTTTTATCACGGTATCAAAGAAAAATTTAAAAAGTCCCTGAAAGTAGGTAAGTATACTTTCTATTAGTTTAAATTATTCACTAGAATCACGATTTTTATCGTGTACAGTAAATTAACCATAAAAGAAGGATTGGGGTAACTCTGCACGACCACTAACGTAAGTATCGAGTAAGCGACTTTATCCGGAAATAAAAACCGGAGAAACAGCAATAAAACTCGTGCAAAAGTTCCAGAAGATTCTCTCTCTTCTGCAATACTCAGACACAAATATCAGTATCTTAAAATAATGGTGCATAACGATAAAAACTATACGAAAGCAACCACCTTGTCGTAGGGAGACTCACCAAAGTCAACACTTCGTCACAATGCTAACTAAATTGCTTTTAAGGTATCCGACTACGTTCGGAGCCGTGATTTTGACAAAGCTTTTATAAATGGATAATATGTATGATATTTAGTATCACTTAGATTAGAAAATGTATATAAAATTGTTTTAAGAATAGTATTACCATAAAAATTATTTAAGTACAGTATTTTGTCAAAAAATGAACATAGAATAACCCATTTTCAAAATATTCTCCTGTTGTGGAAAATGTTTCTATTAAATTAATATTTTGCCTGTGTATAGCTCAAACCTCTCTACAGAATATCAACTAGAGTAATGTGCTTGATTTAAAAGAATAAGTTTAACCTAAGATTTTCTTATAGCTTTTAAGAACTTTTTAAGGAATCTTATAATACTGGGACATCTTTATTCAACTATCAAGTACAAGTGTGATGTCAGTTTTTAATTCAATGCCGAACACGTGATTGTATTTATCATGCGACTGTGATGAATATAGCCTGTTGATTTTGATTCATTGTTATTTCTGAGTTATACTCGAAATCGAGGAAGCTGAAATCTGGTTTATACCGTAATACCATCATTAGCACAATCATTGGTAACATGTATTTTAAATATTAGTAAAAATAACTGTTCATCAAATGTAAACTTTAACAAAATGGATATATATATACAGTGACTCCCAAAATTGAGAGTACACTTAATTCCGAATTCACCATCGGATCACTAGGTGTAGAAATTAATAAGCTATGTTAACGCACTTTTGTGCATTCAAAATGCATATATTACTCTTCCAAATAACATTAATTGTAAGATATGGAAATTGATTGAAACAAAAATATGAAGGTTTGAAAGAAAAACTACACCATTTTAATGTTACAAAATTGAGGGTACACTTCTTTAATCACGATGCAAAACTACCAGTAATTTTTTAATATAAATTTGATAATAGATTTATGATAAAGAAAGGCTTTCAAAGGCTATCTGATAACAAATTTATGTTTGTGACTTGATGTATTGATTAAAATGGAGAATCGGAAGGAAACGACGATCGAAGAGAAAAAACTTGTTATTAAACTGTCAAATGAAGGTAAATCCCAGCTGAATATTGCTAAAGTAGTTGGACGAAGTGTTAACTGCATCCAAAAAATCCTGCAAAAATTTAAAAAGACTGGTATGCTGGCAAATAACGAAGGAAGAGGGAGAAAGAAAATTATGAACTCTATAACCGAGCGAAGAGTTATACATCAAGTGAAGATTGATCCTAAAATTAGTGCTCCTAAAATTGCAGCCAGTACCTCTAATACCTTAGGTCGATCGGTTTCTGCAGAAACGGTACGAAGAGTCCTAAGAAAAGGCTGGCTATAATGGTAGAGTAGCTCGAAAAAAGCCCTTAATTGGTAAGAGGAATAGAGTCAAGCGATTGAAATTCGCTAAAGAACACATTTTAAAGCCTCAAGTTTTGAAACGAAGTCATTTTCAGCGATGAGAGTAAGTTCAACATCTTCGGCAGTGACGGTCGTCATATGGTGTGGGGTAAACCAAATACCTCACACTACCCAAAACACACAATTCCTACTGTGAAGCACGGAGGTGGGTCGGTGATGGTTTGGGGGTGTATGACTGCGTCGGAAAGCTAGTATTCATTGATGGAATCATGCACAAGATGGTTTATCTTAATATACTGCAAAATAATTTGAAAGAAAGTGCTGATAAATTGGGACTGGGGTCGAATTTCATATTCCAGCAAGACAATGACCCCAAGCACACTGCGTTTGTTCTAAAAGAATGGCTGCTTTACCATTATCGGAATCAACTTAATACACCTCCACAATCTCCCGACTTAAAGGTTATCGAGAATCTGTGGTTCCATCTTGAGAGAGCTGTGCAAAAACATCAACTTACAAACAAGGGACAATTAAAATCGGTATTGCAAGAAGAATGGCTGAATATTGCTCCCGAGACCACTAGACATCTTGTGGAATCGATGCCTCGGCGATTGGAAGCTGTCATATCAGCAAAAGGTTATGCTACTAAATATTAACTCTTTATTATTAATGATTTATGCAGGAAAATAGATGCATGTACTCTCAATTTTGTGGCTATTAATTTCTGTTAATTTTCTTTATAAGTTATTATATGTATGTTTAAACTATCAAATATTTTGTTTTATCATTCAAAATAATGAATTATGATCTAATAAACGCATCTATGCTTAAAGGTTTTAATTATTTCCCTCATTTAATATAATTTTTTCATTCTAAACATTGATTCCCGTTTTAAAAGTAGGTGTACCCTCAATTTTGGGAGTAACTGTATATACGGATATATTTTACTAAAAATTCTCTTATAAATCACATCATGATAATATTTGAAAATAATCATCATTAACTTAATTAAACACTTATATATTTGCACACGGTCAAAGAATCCAGAAGCGTATTTATCATTTTTCCCTCCTGTGGCACCCTCATCGGGGTCGATTTCCCCAAACGTAATTTTTAGTTCATCATTACTCAACAAAAGAAATATTCCTGTAAAAATCCAAGTCTGCTGTTGTAAATGTTCAAAAAACATTTTTTTAAAACGAATTAACGCCCTTGTCTGTTTTGGCAAAATAAGCGTTTAGCGGATTTGTACTCAATCGAAGAAAGTTGTTTTTTATTTATAACATCCGCTTAACCTCCCTCCTACCCCTTTGGGATTTGATTTCCCCCAAACCCAATATTAGACAGATTAACAACAGAAAAACAGTTTTGCCACATTTAAGTTCAGTCAGTTTGATAATTAAAAACGGGTTTTCTTTTACCTACTATCTCGTCGTAATCCCCAGCAACCCCCCACTTTGGTTTGGATTTTTGTAAAACGCAGGGGTTTTTTTTTGCGATCTTTGCTTAATAAAAGAAATTTTTGCTGCACATTTTATGTATCTGGTTATAGTAGTTTAAAAACGGGATTTTTTGGATCAAGGTTACACAGTACCCTAAAAATTACAAATATACCGGTTGTTGCTTTTTTTTTTCGCATTTTCTTGTAGCCCATATCATTGAAATGCTTGCTACCAAACTTTAGATCTGATAACCAATTCGTTTTTAAGATATTTGAAGTTTTCTGAGCTTTGGTTTCGTTTTCATTAAATGGAATTTTTCCACACTTAACTTGATTTAATTAAAAATATTTTTGAGCTCAATCAACTCTTTCAGTGTGAAATGGTAATTAATTTTAATTTTCATTACTAAAATCATTTCTGCTTAATTACGTTTTGATTTCTTAGAGTTCTTAAAGTTATTTAATTCAGATTGATTTCAAGGCCAATTTTGTTTTAAAAAAATTAATTTATATAATTTAGAAACTTTATCATTAATTTTTTTCCCGTTGAGAAAATGCCATGGCCAAAATAGTCTCAGGTTGCTATGAAAAACAATATTTCGAAGAGATGGAATACTGCTGAAAACGATGAATCTAAAAATCATCCCTCAGCTGATACAAGCCATTCTACAAGGTAAAAAAAAGTAGTTCTTGCCTTTTGCGCGTTTTCATTGAAAGAAGTGAGAATAAGTATGCAAATTCGTTAATGACGTGATTGAGAAACCTTTGGTCGAGAGTAGGAATATCAGTTGTTATAAACTCAGGTCCACTGCTCACATTCATCAATCGAAACTCGTAGAGTAGCGAAGCAAAATGGACGTATCGAAGGATCTCGTTTGGGGTTGTTTACTTTACGACTTCAAAGTGCGCTTATCAGCCGCTGCATGAAGTCGAAGAATATGTCAAGCGTTTGGGGATAGTGCTGCTAATGAACGTACGGCAAGGTCAGGAGATTTGTCCCTCTGTGATGAAGCTCGAACAGGACAACCACAAGCCTTGGATGACGAAGACCTGCAGGTGGCCATTGAGGAGGACAGTAGTCAAACGTGTGGTGAACTTGCCAGACAATTCAACACTTCCAATGAAACGGTTAGACTTCATCTGCACCACTTAGGTAAGATGTACAGGCTGAGCAAGTGGATTCCTCACACGCTGTTGGAAGTCCATAAGCAGTAACGAGAGGCAGCCTGTTTATCGTTGCTTTCTCGCCACCGTAGCGCATCTATATTCAATCGGGTGCTGAACAGTGACGAGAATTGGGTCCTGTATGACACACCCAAGCGTTCCAAACATTGGTTGTCATCCCCGGATACTGTCCCGCACAGCGCAAAACCAGCTATGCACCCTCGCAAGATTATGCTTTGTGTCTGGTGGACTTGTCGTGAAGTGGTTCACTATGAGCTGCTACCAACGGACTTAACGGTCACTGCGGACCTGTATTCGCAGCAATTGGAACGTGTACAACAGGCACTGCATCAGAAGGAGCCAGCACTGGTTAATCGATTATCACCTCTTCTATTCCCTGGAAAATCATCTTCACGGTAAATCCTTCACCAATGAAGCAGATGTGTGCCAAGCTCTCGCGGACTTCTTTGCGTCCCACACCCCCGGGTTTTACCGCAAGGGGATTTAACAACTGAGGACACGTTTGCAGAAGGTGCTGGATGTCGATGGTGATTACTTCGAGGACTAACAATAGGCTACGCTGCTTGTATGTCATTAAAAATGGCAAGAACTTTTTTGTTTACCTTGTACTATTCAAGTATCGATTACAAGCATTCTGAATTCAAGTATTGTAGATAAAACTGAACATCTCCATGTAGTACTAAACTACATTGTAGTAAACATATTTTAGTACTATATTATAGATATTTGAAAGTCGTGCAACAAAAAACTCAAAATTTTATAAAATTATCTCTATTTAAAACTGAAAAAAATTGAATTTTATGCACAAACATGGCACATTTTAGCTTAAGTTAGTATCATTATTATTTTGCTCATAAATGCTTTGGGTTTCAAAACGTTTCTGAAAATATTAAGTTAAGATTAAGCCGAATAACACGTAGCCGTAAAAAAATGCTTTTAATATCATGCAAAAGTATTTTTTGAATTTAAAAAATGTTTTCCGCCGTATTTAATTAAATTAGTTTTTTAATATAGAACACATGCACATTAGAAATATACATTAGAATATACACGGCGTATTGAGGTATGATACGTGAAGGGCAGATTTTCGACCCTAGCCTCCCCTCCCTAGCCCCTTGAAAAATTCCCGTGTACACAATTATAATTTATTCCAAGTCTTTAAACATTTTATCGAACTAATTGTTCTTATTAAAAATAATTGCAGCACTTACTTTTATTACATTGTTTTCTTTTCTTTTGAAGACTGAAAATAATAAGCTGTGAAACGTTTGCTTTCAATGCTTTTAAAACACTGTCTTAACAAAGTCGATATATAACACGATTATTCCTAAAATCATATTTATTCTTAAAGTGAACATACGCTCCAATTTTCCCTAACAACCTGCCTTTTATTTTCTATTCTTCACTATAAAATTATTTTCCCTTGCACACTATTAACGAAGTTCTATATAGGAGACAAGGCCGGCTTATCGCCTGTTCTGTCAAAAACCGGATTTCGTGGCAAAGAATGCGCAAGACGGAGTGCGTCATTTCCCTCTTCAGGCGCGAGCAGTCGTCAAGACTTTTAACGCATTACCATAAATTAGGAAAAGCCGCCCTCTTCTGTGGGTGCCAAAAGGCTTAGAAAGGGGCGCAAATTAGATTTGCACCCGATCGAAATCACGTCATATGTTATGGGGTCCGTCACTTTTATGTGTGCGCAATAAATTGCTTCCTCAATTGAATTGTTTCACCTTCCCCCATGCTGTTTGAGCATCAATTAGTGAAGGGGAGATAAACCCAGCATTCCAGCCTACTGGAGGACCCCAGGCCCCTTTTAGCGCTGGTGAATCCCTTGGAGTGCTTTATAACTCTTCTATAACTTCTTTACAAGCAACGTCAACGCTTTCTGTTGCAAGTTTTATTAGGGCTAAAATCAATTTTAAGTGCTAAAATCTGCTTACGTGTGTATTTT
Organism: Trichonephila clavipes; assembly: GCA_019973935.1. NCBI lineage: Eukaryota > Metazoa > Arthropoda > Arachnida > Araneae > Nephilidae > Trichonephila > Trichonephila clavipes. The sequence continues at coordinate 23,281 of BMAU01016403.1, read as the reverse complement.
CTTCAAAAGTGACTGCGAAATAACATACAGTAAAAATCGTTAAACACGAAACTGAATATAATGAAATATTATTTCGTGATACACAATAATTTCGTGTTAAAGGATATTGTTAAAAAACACACCATATCTTAACTACATTAAATTTGTTATTTACTTTAACCACATAGATATGCATTTGTGAATGCGTTTGATAAAAATCAATGAAACAAAAACATTCACAATAAATTAAATAAATTTAATACAAAATTTTTGTTGAGCTTTGGGAAAATAATTTGATATTTCTCTTTGCATTGTTTCTCTTAGCATCAAATTCAAATTGTTGAATATCGTCCATTTTGTTATTCATTTCATCACTGGAATGTGCGTCTAAATAATTGCGCATACTTTTGATAACAATTTTCATTTCGAATGATGTGGGAACAGGAGATGCATTTCATTTCATTTTCGTCTTCCGTATATGCATCTTGGTGCGGTGTGGTGGTTAGGAGAGGGGGTACCAGCTCAGGTTTCATCTACGTCACTTGACCATGGTTCAAAATTACGTGGTCCGTCGCCAAAAGTCCTCGTGTAGCTGAACAGTGTGAAGTTAATATCCACTCAATCACTCACTCGAATCTGCATCTATGATATATTTTGAGCTTTGAACAAACTCCAAAATACATGTTTGCCATAATTGGGGTTGCACACACACATTATTATCATCAACTGCAATGAATTCTTCTAATAATACAATTGGACATTCCAATCCGGCTGGTGTTTTCCGTATTTTGTTCATTCTCACAAAATAAATCTTTATGTTAAGAGAAATAAATCCATGAAAATTCGTAGTAGTTTGCCGGGACCATTGTATTATTTTGTGTTAACCGATATTTCGTCTTAAGCGTTTTCGAGTTAAACGTATTTCACTGAACATGGACTGAAAAAGACAAATATGGAGTTGACAAGAATCATATGACTATATTTATTCTACAAATATTTCCATAAAATATAGGACTTTAGAATATTTTATCCGAGATTTCATTTGCGAAGTTTCAGCATTGCTTCAGTTTAAGGTTGCTTTTTTTTATATTAACAGTAGGTAAAAGAGGAAGTATTGTTGAAAAAGAAATCATACTCTTTCCATTACACTTGATGTTGGTTTATGTATTGATTATGTATTGGTCAAAATATCGTAATATTCATAGATTCTCAATCCGCAATTAAGACCGTAAGACTACAATCTATTCAAATCAAAACTCGAGTTCGAGTGCAAACAACTCATTAACTCATTTCTTGGCACTGGAAGAGAGGTTGTTCTCTAATGGATCCCATCCCATTGCGGCATTCATGGAAATGAACAAGCCAACGAGTTGGCCAAAGAGGCCTCGACGCTGCATCCATTTTGCCTTCCGATGCCTCTTCGAAACACCAAGCGACTTCTGACTGACAAATTTCGATAGAAAAGAGTTTCCACTATTACAGAGGACTCTTACTGTTAGCAAATCTTCGTCTCGTCTGATCTATGACCAAAGACGTGCTTAGCCTTCTGCTTTACCTATGGTAGAGGGTGTGGCAGGTTACACAGTCATCACCGGATATGTGATTACCTGAAAGTACATCTACTTAAGCTTGACCAGGCTGATTCCTCGCTCTCCCTCTTGCTAAAACAACATCTGCTTTACATTGGACTGCAAGACGTGTGACGAATCTGTACAGAACTTTTCCACTAATCTTCTTAGGCGTCTTTTTGGGGAATATAAATTCGTGTTTATTTCCAATCAACTCCAAAAAGATGTACGGGATATTTAAATTAGATAAGGTATTTAAGTCGAGCGTTGCGAGATAGCAAAAGAGATGATGGAAGGCTATTGAGCTAGTAACTTTAAACGCATTACTAGAAGATTCTAGTAGATTAGATTCGTGAAGAATTCGTGCTGCGAGACGTACCAGAAAACTGATATAAGCCAGCGGTAAATATAATTTATGTACGCTTAAAATAAGCGTCAGTTTAAGCGACTTAGTTAAAGTTAATGAAAGTTAAGAATTCGAATACGTGTATTTCTCGGATCTCCTATTTCGGTAAACCTTATTTGAGCTTGAGCTTAATTATTAATTAATTGCATTCTTAGTAATTTAATTTAATATAAAGGCAAATCCCTTTAAACGACGTAACATAATATTATTATATGTTATCAGAGATTTTTTTTGAGAAAAAATTATAATAATAAATAAATATTATTATTCGAAATGGCTCTTAGTGGTTCTTTGCCTCAAATTAATCTTGGTATTCAAGGTGAGACCCAAGGGGGTCAACACAGACGACGTATGTCCAAAAGGACGTTGATGGGCGCGCGCGAGTAATTTTTTAAAAAAATGCATTGATTCTAATTGGATTCTTGCTTTATATGTTGTTAGGAACAAGTTTTCACATGATAAAAAAATGTAGTTTTTGAGAATCAATACAGATTATGTCTCGTATTGATACGTTGCAGTGCCTTTCATCCTAGGATACATACAAAAGACGAGAGACAGATGAACAGAAACATAACATACAATCACAGAAGAATATATAATCTTATAGAATATATATTACAAATGATGATCCCAAGCATATAACAGAAGGAGTGTCCTGCTTTCCATTCGAGTTAGGAATCCATTTCCGGCGAAAGTCCGACTACTTTTCCCGAAGATATATCCATGCTTTAATCGGGATTTGAACCCGAGCCCACTCAATTACAAGCCGAGTGTCATAACCATCATACTGGATGCGGCGGCACCATGCGTCTCATACACTCGATTTAATATTATCGAAAAAAATATCTTGTGTTAATTTTGCCCTCTGTACATTAGAAATATCTTTTTTTATTTCAAAATGGTTAGCTTAAAAGAATTTACTATGTATAACTATAAGACAAAATTGAGTTTTTATTTCCTGGTAAAAAGTAGAGGAAAAAATGAATTAAAATAAATTATTGAAAACATTACAATCTGCTTGAAATACATTAAACAAATTCCGAAAAAAAAATGTGAATTTTTTAAGGGAAAACATATACAAAGATTGCTTTAAAAAGATTTTTTTGAAACAATGTGCAATGTCTAACGCGAAAACTACATCACAAGTAATGATGTGAAAAAATTAGTTACACTTCCTAATCCAATAATTTTTTTGGAAAATTGCTGAGATTTACATAAATAAAATTTATACAATTTTATAACAATTGAATCTTTATTTATTTAAGTGGCGAATATTTTGATAAAGATTTTATATATATTAAATCTTTTTCACTTGAGTTGGCGACTTTTATAGCATGAAAAGTCGCTATTTGGCGTCTAATGTTGGTTATAAGTTCAAAGTTAAAAAGTTGGGTAGGCACCCACCAGAAAACCCTATGAATAATGGACTGATACACTCTCAAGGGTCTTATTCTGTCTTTTTTTCTCCGACAACCATCTGACTTCTCTCCTAAATTTTTTTTACAACCTCCCAAAGGGTGTGATTCCCCCCTCCCCTTCAAGTCAGACTAACTCTACTCCTTTTTCGAGGATTTGGAAATAGTTCATAAGATAGGATACACATACTGAAAGATTCAAGGGACTTTGTGGTAAAAAAGTATTCAGCCTATGTTCTCGAATAGGTAAGTTACTTGTGTGCGGAATATATATAAATATTTGATGCAAAAAACTTGGAGCGGAAACAACGAAACTATATAAAAGTTAAAAAAAAGACTACATTTTCTCAAGGATAAATTTTGACACTTTAAAAAATAATGCTTGCAGGATATCCTGTGAATTTGTATATGTTACTGTTAAAGTGTATTATTCAGCTATGTCATAGAATAACTGGTATTTCATAAAATAACAAGACAAATCAGTTAAAGTGTATAACAGATGAACAATTTCATACTTTACCTAGTTATTCTATGAAATAACTGGGTATTCAAAGAATAAGCCGTTAAAGTGAAAAATAAACAATTTCAAAGATGCTTTATAAATTAATTTATTATAAATAGCTAAAATCTCTCAAAAATACATTTTATCCCTCTTGGGGATGAATAATTGATAAGTAATAAGAGATAACAGAGATGATATAATTTATTATATTGCTCCTACTGCTATTAGTTAAACAGAAAAAGAGGATATGTTGCAAAAATAGATTATATTTAAATATAATCAACAAAAATACATACTGGGAAGAAAAACTGTTGCTTCATAAAAACATTGTGTAAACTTTTTAAAACAAAAACGTAAGAGAATATTAATTAAAATTTTATGAGATACCTTTATTTTACTTTTCATTATTTATTAGAGCAATGATTGCTATGATGACACTTTGGATTGAACTGCGTATTACTTTTGAAGCAAGTATACTATTTCGTATTACACTTTTTTTACACGAGCACTTTTTAAATCCTTGTCCAGTACCACAAATTTGAGCTGTTGCAACGGATCGAAGCGTTGTGTCGATATTTGGTACTTCTTCAATGGAAATTAATTCTCGCTGGCATATACTGAACTGATATGTAAAGTACAATTGTTTTATCCCACCTAATCGGAAAAATTCTTACCAAAGTAGCTAGAGCCGGTTCAAAGAACTTTCGAGTGCCGTATTTCGTACTTTAACGATCAAGTAATCGTTATTCTATAGAATGCCTAGTTAAACCGTAGAATTCAACAGTTTTATACACTTTAATTGATTGATCTAGTTATTTCATGAAGTACTTAGTTTTTCTATGAAATAACGGATTTGACGTTTTAATGGTAACATATACATTTTTAAAATGCATATACAGTGAAATACGTTTGACGGGAAAACGCTTAAGACGAAATATCAATTAAAACGAAATACAGTTAAACCTGTTTTTGTGCGGTAAATAGGGACCACATAAAAATAAACGCACAAAAAAATTATTCGAAAATTTCATTAATTCTTACATATAACAAACTAATTCGTAGAAATACTACAATTTTTTTTATGCGGTGGATAAGGACCGCATAAAAAAGTCGCATTTAAAAATATGCCTATTATTTACGAAATTTATGTGTAAGAGTACTTCTCTATAACAAAATAAATAAGTAAATATTACACATGGAAACAATTTAAAAAATATTTTAGTTTCTCATTATGTGCAAGGAAAAGTTTTCAAAATGCTCGTACATAATCCACTGCTACTCATCGTAATCCAAACCGCTCATCTCCCTGTGATTAATAATTTCAAAATCACTTTCGTCACTTGAAGGTACAATTTGAAATTTTTTTTGGCAACATAAAGTAAGAGATACGTTTTTGCGGTCGGGATAAGTAAGAGATAAGGTCGGGTGGTCAATTGTTTGTAAATGTCACGATAACCGGATGTACATGATTGAAGTTCTTTTTGGAATTTTATACTCCATTCTTAATTAGTATCTATTTTAAGAAAATGCCTTTCCAATTTGCTGGAAAGCTGGATCCCTGTATATTTTTATCCACTCTCAAAGACTCCGATTCTTCTTGCCCGTCTTCATAATCTATCAAATTATTGATAATCTTACTCTGTCTTTGAAAGTTTCGTCTTCAATCAAGTGCGTACCGTAATTGCGTTACGAGAAAACAATGGAACGTGCATTGTCGAGAGAATGTTTATAATCAATGAACAGAGCGTCTTGAAGTGTACATATGTACACTGATAGAAAACATTACAGTGTCGCCAAAACCGTTGAAATTTAGACACCGTATAAGAAAAGAACCGCACAAAAATAATCGTACAAAAATAAAATCACACAAAACAAATAGCCCAAAAATAAAATCACATAAAAAAGGGCCGCACAAAAACAGGTTCTACTGTAATACGACAGTCCCGAAAAGCTACTAACCATTTTGATGCATTTTTTTTCTCTTAAGACGAAAATATTTCAATTCTGGGAATGAAGAAAATACGGAAAACATTAGGTACTTAATGAAATGTTTGAGAAAGTTTTTGTATTATTGCTCTGTCTTACTGTATCATCGGGATAATTCATTTTAGTAGATGATGATAATCTGTGTACAACCTCAATTATGGCAGACAAAGACATTTTGTTCAAAGCTCAAAAAATATCATGGATGCAGATTCCGACTCGAAAAGACAATGAATAATGCAGCTCCTATTCCCACGTCATCCGAAACGAGGAACATAAAAAAAAAGTATGCGTAGTTATTTGGACTTACGTTTCAATTGTGAAATGAATATAAAAAAAGGATGTCATTGAAGAATTTGTACACAATATGTTGCTAAAAAAGACACACAATACAAGGAAAATATCAGATTATTTTTCAAAAACTCTCTCTCAATAAATGTTTTTTTTTTCAAAAAACTTAAAAATTTTGTAGTAAATATTAAGTTTTTAGTGAATGTTTTCGTTTCGTTTATTTTCATTCAATAAATGCATATATACAAATCTGTGTCAATAAAATGTGCTCTAATAAATTTAATATTTTGGCTTACACGTTTGGTTTGGAATATCCTTTAACACGAAATTCTTTTAACCCTAAAAAAATATTTTAGTTTCTTGGTTTTGTGTTAAAATATTTTCATTTTATGTATCATTAAATATGTTTAAAACATATTTTATGCTTTTTCATTTTTATCATTCATTTATTTTGAGATCGGTTTCCTAAGACTAGACCTAAACTAACAAAAACTTCCAAAATCAATAGAGTTAAAATTGATTGTCATTTTAGGTACAATATGGATGCCATAGGCCATGGGATTAATTTATTTAGGTGACTGACTACATTTGGAAATGTAATTTAAAAAAAAAAGTGTAAAGGAATGTTGATATTTAGTATCAATTATAGTTAGACTATACGTATTATGGGGGTTTACCCATGCGATAAGTTCAAAAAATCAAAAAATTTATTTTTCATAAATTACTTCCTTAACATGTGTTAAAGTAATTTCTTAAAATTTGAAGCCACTATAAAGAAACAGGTGTTAGAAAAGCAGCAGTTCGGAACGCTAAGCTCAGATTTTCATTGTTTTAATCGAACTTGAAACTTTTTTTTAAGGTATCCGAACACGTTGAAAATACCCAAATTCGCACAAGACCGATGTTTTTGTTTTCTATTTTATTTAATGCATCTATATTTTGGCTTTACAAAACATACTTTGTTTTGATTCTATGCTTCTTAGAGGCCAAGTTACAATCAATTTTATTAAGTTAGAAAAACCGGAAGTGGGTTTTTGATCTACCAGAAGTGGGCATTTAAATTGTTCAAAATCCATCATGGCGAGTCTGATCACACAAGATATTATAAATGTATTTCTATAAAACTTTTTGCACCTGATATTTATGCTATTTTCTAGAGAATGTACTAAAATATTTCTTATAGTATGAATATTATTTGAGTTAGGGCATGTTATTTAAATAATGGTCTCATAAAGGCGTTATTTTTCTTATAACGTTTACTCAATCATCTCTAAAAGTTTCAAATTTTAATAAAACATTAAAATTTTAGTACATTCTCTAGAGAAATACCTCTAGATTGCTTTGGTAATTCTTTTACTAATATAAGTTTATTAATTTTTTCATCTAATTGCTTTGAAGTTTTACAAAAATATTGCTAAAATTTCACATATAATTGTGACTTTTATGAAATTCCGGCAATTTATTTTAAATATTATTGATTAAATATTAGTATTTATTGGTATTGAATCCTAAAAAAGCCTTTATATGTTTAAATATGTTATTTTGTCAAAAAGTACTCTGAACGTGTTCGGATACCTTAAACACGTTTCTCTCAAAACTTTTTTTTTTCAAAATATCCTCCATCCTATCTCAAGAATGGTTTGACCGAATGACTTCAAATTTATTGGTAGGCTCAGCACATATATACGCAGCAAATGAAGTACGATCATTCCAAAATTCAAATATTTATATTTTTATAGCAAAAACATAATAAAAAAAACATGAAATTCGAAGCTTTTTCTTCAGAAGTCTACCAAAATTCCAATTTTGAAAATTTTCAATTGACTATAGTCTATTCTGTGCATTTAAGTTTACAAATTAAAACGCCGCTATTTTTTTGATTTCAATTAAGTCAATTAGCCGGAATCGTGGAGGAAGGGAGCGTCCATTTTTTCCAGGTGGGTGTGTTCAGAACGCTATAACTCACGTTCTATTGGATATATTTTTGACTAAACATTTATATACATACTCTTAAAATACATATAAATGAAGTATAAAAAACTTAAAGTTCTATCTCTTTTCTAGCCGTGAAAAAATTCCCTAAGAATGCTGAAGAAACAGCCGCCACGTGGGTGAACCCCTTAAATTATTTTAAAATTATTAATACTGTTAAAAATGACTTAAATGAAATTTTTGGAAAAAAATGAAGGAATAACATTTTCAAAACATTCTCCTTTTAGGAAAAATCATAATATAAAAATATTTTGGTAGCTTGAATTTGTATACAGGGTCTGAATAAGGATTTTAGAAAAGTTCTCATTTTCTGATTTACGATGAATTGGAACTATATATATATAATCATTTTTATGTTAATATTTATCTGCTCTGACAAATTAAAATTTAAATAAATCTAATCCTGTGTTACATATTTCAAAAATTCTATGTTCCGGCTCAGAACAGAAAACTTAGCTCTAAATAGGCAAAATATTACAGAAGCTTTTTCTTTAAAGGAGGATGTTCTGAAAATATAGTGAAAGTCGCTTAGTAGGAAACTGAAGGGGATTGAAAACTTCTCAAACAAAATATGACAAAAAAAATTTTCTTTTAACAAAATTAAGTTTATTAGAGTAGAGATTTTATTTTCGTAGATATGTGTGTATGCATGTATTTAATGGGAGGAAAAACCTCTCAAACACTTGTAAGATGGTCTATAAAATAAATCCATAAAAAAACTTTGTCCATTTTTTAAAAAAATCATGATTTTAGGGTAGGCGGATATCTTAAGTGCAAAACTAACATAACTCATTGATAAATATATAACAGAAAATTTGAAATATTATTAAACATTAATTTGCAACATTCACGAATATAATAAAAACAGAAATTTTATTTTATGATGATATAAAAAGTTAGAGAAAATATAAGAATAAATTGTTGTAAAAGCAAAAGAGAAATGCTTAGAGTAGAAGAAATATCTTCTTTAAGTTCAAGTCAGTGTTATTTGTCAATTTCTTTGCGAATCCAGAAGGAAATGAAGCGCCTAGCATCCAGAAGGTACGTTACGGAATAATTCTGGTAAAGACCGAATCATCCCTGTTCCATCATCTCCTGCCACCTTGGCAACATTTCCTCATCAGACATCAGAGGTGAGGAGGACATCGTTTGCTCAGCATGTCAATCAACTTGTCGCCCCGACCAATCAGGAGAGCTTCCCCAGGCTGAGTTATGACAGTTTCCCCCTCCCCTCGTCAACGCAGAAGGTGCCAAGAACTTTTGGCGAGTACCGATTTATTTCGATAGTTATATATAAGGATGAGAAACTACATCAATGCTACACCATGGGGAGTCTCACAATGGATTGTTTTACTTTTGGAGACATTTGTCACAATCTAGTGTAAATTTCATTTTAATCCATTTACATTAGGGGGAAGCATGAATTTTAATTGTTTGTGACTGCAAAATAGTGATTTTGAACAGTATAATGAATGTTTCAAAGTTATATGCAATGGAAATACACCCAACTCTTCTTTTTTTTTACACACAGTCTTTTTTTTACACGATACGCGAAATTAATGAATTTATTTTTTACATAATTTTTTTTGTTCTGGCACGAATTCGAAATAATTTGGGAACTCATGCCCTTTGGATGAAAATGATTTGAATGAGTTTATGACAATAAAAAAATATATTAAAGTTCGGCTAATAACAGAGCTGATTTAAGTCGCAAGGTCTTGAAATTTGCTACAAGTATGGAACAATATTTTGTTACTCATAATCCTGACAAAGAGCGTGCATTACAATTTCTACTTAATCTCATGTTACAGGATAACAAGAATTATATAATCAACTTGAGAAACCAAAAAAGAAAGTGCCTCTAATACATTGCTTCTCAAACTTTCAGTATTTGTGACCCATTATTCAATCATAATTTTCAACGTGCTTTCCTCCCTCCATACAAAAACAATGAATCGAATTTAATCATAGTAGTACATTTTGGCGCTAAACCTGTAACAACACTTTAACCTCTTAAGGTATCCGAACACGTTGAAAATGACCAAATTCGGTCAAGACAGATATTTTTGTTTTCTCTTTTATTGAATAGAGCTATCTTTTGGCTTTACAAAACATATTTTGTTTTGTTTCTACTTTACCTAAAGGCCAGGCTACAATCAATTTTATTAAGTTAGAAAAACCGGAAGTGGGTCTTTCATCTGCCAGAAGTGGGCATTTAAATTACTCGAAAGCTATCATGGCGAGTCTGATTACTCAAAATAAAGAGTGTTTTTTTTCCAGGTATAGAAGTTTAAGTTGGCATTACTTTCCAAGATGACGACCGATTTAACAGCTGTCAAGTGATTTATTCTCAGTTTGGTTTGGCAATTCATCAAAACGATCAAGCAAGGCGTAGATTCGTCGAATGGGCCCAAAACGAGATTGCCGTTGTTGCCGATTTTCATAAGCGAATTTTATTTAACGATGAAGCGCACTTCTGGTTGAATGGCTACGTCAACAAACAAAACTGCCGCATTTGGAGTGAAGCTAATCCACAAGTGTATGTCGAAACACCGTTACATCCAGAAAAACTGACTGTTTGGTGTGCTTTATGGACAGGTGGAATCCTTCTTCAAAACCGATGAAGGCCACAACGTTACAGTCAATGGTGATCGGTATAGAGCCATGATTACTAACTTTTTCATTCCTGAATTGAACAATCATGATGTCCAGGAGCTGTGGTTCGAACAAGACGGCGCAACATGTCACACAGCTCGTGCCACAATCGATTTATTGAAAGGCACGTTTGGTGACCGCCTAATTTCACGTTTTGGACCTGTGAATTGGCCTCCAAGATCTTGTGATTTAACACCGCTAGACTATTTTCTGTGGGGCTATGTAAAGTCATTGGTCTATGCGGATAAGCCACAAACGCTTGACCATTTGGAAGACAACATTCGCCGTGTTATTGCCGATATACGGCCACAAATGTTGGAAAAAGTCATCGAAAATTGGACGTCCAGATTGGACTACATCCGAGCCAGCCGTGGCAGTCATATGCCAGAAATCATATTTAAAATGAAATGCCATAAGATTATCTTTCGAATAAAAAAAATTCATGTCAATCGAATAATACATCGTTGTTTTATTGCAATTTAAAGTTCTGTACCTCTAAAAATTCACCCTTTATTACGAATGTAATTCTACAAAACTTTTTGAACCTGATATTAATACTATTTTCTAGAGAATGTACTAAAATGTTTCTTATTGTATGAATATTTTTTGAGTTAGGGTTTGTTATTTAAATAATGGTCTCATAAAGAATGTGATTTTTCTTATAATGTTTACTCAATCAACTCTTAAAATTTTCAAATTTTAATAAAACATTAAAATTTTAGTACATTCTCTAGATAAAAGTATCTAGATTGTTTTGGTAATACTTTTATTAGTATAAGTTTATTACCTTTATCTAATTGTTTTGAAGCTTTACAGAAATGTTGCTAAAATTTCACTTATATTTGTGATTTCTGTGAAATTTAGGCAATTTATTTTAAATATTGTTAGTTAAATATTAGTTTTCATTGGTACTGAGTCCTAAAAAAGCCTTTATAATGTTTAAATATGTTAATTTGTTAAAAAGTGCTCCGAACGTGTTCGGATACCTTAAGATGAGTTTTTATGTTTGCAAATAATTTTATACATGGCAAGCCCATGGGGTCACTGGTAATTAATAATTTTGTTCTTAACTTAGTATTGTTAAATGAATTATGAAATTTTTTGCGCAGTATTGATATATTTATAAGTGTATTGGTGCAAATGTGTATTTTATTTTTTTATTATGTCAGAATGTATTTTTTTGTTGTTTTCATACAATAAAAATTATTTGATTTCAATACTATACTTTGACACTAAAGCTACAATACGACTTTAACCTCTTCGCCACCAGCGTATATAAACGACTCGCTCAGCCAGTGCGTAAATTGCCTCGGACGTATATAAACGTCTTTTCGAAGTACAATATTTTCTTTGCATATCAATGCAATCGTGTGTTCTTCGGAATAATCCATAAAATTATTCCGAAGGCTTTGAAATGCAATGAAAGGACATTGACTGTGTTTGCGAAGGATTTACTCTTATTTAAGAAGATTTGTTTTTGCTTATTTATTCCTTTTCCCCTCTCTCCACACAAAAAAAAACATCGAAATACTCGCATCTACGGGGCAAACGGTTGCATTGTAGAGCGAATCGCGTAACTTAGAATCGGCAGCTCAGGAACTAATTATAAACTGCCCAAATTCTCAAGATAAATGTTAATATAAGCCCATGGGATCATTGGTATTTATCAAACTTGTTCTTATCTTAATTTTGTTAAATTAATAATAAAATACATTGCATAGTACTAATACATTTATAAGTGTATTATATCAATGTAAATGTGTGTTGTAAATTTTATTATATCAGAAAGTATTTTGCTTCAAAGTATTTTTCAGTAAATTACTAATTTTTAAAATAATTTGTTGTTTTCGACTTTTAAATATGCTCGCGCGCCCCTTGTCGAGTTATCATGTCCCCCAAGGCAGGCGCCCCCCCACCACAGTTTGAGAAACGCTACATTACTTATCTGTATATTTCGACACTGATAGTTATATCTGAGTGCATTGGAAGGGGTGAAAGTAATAAACGTTTTGATTTTGAGTAATGTCTAATATTTAGTAAGAAACGAAATAATTATACATTAACCAAGTTTCCCACTTTGATCAGTTTGTTCCAGTCGTTTGGTGAATAATCTACATATTCTGCATTGCATTGATACTTATTCCATAATCTGCATAAAATTAGCTTAGAATAAGTACTTATGCATATATAGTTGCTGTATTTATAAATGAATACGTCTGAATAAACGCGTTGCAATCAAATGCATTCGATTCCGATTCAAATACTTAACAAAAATGGGCCGATGCAGTACAGGTTATGTATAAAAAGGATTTCCAAAACGTATTCTGTACTTATATATTAGATTTATCAATTCGATCTTTGAGAATGCGTCGTTTTCTGATTTACTGATCAACCAGAAATGAATATTCGGTTGAAGTGGGAAACGTTGTCCATGTCTTTTTTTATTAATTTTATCCTCGCATCTCGTGTTCGGATGAGTGTTAGGTAAATATCTTTACGCTTAACTTGATTCGGACGAATAGTGTTCACTGATGCTTACATTCATCGCTTGTTCTTTCTTCCATTCTATGGATTCATCTCCTATTTATGGTCCTTGGATTGGCAAATAGGATTTACCATAAAGACATACGTTACTTTCATTTAAAACATAAAATGTGGGAAATAGTTTATTTAAGAGACATTGAATGTTTTATTTACAAAGGATTAGCCATTACCCACCTGTTTTACACGGTATCTAATGATAAAATGTATGACTATAACTTTTATAGCCTTTACATTTTTACTGAAAGAGAACTGGACGAATGTCTAAGACGATATAGATTTATTCTTACGCCTTCGCAACATTCCTTGATAATGCATTTTCTCAAACTCTCTTAGTGGAACTCTACTTAACAAAAAAACATATTTGTCAAATTTCAAGTCTTTAGGCCTAACAGTTCAAAAACGAGTATTTTTTTATCTACAACACCCTCGCAACTCTCTTTTTCGAAAGACGGATTTAAGTAAAACCCTTTCGTAGCAGATCTCTCTCCGAAAAAAAGAAACACCTTTGCCACACAAATTTCTTGTCCATATCTAATAATTTAAGGCTGTCTCTTCACTTAGTGTTAAAAAACAGGACCCCAATTTGGAATATTTTTTAGATATAAAAGAACTGAAGCAATAATATTATATTCTGGCTTCACCATCCTATAAAAAGCAGCATCTTTTGGCATACTTCTCATCTTTTATCTGAGTTGAACCATTTTATCTGGTATGAAATGTTTTGAATTTTTTTCTCTCCTGCACCGTAATGAAAATTGAACTATCCCTTTAAATGTTGAAATGAGAAAAAATAAGTATTTATGGAATATTTTTGTGATTTAAAAAACTGCTATATCTCGTAAATAGATGTATGACTATAATGTTGCAAAATTTCATGAAAATTGAGGCATTTTTCTGTCTGAAAATGTACTTTGCGTTTGGTTCATGATGTCGCACATTTGGCAAAGACGGAGTTTTTGCTTGTAACGCATCCTCTCCCTTTGGAGTCATTTCTGCAAAACTCGTCCTTGAACATTGCAAAATTAAAAGATGTCGCCAAGTGCAGTAATCTCTTTCTAAAGATCTGAATAGGTTTTGGATGATTGACTGTATATCACAGCGTTCGGCGAATTCATACACAGAAATTCCTTAAAGAGATTTCAGAAAAAAAAAAAAAAAAACAATTCTTGAAAATGAATTTGAAAGCAAGGTGGGGGGAGTTCGGGGAATGTGTTTATGGCTCTTTTGAAGCATCAACGAAACCCCCTACAAAATTTTGGAGTAATACCATCAGCGCTGTAGATTTGTACACGCTCCAAACAAGTATTGAAATTTATGCATAGGATGACTAGTTTGTATCAATTAATAAGAGCTTTATAAAAACCACCGGCTATACATTTCGTAATTTAGAGCCTTTGACAAGAGACAGATAACTGGTTTAATACCTTATAAAAATCCTCTTTCCTATTACTTGATGACTTTGAAGTCCAACTCTGCTTACCTTCTATTATTCAGCTGTGGTAGTTTGGAGAGAAAAGTGCCGGCTCAGGTATCGTCCTCGTCATTTAAGCGTGGCTCAAAATTATGAGATCAGTTTCCAATAGCCCTCGTATTGCCACCGAATATGACACAAATTAAAATCAAATCACTGGCCACCAAGTTCGCTAGTGTCGCCACTAATATTAAAGTCTCCAAACCTTCTATAATGCAACATTTGATTGGACAGAGTAGTAATTTGAATTTAAAGTTGATTCTCCAGCAAGCTGTTTGTGATTTAAAATTTTTTTACGTGATAACTTCTTTAGGTGCATTTTGCTGGAGAGTGAACTTGAACGATGCGTTTTAACTCTTTATCTACCACATTATGATTTATTGCAGTTTTTTTCATGCAATATTTTTTTGGATAACTACATTGTAAAAAAATTAAGGGAAATACATAAACAAAATACTCAACTTTGGGAAATTTAATCCTTTAGAGCTAATTAATTAATTAAAGATATTCCACTGCAAAACTAATTATATATACTGTTCACTTAAAATAAAGTGTCAAATCGTTTTCTAAGGTCCTCATTAACATATAAAAAATAAGGCACTTAAAATTTTGACATTAACTATTTTTTCGGGACAGAAATGACAGTCTTCGCAATGCGCTGAAAACGCAATTTTTGTTGTAAAACTATTTGAGAGAGAGAGATTTCACTGCTAAAATACTCATCATATAACCCGTACTGCCATATATCTTGGACGAGTGGATTTCAAAGAATATTCCTGCTAAGTATTGTCAGAATATTCGTAAAATTGATTATTCTGTGTTATTTTAAAGCGAGTGGTACTTATAAGTACCATCGGTAGATAAAGGGTTAAGAAACCAAGCATTGTTACGTTCGGGTGAGTAACGCTCGTAAAAATGGATCGGAATTTTCCGTAGCAATGTGTGTAAAGTCCTTCAACAAAAAAGACTTACAACAATGACAAAAATTGGCATCGAAAATCGGTTTTCAGCTAAACTGGAATTTCATGCCGTTGCTCTATTGACCATATTAACATTTTTAAAAATTAAACGCTTTTAGCATGCGATTTACTTGAAATATATTATTAAAATCGCAATCTCTACAATGTGCTTTACATTTTTGTACAAATTTCTATAGATTTTCTCGGATTTAAATTTTTAAAAAAATAAAATAAAGTTACAACTATTTTTAAGTAGATTGGTACATTGTATATATTTCTCAACACTACGAAGTTAGACAGAGATGAAATATTGTACGACTTCTTTGAAAAATTTAGGAAATTTCGTTAATTTTGAAAATTTTCTATATACTATTTGCTTTTTTGCACATATAATATTTTCAAAAAAGAGAAATTCCATTTCAAGGAGCCATGAAAATGCAACGAAAAATATTGCTAAAATCAGTAAATGCCAGCAATAATTAATTATAATAAACCTACGATAGAATTGATCAGTTTGAGGTTTATAAAGCATGTGCAGAAAGACAGCTTTCTGATAAATTATAAATGATAGTTTTTTCTTAATTTTTTATTTTTAAAAAAGCGATTTAGAGTGAAAACTTTAAAAATGTAAGAAAATGCTTGATGTTTTCATCAGCTAGAAATATTTACATTTTGAATCTTTCTTTATACAGTGAATGCAAAGAAATGTCTAGGTTTCTCTCCCATGCTTACTAATTTGAATAAATAATTTTACATAACAATACTATAATATTCCCTTGTTTTTTATTTACCTAATACCTGAAATGACATCACAAAATTTGAAGTCTTTACTTCTATCAAGTGGTTATAAGCACGCGCACTCTTTATTATTTTTTGTTTTAAATTTAGCCCTTTTAGTCCATTAAATTTAGCACAACAGTGTTAAATATCTAATTTTGTAACACATGGTAATATTCATTATTTATTTATTGTAATGATTTAACCATTCATCCCAGCATGTTAAAAATTGTAATTCTTTATTTCTCTCGTGCTTTATATTAATGCTTTTATTAATGGTTTATATTAATGATCGCGCGCGCGTGCTTTTATTTTTAAATATTAACTGTAATTTTAATTATGGAAAGATCTGGAACTTTCGATGGCAATATATAAGGAGATAGAATATTCAGTTGGAAAAAAAAGTCTTGAGTTGTATGTGGCAAGAATTGTTGACATTTTTATTTTCGTGTTAAAACTGGCGTCCCCACCCGTGGCCTAAGAACTACGACCCGTAGAAGCAGAAACTGCCACTGTGACGAAACGCTGCAGAAAAATGAAAATTTAACCGGCTCTGTAAACCTTACTGTCCCGGAAAAATTACTGGTATTGCGCCACAATCCTTCTAAAGCAAGAGAAAATCTCTGGAAATCGAGAAAGAAAGTGAATCATCTTGACTTCAATTGTCTGAAGAAAAGAAAAAAAGAACATCTATTTCCTGTTAAAAGTTTTTGCAATAGTGTTTTGTGCATTTTTATATACAAGTGATAGCAATCCTGCTACAGTGTGTTAGTGGTAGGGATAATTTTATTATTTTATTTCATTGATTTTTTGGTATTCTTATGCAATGATAATTCTAAATTTTGCTGTATATTAATTTATTTCTTGTGAGATAACGTTTCCTGATTAATATTTTGTGAATTGCACATTAATATTTACTATTTTGTTTGATATTTTACTGATTTCCTTTTGAATTTAGGTAGCATTACATGCCTGATTATTTTAGTTTTGTTTAGTATTTTCATTGCATTGAACTTTTGTATCATTACAACTGATGATTCCTAAATTTTCTTTATTTTATTTTATTATTTGAATTGCTGTTCCTTGTTGGTATTTTGAATATGTTATTAATTTATGTACCTATTTTAATTGTATTTTGAAGTGCATAATACTTTATAAGATTTTAAAGCTAGCGATATTTTAAAGTGTATTCCCATATCTGTAAGAGCTTTGGTGGACCTTATTTATTTATTTTTTTTATTTGCAACTCTTAAATTTCTCTGTCATGTCATTTCTAGGAAAAGGGAAAAAAGCTGATTTCATTAAGCTTGCTATTGAGTTAGGTGAATTTGAGTCGAATGGGGAAGAGCTAAATATAATTGAATTAAGGACAAAAAATTTAACAAATGATGCCCATAAGGAAGACCCTGAATTTGTGAAATGTATCTTTGAGGGAATCGTATCAAATAGGATAGATGAAGAAAACAAACAAAAAGAGGAAACACTGCGTGAATTTGAGCTGCAGAAAATACGACTGAAAAATGAGACTCAAAGAGTCGTAGGTCCACAAACCCTACCCCAAACAAAAATTGAATTAGAAAAATTGCTACCAACATTCAATCCTGAAGTTGATAACATGGACCTGTTCCTCACCTTATTCGAACGGCAAATGAAGCTATTAGATCTTGGTGAAGATCTGTGGGCACCCTATATCTCATTGGTGCCCTACCTAGTGATGTAACCTCCCTCATTGCCCGTGAGCCTGAGGAGAAATGCAGGGATTACTCCCACATTCAAGGAATGCTCCTGCAACGGTTCAAATTAACCGCAGAAAAATTCCGGGAGCTGTTTTCCCGTCACAGAAAAAGACCAAATGAGACGTGGAAGGATTATTATTTTGAAATCCGAGCATATTTTGAAGGTTGTCTCAATGAGCTTAAAATTGATTCATTTTAAGGACTGAAGAATTTGATGATTGCCGATCAAATGAAAAAGAGATGCTCTTCAGAGTGTAAGGAGCATTATACCTGGATATCTGGGAAGAACTTATCTCCCCAGAAATGTTAGCAGATAAGCTGGAAGCTTTTGACAACATCCGACGTTCCCTACCCAGTGGACCTAGGAGATACGTGAAGGCAAGTGAAATCGTAAATGATGGAAGACAGGTATCATTCAGGAATCCTGAACGCCCTCCCAAAAGAGAATATTCCCATCAGGTACCGAATGAGAGATCCCCTCTCAGATGCTATGGCTGTGGGAAACGAGGAGTGATAAAATCTAGATATCCCACCTGCAACCTCAACGCCTCACAAAGAACAGACGTAGCAAGCAATCACATCAATGCTTACGCAGCTCAGACCAGAAGTCCTCGATTGACCCTAATCGGCATAACTTTCTGTGGAATAAAGGGACGTGTATGTGCAGACACAGGATCTTCACATTCAATTGCTGGGGAAAGGATGTTCAATATATTTAATGATAAGGGACTCCTTTTCCAGGAAACCACATTAGCAATGAGCTTAGCAGATGGTCAACAGACCACAGGTGAGGCTTTCACAACCCAAGTAATGGTAGAAATTGAGGGGAGATCAATCTTGACCAAATTCATAATTCTCCCAAAGGCAAAGGGAAGTAGAACACTTCTAGGAACAGATTTCCTTAGTTCTGCTGGTTTGGTTCTAGATGTGAAGAATACTTGTTGGTACTTCTGGGACAATCCTACCCACAAGTATCCATTTGGTGAAGAATTGGACACCCCGTCCATAGTTAAAAAGTTTTTGAAAAGTCCCAACGCTAAGTAAAATAATATGTTACAATTCCCTTGGTTTCATTAATTTGAAACCGTAACAAAAGTTTAGCGTGTCAGTGCACCTCGCTATTTTATATGTTAGATGAATTATCTTTTTGCCATATTCTTCGCTTCATTTTCTTATTTTAATCAAAGCTTCAGTTTTTGAAACATGATTATTTTATTATAAGATACCGAAAAATTAATAAAACATCAAACTCCTTTAAAAATTTGAAACCTTTTCAATTTTCCAACCACTAAAATGAATAAATTTAAACTCATCAACCATTTGAAACATTTTCTTACACTTTGATAAAATAATAACGAAAAAAAAAAACTGATTAAGATTTATTAGTTGTAATTTTTTAGATTTAAAAGCCTATGTTCAGGGAAGTTTAAGTACAGTGTGTGTGTGTGTGCCTGGTTATATATTGTTAAAATACATCGAATTATATTTGAATTTTAAGTGCTTGAACTTCAGTTTACATCAAAGACAACATGAATGAAGATTTTCACACATTTTTTTTTTAACTTAGTTTGAATGTTTGAATAAATGGTAATCAAAAATATACGGAAACATTTACAGTAGAAATTTATGCATATAAATAAACATAAAAATCAATTTTAAATTCGAGCCATTGAAAAACATTCGAATTATATATTGTTCAAAAATATCTATTTATACAAAAATACACTCAACATTTATCTTTTAAAGGCTAACTGAATAAGTAATTAAAATCTGATATTTTTTGAAATCCTGACCTTATAAAGCTAGAAATTTTATGTTGAAATCCTTTTGAAATTTCGAAAAATGCATCGCGCAGTTAAAAATTATTTACCATAAGTTTTAGCAATTGTTTGAGTATAATAAAAAATTTCAAATTTTATTATATAGCTTCTTTGTATCTTTTAATATATTTCCTTGCCGCGGTAGCCGAGCGGTGGCGGTATCGCGAACGTGGCTTCGTTTTGTCACGAGTTCGAGCCCAGTAACACCAAAAAGACCTGCCGTGTAGCAGCGATGCACGTTAAATCTGTCGAGAGCTGAAACGTCCTCCCGTTGGTGTGGTGTGGTAGTTAGAGAGGGGGTGCCAGCCTGTGTCGTCCGTGTCACTCTGGACCATGGGTCTGTAAATTATGTGGTCCGTCGCCAAAAGCCCCTCGTGTAGCTGAACAGTACGACGTTAATATTCAATCATTCATTTAATATATTTTGAATATTTTCATACAATTCAGTTGAAAAACCGCATGCTAAGAGCAAAAATATACCAAAAAAAAATTAATGAATATACAATTAAAAATAAATTCTTACATAGAGAAGCAAACTGAGAAGCTAAAGCGTAGAATAAAATTTTGAGTATATCTGAAGTAGTTTTCGAAATATTTATTTTAAAGTTTAGAAAATTTGTGTGCGTTAAGTTATACTTGATATCAATTAAATGGTTAAAAATATGTGTGTGTGTTAATATTAGTCATGTAATCGCTCTTGATTTTTCACATTCATATACTAATAAAAAATTATCATGGTCATTGATACGAATGTCAAGAATCTTTGTAATTCCAAATTCAGACATTAAGATATTGATGTAGAAAATATAAAAACGACCATCTAAAAATACATGAAAATGCAGTCTGCTATAAAAATGATCTTGACAAACAAAAATCCGGCATTTTCACTTACTATGGCAGAGCCGGCTTAGTCAGGGGCGATCTGATAAACAGAGAGAGAACCGCGGTTTTGATGGATGCCGCCCTAGCTTTTAAAGCTCCCCTGAAAATTATATATATATATAAATTACAAATGCAAAATAAATCTTGTAATTTTCCATACATTTTTATAATAACGAATTGTGAATTGGCTTCAATATATTGTTGTGTTTGACAATATCTAAGGTAACCAACCCTACTTTAGATAGATTTGTACTACTTCTCTTTCGTAACCGTATTCCTTTTAAATTAATTCGTGCAGCCGAAATACACCTTTTGTACTTAAAAATTTATGTTAACTATAACGGTTAATTTTAATTTATGCAACTTGTGAAATGTTCATAAGAAAAAAGGCTTCCTGGAAATGGTCAGAGGGGAAGAGGAGAAAGCATTTCCCAGACTCCTTGAAGCAATGTTTGGCACCTCCACCCAATTTTGAAGCAAGCAGTATTCTCCTAAACCCTTTCCTGGATAAGAACTGATGCCAGTAACTATGCTCTAGGAGCAGTCCTCCTACAAGGAGAAGACAAAGAAGAACACCCAGTTGAATTTGCTAGCAGGTTGTTAAACCCAGCTGAAAGAAACTACTCGACCACTGAACGAGAAGCTCTAGCTGTGGTTTGGGCCCTCAACAAGCTTAGGGCTACATTGATGGGCAAGCATCACTGTAGCATCTGACCACCAACCCTTAAGGTGGCTCATGAAACTGAAATCTCCTACTGGAAGACTAGCCCGTTGGGCTCTGCAATTGCAATCTTTCAACCTCAACATGGAGTACATCCCCGGAAAGAGTAATGTGGTTGCAGATATGCTATCTCGTCCTGCGTGTCATGAAGAAAATGAACTGTGTGAGGTCTGCACTGTAGCCATTGATGTCCCATCCAGGTCTCCCAAGGAGATACGTGATGAACAAATGAAGGATGAGGAACTGGTCAAAATTATTTCTTGCCTCGAAGATCCTGACAAGAATGTTAATTATGTCAATTGGGTCGAACGAGGTTATTTAATGAATCAGGGTGTCCTATTCAGATATGCTCCAGACTCTGAGAGTGAAGAGGCCCAGTTAGTGATACCTAGCCATGAAAGAACTTTGATCCTCAAAAACCATCATGATGCCCCAATGGCTGGTCATTATGGCGCCGAAGGCACCTATACTCGAATAGCAAAGAACTATTATTGGACTGGTATGAGGAAATACATAACTGATTATGTAAAGAACTGTCCTGACTGCATTAAATACAAAGCTTCAAATCAGAAGCCTTCCGGGCTATTACAGACACCTGTGCCAGCCCAACGTTTTGAAACCTTGGCCATTGATCTCTTCGGGCCCCTACCTGAGAGTAAAGATGGTAAAAGATGGATCCTCATCATTGAGGATTGTACCACCAAGTGGGTCGAACTGTTTGCACTACCCAATGCCACAGCTAAAGAATGTGCCATTACCTTGATTGAAGAGGTTCTACTGAGGTATGGCATTCCTCGCCGCCTTATCAGTGACAATGGAACCCAGTTTGTGTCAGCAGTGATGCAACAAATATGCTACCTATTAAACATCCATCAATCCCTGATCCCTGTATACCATCCACAAGCTAACCCAGTTGAACGAAAGAATAGGGATCTGAAACCACGGCTGGCAATTCTCGTCCAAGACAAGCATGACTGTTGGTCAGAGAAGCTACCCTTCATCCGCTTTGCTCTCAACACAGCCAAATGCGAAACGACAGGACAGACGGCAGCCTTTCTGAATTTTGGTAGAGAGTTACGCACTCCAAGTGAAGTTGTTAATGATATCCGAGTCGTCATCCAGAACGATAATTTTGTGCCAGAGATAACTCCCTATCTCAAGAAATTCGCTAAGTTTTCCACTCAGATTAGAGAGGTGGTTGAAGAGCAACAGGATAGTAGGAAGTTTTACGCTGATAAAAAGAGAAAAGCTGCTCCAACATATCAACCTGGAGAACATGTCTTTGTAGCATCACATCCGCTGAGCAACGCTGCGCAAGGAAGAAGTGCAAAACTAATGCCACGCAGAGACGGTCCCTACGTGATTTTAACACAAAGATCACCATCATCTTACGAGATTGCTAGTCTTGATAATCCGGGGGAACCTCTTGGTGTTTACCACACCTCTGCTTTAACTCCTTGTACTAATGACAAAGTAAAACCCCTTATTCCTCTTCGTAAACTTGGCCGTCCACCAAAGGTCCCACAGACTCCTGGTTCCTCGTCGGGATGCCGTCGGAACCAGAGGGGAGGATGTAACAA
>BMAU01016401.1:0-10657 GCA_019973935.1 Trichonephila clavipes | reverse complement strand
AATGTAGCAGGGATGAAAGGCAGAGTCGACATTGCGCAGCCCATTAATAGAACCCCAGACCTGTGGTGTGGAAGCACTATACACTACCACTCGATCCTATTCGGTGAAAAATAAAATTTAATGTTACAATCTTATATAAATCCCTAATGAATGAGGGAGTCTCCAAACTTTTTTTTTCATGTAAACTGTTTAGACGGAAATGGTTAATTATGAACATTTCACAAGTTGCATAAATTAAAATTAACCGTAATAGTTAACATAAATTTTTAAGGGTGCAAAAAGTGTATTTCGGCTTTATGAATTAATTTTAAAAGGAATACGGTTACGAAAAAGTAGTACAAATCTATCTAAAGTAGGGTTGGTTACCTTACATATTGTCAAACACAACAATGTATTGGAAGCCAATTCCACAATTCGTTGTTATAAAAATGTATGGAAAATTACAAAATTTATTTTTGCATTTGTAATTTATATATATATAATTTTTCCTGGGAACTTTAAAAGCTAGAGCGGCATCCATCAAATCCGCGGTTCTCTCTCTGTTTTTCCAGATCGCCCCTGACTAAGCTGGCTCTGCCATAGTAAGTGAAAATGCCGTATTTTGTTTGTCAAGATCATTTTATAGCAGACTGCATTTTTCATGTATTTTAGATGGTCGTTTTATATTTTCTACATCAATATCTTAATGTCTGAATTTAAAATTACATAAAATTCTTGACATTCGCATCAATGACCATGATAATTTTTATTAGTATATGAATGTGTCATCAAACGATTACATGACTAATATTAACATATTATTTTAACCATTTAATTAATATTAAGTATAACATAACGCACACAAATTTTCTGAACATTAAAATAAATATTTCGAAAACTACTTCAGATATACACAAAATTTTTCATTCCTACGCTTTAGATTCTCAGTTTTGCTTCTATGTAAGAATTTATTGTAATTGTATATTCATCAATTTTTTTAGTATATTTTTTGCTCTTAGCATGCAGTTTTCAACTGAATTGTATGAAATCTTCGAAATATATTAAAAATACCAAAGAAGCTATATAATAAAATTTGAAATTTTTTTATACTCAAACAATTGCTAAAACTTAAGATAAATAATTTTTAACTGCGCGATGCATTTTTTTTTTCGAAATTTCAAATGGAATTTCTAACAAAATTTCTAGCTTTATATAAGGTCGAGATTTCAAAACATATCCAGATTTTAATTACTTATTCAGTTAGCATTTAAAAAAGATAAATGTTGAGGTATTTTGTATAAATAGATATTTTTGAAAAATATATATTTCGAATGTTTTTCAATAGCTCGAATTTAAAATTGGTTTTTATGTTTATTTATATGCATAAATGTCTACTGTAAATGTTTCAGTTTATTTTTGATTACCATTTATTCAAACATTCAAGTTATAAAAAAATGTGGGAAAATCTTCATTCATGTTGTCTTTGATGTAAACTGAAGTTCAAGCACTTAAAATTCAAATATAATTCGGTGTAATTTAACAATATATAACCAGGCACTGTATTTAAACTTCCCTGAACACTTGGGCTTTGAAATCTAAAAAAAAAAAAAAAAAAAAAAAAAAAAACTAATAAATCTTAATTAGTTTTTTTTTTCGTTATTATTTTTATCAAAGTGTAAGAAAATGTTTCAAATGATTTGATGAAGTTTAAATTTATTCATTTTTAGTGGTTGGAAAATTGAAAAGGTTTCAAATTTTAAAGAGTTTGGTGTTTTATTAATTTTTTTTCGGTATCTTATAATAAAATAATCATGTTTCAAAAACTGAAAGCTTTGATTAAAATAAGAAAAATGAAGCGAAAGAATATACTTAAGAAAAGATATAATTTGTCTAACTATATAAAATAGCAGATTGCACTGACACGCCCCAACTTGTTACAGTTTCAAATTAATATGAAACCAAAAGGGAATTGTAACATATTTTATTTATGCGTTGGGACTTTTCAAAACTTTTAAAATGCGAGGTAACAAATAAACACTTCCTGGGGTCTAAAGAAATTTCCCCCGGATTTTTTACGATTGCCCCAGGGTCAAAACACGGGGTTTCCTGCGAGCCATAAAACTTCCTATCAGTGTCCTGCTGTGTTGCTTCCACCGTCCCCAATTATCTTTCAAGATGTTAAACCTTTAAAAGGGGGAAAGGATTTCAGAAAAGTGCGGCTAATCCGCTTTTGAAAACGTTACTTGAAGGCAGAAAAATCCGTGCTGTGAATTTTCGAAGCATCTTTACACTGACGGAATTTTCCGTGCTATCCGCTTAGATGGTTAATGACGTCCATGAGCTGGTCTTGGAAAGCAAAGTTTTTATAAGGAATGCTTATTATTAGAAATTGACCCTCTGAGTTCTTTTTCTATATTTAGCAGATATCTATATTTTGTCTTCTAAGCAGCTACCGCATTTTGCAATATGTTCAATTTAAAAGTTAGAGAAAGGAAAAATAACATAATAATTATCCTATTATTTTATTTATTTTGCTTAAAAGTAGTATACAAAATTTAATACTTATGTTACTAATTTGTATGGTTTATAATTAAGATCGCCTATTGTAACTTTAGCGTCAAAGTGCATTATTATTGCATTCAGTACATTATTAATGTAAAAGGGGGGCTCGGAAAAAATTGTGATCGAAAGGGGGGCGAAAAAGATTGTGATCGAAAAGGGGGGTGCTAGTATTGAAAGTTTGAGAAGCACTGATATAAATAAATATACATAGAGAGAGAGAGAGCTAAGAGTAGGAATTGAATATATATATATATACTAGTTTCAGATTAACTGTTTCCAATAACAACTATACTGTTAAAACACAAATTAATAAAGATATAGATAACTTTATTACAAAATCTGCAATTAAATATGGATTACCTATAGATCCATTTGACCTATAGAGTGTCAAATAAACAAAATAAAGTTTTGCTTCAAGGAGGTCCTGCTAGCAATAGTTTGGCTAACTTATATTTACATTTTTAGGAATATAAATATATTATTTATAATGATTATTACATTTTTATATACATTGATAGTTTAATTATTTTTGTAAAAATAATAATTTTAATCCCAATATTAATTTTTATCCGGATTATTTAAACTTAGTTAAAATTAATCATAATCCAATTAAAGCTATTACTTAGATGTATCATTGTATATTAAGGATTATAAATTACATAATAATATTTATGATACAGAGATGCCTTTAATTTTAACATTCTTAAAGTGCCTTACTGGAATTCAAATTTATCTATATCTATATATAGAAATAATATTTTTAACTATATTTATAGCAATAATGTATTAGTTAGCGATAAATCTAACATATTTTTAAATTTTAATAACTTTATTAAACAATGTATTGAACATGGATATCTGCTAACTTTCTTTACAATTATATTTATAATAGTTCTCAGTGAAAATACAATGTGTATTAATTATTATTGACATTATGTTTTAATATTAGTATTTTAATTAATTATACAATTATTAAATAGATGGCGCCACATGTTTAATAAATTAATAATATTTTTATTTAAATATTTCTGTAATCATTTATTTTCTACAAATTTTTATATCAGTATATATATTTATGGTTTTTTAAACATATATATATATATATATATATATATATATATATATATATACTTTATATTATTCTATCATAATTAGATAACTTACTTTATGCGGTACTGCTTACTTTGTTGTATTTGGCGGGAAACATAACTAGTTGCTATACTCACGAAGTAAGTTATATTAAGTTATTAAGTAAGCTATTGTTGAAAAGGTAGAAAATCTGATAATAAAAAATCATTGCATGATCGTACGAGAGATTGTTGAACAAGTTAAGATCAATACAAGTTCTGCACATGCAGTTTTGTGGGATGATCCGCAGAGAGGCTACGAAATTTATTCCTAAGCTTCTGTAGGTGGAACCGAAAGAACACCGTCTTGGAGTTACACAAGACCTACTGAACACATCCGAAGCTGAACCGGGCTCCTTGCGACTTCTGGCAGTTCCCCAAAATGAAAATGTCATTTAACAGGATATCTTTTTCAGAGTAAGTAGAATTCAACGGCGGAGTTGAACGTCCTTCCAAAACAGGCCTCTTAGAAGGGTTTTCAGCAGTGGGAGGAATGCTGAGTTTAGTGTGCTAAAGCATAAGGGGCCTACTTTGAGTTTGATTAGGATTCTTATCCCGCATAGTAACTAAGATCTTTTTCTGAACAATGATCAGATAGTTTTTTAAAAGACCATGTATTCGCATACATAACCTGAAGAAATTTGTACTAACGCTCAAAATTTATTTCGGAAGGCAACTTGAGATATTCCACAGCAACTTAGGATTAAATATAAATATGAAAATAAACCCAGGTTCCATATTAAAAAGGCAAAGAGGGATATAATTTGTTGCTAATAACAATGTTTTAAATCCGAGAATGTTTAACAATATCCTGAAAAAATTTCAGAATCAAAACATCTTTTAACTTAATAATAGATTTATCATTCAACCTCAGATTCAGATCATTATTATGTGAAAATCTTCGTCGTTGATTTTCAAACAACTAAACTGTTTCATATATCTAAGCTAAACAGTGGGCTATTCCATAACTCATACTACAGTGGGTGCAAATACCGCAAATTTCTTCACTAAATATAAAGAGGTAGCGAAAAAACTCTCTCTATTCTAAATTATTTTCTGCATTTACTTGATAATGCTATAGTTCCAAATGATTGAAGACATACTATTATTTTTTCAATGGAAAAACCCTGCAAAAATAAAACAAAATTCTCCTTATAGGAGGACCAACA
The DNA here is from genome assembly GCA_019973935.1 of Trichonephila clavipes. Taxonomy (NCBI): domain Eukaryota; kingdom Metazoa; phylum Arthropoda; class Arachnida; order Araneae; family Nephilidae; genus Trichonephila; species Trichonephila clavipes. The sequence goes on along the minus strand of BMAU01016401.1, from coordinate 5,820 downwards.
GCCTTGAGTTTTTTTTTTAAATATGAATTTTAGTTGGTGACTCATTTTTGAAGTGATAACTTCTGTTGGGGCGATTTGCCGGAGAGTGAACTTGAATGAACGTCACGCTTGGGAATGTAACGCCCTTTCGGCTTTTTTCGTCTTTATTCGGAAATACATACCCTAAAAAGGAAAGGAGGGACGTTTCCCCCGCCACTCTGAAACAGGTAGTTTGTCCCCTCACCAATAAAAATAAAAGCTAAGTTCCTAGCTTCAATCTAAGTGGGGCTCCCCCCTCCTCACCTTTTTGTAGGGCAGGGATGGCCAACCCAATTTACCTCGCGGGCCACTTCGGAAAAATTTTACAATCCCGCGGGCTGCATATAAAAATATATATCTTTATATTAGATTTGGATCCATTACAAACTATTGTTGGATTGAAAATTTAAAACAGACTCATATATTATTATTGTTTTCATTGTTTTTCATCTATACAAACATAGATAGTATAATAATAATAATGCAATAGTCAAATAATGTTTAATTTATTTAATTAGTGAGATATCTGTTTCTCAACTCTTTCACTTAGTTTTTGCAACTCGATCTCAATGCATGTGTGTGTATTTACGTATTCTAATTGATGTTGCAAATTTTCATGCGTTAAATTTAAGCACGATTTATGATTGATAAATTTAAATTTAGAAAAAAAAAAGATTCGCAGTAACATAAGCAGCGTGATAAAATAATAACAGTTATGAGATTTATTTTTTACAAAAAAACAACTGTTTTTAAACAAAAAAATATTGTACAAAATAGTCGAATTTTGTAAAGTTGTAAAGAATCCCGCAGGCCGCAAAATTATTCAAGGCGGTCCACAAGCGGCCTCGGGCCGCCGGTTGGACACCCCTGTTCCAGAGGAATGCAAATGCGGGATTATTTCTAATCCTAGTTGAAGTATGAAAATGAAACGCAATATTTCTAAAAAATAGGCTTATAGAGAAAAAGAAATCCTACACAAAAAGTAAACATAAAATGTAGAAAAAGGACACATTTAAAAAGAACTAAGTAAATAGTAGTATTATCATTAGGAATATACTGCAGTGATCTTAAGAATAAAAATCTATTTTTGTAAGCGAATCGGAATAGCAATAAACAAATAGTTTTATAAATCACATTACTTAAATATACTTTGAGTCTAAAAAGAAAACTAAAACTATTAAAAATTTAAAATAACAAAATTAAGTATACAGGTATTAAGAAAAAGTTACATTAAATAATTTAGTACAAGAAAACAAAATATAATTAAGAAGACTTTCCTTGCAGCAACACCGAATATATTTGTACAAAACTCCCATACATTTACAAAAGAGCTGGTATAAGCCAGAGATTATGCGATATAAATCTCCTGATTAAATCCCTTTTTAAAGGTTTCGACCTAGATTCCTCTCTTCCGAATCAACTGCCTGTCATACTATCTATATCCCTTTGCTTAAATTAATCCATGGATAGAATTAAATATTGATAAATTACAACCAAAACTCACAAAGCCGGATCGGGTCTTCTGAACAAATTACCTATGATTTTAAGTGGAAATATTAAAGTAGAGTTTTGAAAAGACAAATCAAAACCTTTAGTTGAGTTTTTAAAATCAAAATTCAATTTAATTGTGTCAAATAATCCAAATGAAGCACGAGTAAGATTGACAGAGTTTTTTTTAAATAGATGTTTAAATAAAATTTTGAATCTAAAGGATTTATAACCTATTTCAGCTACCATATAAACCTTTTGTTTCTCTCCTTCTTAGAATACAATTAATTCCCTAATATGATTAAATATTTCGCATTAAAATATTAGTTCTTGAGTACAGACATTGATTTTATAGGACAACTAGCTGTATGACCGACGTTGCACGGACTTTCTGTACTTATATAAGTAAAAGCTTCAGTAAAATATACTTTTTCGAAATTTCTTTGCGTTACAGTTTTAAGAAATATTTTGTATTTCTAATAATAAAAAAATGCTAACACTCATATGTGCATTGCTAAAATAAACGTACAGCATGACAAATGAAATTGATAAAAGTGTCGCATTTTATTTTTCTTAACATTTAAAACAACCTTTTTTTAAAAAAAATTTAAGATCATCAGTTTTATTACATTTTTCAAAAATAATATATGATTAATTATGTTACGTTCATTATTTTACATATGTGTGTAAAATGAATTTAACATTCAAGAAATATTTTAATAAACGAAAAGCACAATTTTTTTAAAAAAAACCCGTAAATTTTCAATCTTTGTACAGATAACGGAAATTGATAAAATATCTTAAAAATTACGGTTTGTTTAAAAAAATTGTGTTTTTCGTTTTCTTCCCTTTTTGTGAGAAATATTTAAGCATTAATTTTATTACATTTTTTGTTTAAAAAATTATCGTTGTTTGCAATCGATATATGAAGTTTCAAGACAATAAAAAAATCATTTTCATATAAACGCATCGATATTGATTCATTTTAGAAAAATCTTAAATTATGTAAAATATCGTTTTGTAAAAAAAAAAAAAAAAAAAAAAAAAAAAAACTGTATCGTGACGAAATAAATTATCTTTTCAATTACAAACTTGCTGGCGAAGTTTTTTAATGCGCGAATAAAATTTGGTTTATTTTCCATAAAATCACAAAATTTAAACGTCAGTTCCGCAGCCGGGTACTATGGAATATGAAGAAGCTCCGCGACTCCTTGGGGGAAAAGCAGAGAAAAGACATTAAAAATAAAAGGAAGAAATATTCAATTTCGCATTGTGTTATTTGATAAAGTTAAAAAAATTTTTCGGGCTTCATTTTTAAGTTAATGCATTCAAACTTCATTTATCGATCGCAAACAACTGTAATTTTTAAACAAAAAACTTTAAAAAAAATAATGCTTACATATTTCTCGCAAAAAGGGAGAAAAACGAAAAACACGTTTTCTTTTAAACCGTAATTTTTAAGATATTTTATCAATCTTTGTACAGTATACGTATAATATTGTTCTACACAAGGAAAAATAGTTTCGTGAGATTATCTTTATAAATAAAGAAGTTATTAAGTATTTAAATAAAATTATTTTGAGTATGTTTTGAAAAATCACAAAAAAAAACCCCGGTTTTTGACATTTAATTTTTTTAAATGACTGATTCTAAAAGAGAAAAGCATGGAGCTTTGTATTGTAAAATCTTTTTTTCATTAGCGCGAAAGAAAATCAAAGCGGATCGATTTAGAAACCATACTCATAAAAACGTATCGATTTCGACTCATTTTAAAAAAATCGTAAAAAATACAAAATATAATTATTTTGTAAAATAAATTATACTATATCGTGGCGAAGTAAATCATCTTTCCGAATCTGAAATTATTATTATAATTTATTCACCTAACTAAACCGTACAACATTTTAAAATTTGAAGTTATCACTTCTATCGTGTAGTCATAAGCACACACACTTTTTTAAATTTTTTTTTAAATAATAGAACGTTAACTCCATTCTCATTAACATGGTTTTGTTCCTTTCAAAGATAACAGAACTGCGACTTATTTTATTCACCAAACAATAAACAAAAGCTAAAAAGAATTTTTTGTATGAATTAGTTTGGATTTTAAAAAGTGCCTAATATATAAATGTCTTCAACTGGAGAAAATGACACTCTGGATCCATTATTTTCTTACATAGAAAAATTAAAATCCGGTATCTTTCTTAGAGGAAGCTTGCTTTGAAGAGAGTGCTTCAAGGCAGTGTTCTCTCCCCCTTCTATATACAATCTGCATGTATTACTTCTTTGAAACACTAGAAACGATAGTTGAAGGCTCAAATTATCCAGATAAAATTTTTATTTATTGCTCTTATACGTCCCTAGATGTGAACAATAAAAAATTCCAAAATTCTCTCCAAAAAACTACTCAGTGGTGCAACTACTCGAAACTTTCCTTAAGCCCAGGCAAAAGTATCATTGTAGAACTTTCAACTAAAAGAATTTAAATATTTCTCAATCTAAACTGCTGGCTCGGTTTTCCCTTTCCCATGGGAATCTTCCATCAAATACAAGGGCTGGGACAAAAGTCATGGCAATTGCTTTTTTTTCTTGAAGATACCAGTCCGGTTGGAAAATGTAACATATACATACGAAAGGACAAGGTGTTAACTACATGCGTGGACAATGAATAGCACTGAAATATCGTAGCACACTAATTTATTACGGTAGTATAAAGAGCAATATGGCCTTTACGGTGCAAAAGAATGACAACACAGTATTCAGTACAACCACCGTGCTACTGTACGGTATAATAAGTCATTATTTCCACTAATTCATTGTGATATTGCATCGCATTTTTCCCTCGGAGAACGGCTATTTTGATGTAAGAACGCTGCTCAACACGGGTTACTTCCATCACACGACATTCACCAACTGATTTCACAGCCCTCGCTGCGCTACTAACAGCTATCAGAGCCATCTGTTCTTTTGTAAACACACTATGCCTGCAGAACTTCCAAACGACACATATACACGTTTGTGATCCATTCTCATATATAAAAGAAAAAAATAATTGCCATGACTTTATGCCCATCCCTCGTATCTAGGAATTTTTTTCTCCCAAAAGAATCAAAATGCTAGAATAATGAGACAAATGAAAAAGAAAGCTTTCAAAAAAATTAGTTTTCTGAAGGAATAGTACATAAACATCATGATACGAGAGCAGATCGCATTAAATTAACTAATAATAACGTAAGAGTGTAGTATCTTTTATTATACTTGTCATATCATAAACAAATGGTCGGATAACTAGCTAAAACAGTTCTATATCGTTCAAATTGAAGCCCTCAGAATTGCCTCGGGCCTTTCACAATGGACCTCAAATATCATCCTTCTGAAAACAGAAGGACAGGAAATCCCCTCCAAAAAATTTACAAGACAGTTTAACATATTTTTCTCATCCCTTTAATTTTTAATCGAATCTTTTCTCCTATAACTCTAAAAAAAACTTGGACCAATCCCATTAAACATTCTGGAAGAGAATAAAATTAATGCCACATATATACATTACAGTTTAATATTAATGGAGATCAACAATGTCAACCTCTAGATCAAGTCCTTTTCACAAGTTTATCGAGTAAAATGAATACTTAGATTAACATAAAAATGTTCCAATTCAGAGTATTAAAAGAATATTTAATGAACTAGTGAATAGTTTCCAAGGTAGTTATATAAGAGCAACTAATGTTTCAAAAAGTGCAAGCATAACATCTATTTCTGGAATCACAAAAATACAGCTTTTGCATATATTAGATCAATAATATTTATTCCAGTTTTAATGCTGAAGCACTGGTCTTTTATCAGGCTCCTGATAACCTAGTATGTAGATAAAAACAGTAATATTTTTATCCAAATTATTAATATATTGCCTTTTCAGTGCTCTCTATCTGCGCATTCCAAAACTACTGTATAAAATCTCCAAAAATCGTTCATAGGCTGGCCAAGAAGATTTTTTTTCATCCTAACTCATTTTATTAAACAGTTGATTTTACTTTGAATTGGGAGCATCTCTTGGGATAAACAGGCGGACACACTAGCAAAATCTGTTATGGAATCTGACGCTTATTCCTCGATAGGGATTGCTCCTAAAGAAACCATACGAAATATCTTTTTGGATTAGATAATGGGAAAACCAAGAACTTTTAATTCCACCAAATATTATGGAAATTCAGGAAATATTCACATTGTAAATAATATTTCTCATTGAGCAAAAAAAAAAGGCATTCAGATCAGTAAAATGGTCATAACACCAGGTCATTTACACATATTTCAATT
>BMAU01016400.1:0-440185 GCA_019973935.1 Trichonephila clavipes | reverse complement strand
GTTGCTACGCATTGCTCTTTAGCTGCTCAGATCTGTCTTCAAAAAGTAATTTACTATTTAGGTGGGATGCAACTCCTTTTTTTTTCGTGTATTCATAGGAAATTAAATGTGTAGAAAATAATGTCAAATCAATTTGCATAAATTAAATTTTGGTAGTTGTGGGAGTTTTTTCACTGAAGAGTTGTGGTGGTAAGTGCCTTTTTAACTTTCAGTGTAAATGTAACATGAATCTGACTCTCGCAATCTTTTTTCTATGTTACATTTGGTGTGGAATGTGATTAATTTTATATGTACAGCGTACTTTTTTAGAGTTTTTGATGAAAGTGTCAAATCTTTAATTTATTTATGACAATTCAGCTATAATTCTTTTACCATTTTTCATTCAGAAATGTATAAAATAAGTATTTTTGATTGCTAATATATTTCTCTAAAATGGAAGCAAATGTGTATTTTTATATCTCTATATGTTCATGATACTTGAACCCTTCTTTTTCATAAAATTTAATTTAAAATCCTATTTTGTTTTGTATTTTGAGTGATTTTTAATATTGTGTAATCAAGTAGAATCGCAAAATGTGTTTAAATCTATAAATAGATCCATTAATTTTGTATTTAATCACCAAAGAGGGAAAAAAATTAACTAAATAAACTAATATTTTTACAAAGACAAAGCTGACTTGCACAAAAAATTTCTTAAAGCCAGAAAATCCAAAAGGACTAAATAATGACTCATTTAGTTTATACTCTCCTTTGGTATATTTATGCCAAAAATATGTTTAGTAAAATTGATTGTATCGATGCTGATACCGATATTTTAAAAATGGCATGTAGTTTCTTTTGAATGAGTTATTAACGCTGCATAACATATTTTCAGCCTAGGAATTAACAACACTTATAACAAAAATATATTTTATCTAAAATATGCTTCAATGTCTAGATGTAAAATCAATGTTTCAAAATAAATTATTTTTAAATCTACCACTGTATATTAGTCTTATAAATGCATAAACTACAAGCTATTTTATCTAAAACCACACAAAGTAAGATGCTAATTTATAAATTCTTGAAAAATTAGGGTCATGCATTACTAAAAAACATTTTAGAAATTTAAGTCTGAATGATACAGACGTATATTACAGAATTCATTCTGAATTTCGATGAAAATGCATTAAAATATTAGCACAGCATTAAGCTGTCAATAAAAAATCGTATTTTAAAATAAAAATAATATGAATAAGGTGGCTGACTACTTTTAAATCCGTGATTTTGAATGCGCGTATAAATAGATAATAATTTTGATATTTAGTGCCAGTTAAATTAGTCTGCATATAAAAATGTATAACAAATATTACTAAAAGAAAAGTATTTCCATGCGATTTGGGGGCAGAAAATAAAGAAAGAACGACATATTTTTAAAAAAATCTCTGCTTATGAAAATGCTTCTATGGTAATTATATTTTGCCTGGAAATAACTGGGACTTCTATACCGAGGTCTGAAATAAAATTATGGAAACAAATAAATTTAGAAGTGTATTTTTATTCATATTTTATTAAACCAGAGAAGAGGAATTTTAACAAAAATCACTTGGTAATATTTCAATTGATCATAACTCTAAAATAAGGAAAAATTTTCAAAAATTTTAATTCAACAGCAATTTAAAAGTCCTACCTAAATACAGGCTTAATATTATTACTATCATTTTTTCTTCTTTTTTTTCTTTCTTTTTTTTCTCAAAAAATTGCATTTATATAAAATATGTTTTCTTGTAACACTAATCATAAAACAATTTTGTGTGTGTGTACATTTTAATTCGAATCCCACTAAAAGTATATGTTCATTTGTACGCTTTTTAAAAATCGCGATTCCGAACATAGTTAATCTCATTAATTAATATGGTTTTTCAATTTTACGGTTTTAATCTGCAGTCTTTCTAACATACTCTAATTGTGAAGAAGAAGAAAAAACGAATAGGAAATTCTTATTTCATTTTTAATTTAATTTTCAATTACTATCGTAATTTATAAAGAACATTTTATAATTTTGAAACTCGTTTAGGTATGACGATTTTTTTGCAGTTCCTTGTAATACTGTTGCCAGACATTTAATAAATTTTACGACTGGTATCTGTATTCGCCATCTAATCAATGTCACGATATGGAGCTTTTATGACAAGCGATCGTTGATGTGGTTTAGTATTGATTGCGTCGTTTGTTCAAATCACGTAGTATGGAACGCGGTCACACACACATGGAACTTTTTTGTAAACGTTGGCCTAAACACGTTTAGTCTACACGGTCGAGAGTACTCATGCACCATGTGAATAGTCTCCAAAACCTTAAATTTGTTACTTGAAAAGACTTAAATGCACTTTAAACGAACTTAGAATCTAGAACTGTTTGCGCGTGTTAATTGGTAAACTAGAAGGCAGTTTAAGTACTATTTTGAATTTATTGAAAGGTTATTTTAAAAGTATATTGTGCTCTTAAAAGGTAATCATTTTCAGCATTTTATTCCCGTGGAATAAATTTTGAAAAAGAAATAAATTATAAATGAGACAAGGCTTAATAAAAACAATTGTACATGTTAAGGTATTGGAACACATTGAAATGGCCAAATTCGATCAAACCATACATTTTTTATTTTTTATTTTATTAAATTAGCTATATTTTGGCTTTATGAAATTAAAAATTAGAAGTGGGTTTTAAATCTACCAGAAGTGGGCATTTAAATGGTTCAATATCTATCACGGTGAGAGTGATAATTCAAAGTATTATAAATGTATTTCTATAAAACCTTTTGAACTTGATATTTATATTATTTTCTATAGAATGCACTAAAATATTGTTTATTGAATAAATATTTTTTTGAGTTATGGCATGTTATTTAAATAATGGTATCGTAGAGAATGTCACATTATAATATTTACTGGATCACTTCTAAAATTTTCGAATTTTAATGAAACATTAACATTTTTATTACTTTCTCTAGATAAATGCATTTAATTTGTTTTAGTAATACACTTTTACTTGTATAAGCTTATTACTTTTTTGTCTAATTATTTTGAAGACTTTCCAAGATATGGCTGAAACTTCACTTATAATTATGATTTTTGTAAAATGTAGATAACTTTTTTAAATGTTGTTCGTTAAATTATTTTAGTATTTGTTGGTATTGATCGTTAAAAAAGCATTTATGCTGTTTAGTATGCTATTTTTTTTAAATGTACTTTGAACATATTCGGATTCTTTAAGGAATACGACTTGCATTCCCATCAAAAATTTTACCGCGACTCGTTCTTTTTTATTAATAGATAGATTAGTCATTTAGAAAAGTTTAAATTAATTAAATGTGTGCTCATTATACCGTATTCATTCGAATCTAAGCCGCACCCCAAATTCTCAAAAAGTTTTTGTTAAATATAAGCAATATTATATAAACTGGTTTATCGTTATCCAATATTTCAGAAATTCTTAATAAAAATTAAACTGACTAATAAGAAGTGAATAATTAATATATTTTACCGATATTAAAAAAAACCTCTTAAATTGATTAGTGAACTATATTTTTTCTCCAGTCATCATATTTTCATTTAGTGATTGATATCTCTTTCTTAGGATACGATTATAAAAATAACGTTTATTAATTTTCAGAAAAAGTGTTAAAAATACATTAAATAGTATGCCATTGACGTTTGAAGCAAGCCTTATACGTGGCATTTAATTTTAATCTGAGTTGAACTGGCATGTTTATTTTCAGATTACATATAATGATAACTGACAGACATTAAAATGTTTTCGATCAGGGGAATTTAATGCTTTATTCTATGATCAATTCAAAAGAATATTTAAAGTAAAAGACACAGAGATCAAATATTCAATACACTTCAATATTTATTACGAGAGTTCTTTCTGAGAATATATGTCTGTTCAACTACATATATAAATTTTTCAGATTTATACTTCAATTTAAAATAATAAATACAACATAGCATACGGCATTATTAATAGCAAATAAAAGTACTAGAATTAAATTTAAAAAAAAAAGATTTATTTATTTACTTTATTTATAAAAAAATTATGACGCGTACAAACCATTAAATCCTTTGCAATAAATTCTTAGTAAAACGAAAACATCTAAACTTACCTTTCCGTGCTTATCTGAGCTCATTATATTCGCATTACACGACGCAGTTTTAGAAAAGTGATATTTTCCGTAACTTATTGACCAAATAGATTCGATGATGTAATCTTATAAAAAAAAAGGACCTGCAAGAAATTTTTAATGGAAAAAAAAGTTAACAGGCTTAGAAGTTCACATTATTAATGAAGATTTAGTTCTGTTTTCTTTTTATAACGATATCATCCTGAAGTTTTTCAAACCCATTATTTCATTTTTTTCCATTTTTTAGAAGTAATTTATTTTTTTATCATCTTCTAAAGGCCAGCTATCTTTTTTGTACTCGAACGAGAAAAATTGTTTAATGTAATACTTCACAGTTTATATAAAACCTATTATATGTTCACCAATTATTACAAGTTTTGTATAAACTTGTATATTACATGTTATAAAATGTAACCAGGCTGTATTTTAAAGCATTTTTTTTTTGAGTAAAAACGAGAAACGCACATGAATAGAGATTTTATTATTATTATTATTTTGTGTTAGTAATAGTACATTTATATATATATATATATATATATATATATATATATATATATATATATATATATATATATATAATATTATGGCTATGGAGTAACAGATCGAAAGAAAACTATTAGACTATGAAGACTATTTACTTGAAACTTAAAATACAATTCAAATAAAATAAGCTATAAGATTAGGAAATCATGTTTGATAACATTATTATTAAATGTCATTCAATTGTATAAATGGTGTTGAATATAATGAAGAATTTTTCTCCCCCAAACAACTGAATAACTTGTTTACCACAGAGTTTATTAAGGAAAGTATCATAAGTATTTTGTGAGATCAAACAAATACAAAAAATAACTATCCTTAGAACCAAATTCTCTATTTGCAATAGCATTTTAATATACAAATATGTATACATTGTCCATGCTATATTCTCAAAAATATTTATAACAAATAGATATAACTCGGAATAGCTGTATTGTATTGTCATTCATATAAAATATTTATAAAAATTACTATTAAAAATACTTTTTATTCAATTCCTACAATTAAGTCACACTCTCTATATATATATTTATTTATCATGGTGGAATTGTCAATCGTTAATAAAATACATTTTAAAGTGCTCAATTGAGCTGAAATTTTATATACATGATTATTTTAGATTGCAATACAATAATTTAACTATAATTAATGAAAATTAATTGATTAAAACTAATTATTTAAAGAATTACACATACAGTCATGTTGGTATCATTTTTGGTGACTTAGCGACCCTTTTAGCAACGCGTCAAAACTTGAAATGTTAATTTTCTCACGTTTTAAAGCATTCAGTTGAACTGAACTTTTATATACACTATTGTTTTGTTTGACAATACAATACTTTAATGATAATTAATAAAAATTAATTACCACTTAGTGTTGCAATTCTGCCATATGTATGTATATATTTATATTAATTGTAACTATTTAATAAAAAGTAGCTAAAATAAAATTTTTCTTTGTTGATGTATAAGTAGGAACTGACTTAATTTTTTTATATATATTACTCTCTTGTTTTAAACAATCCTTTATTACAAAAATGTATTATAAACTTTATTACTTATTTAATTATTTTTTTCATTGCTTACCTCAACCTTTTTTTTATTGTTTGCTCGTTTTTAATATAAAAAATTGGTTTTTAAAAAATCTATATATCACAACCATCCAATTACTCGATATTAATTTCCTTGCTAAGAAAACAAGGAAAAATATTTGCAAACATTTTTTCGCAAGTTATTTTTTATTATTTAATTTTCATAAAAGTTAATTGGGAGGTGTGTTATGAAAGCTATTCTACGAATTGAAACGCATTTACACATTACGCAATTGAATTATTGCATATTTATGAGCAAGCATTCCAGAAGAATTAATTTCATCAACGAATTTGAATCCATTGTAGGTAAAGCATTTTTCTTCGACAAATTCGAAATTTTTTTTGTAGAATTGTAATTGACCTTGGATCTGAACCGAGGTCATATATTTTTGTTTACCGATTACAACATCTGTGATGCCCTCAGAAATAAGATTTTTGTTTTTTATTGTGTTTTTATGATAGTTATTTAGGTGAATGGACCTTGACCTCCCTTTCTGTTTCCTGTCTTGATCTCGAATAGGAAGTAATATGCTTCTCAAACAATCTGATCTAAACACAACATAATTCGTTCACAATAACAGTGTGAAGGCTAAGCCACAACAAAGTAAATTGAGATTTAACAATGCCTGGAGTATATTACTTCGCTTTGTTTCGTCTGTGATCAATCTGCTGTAAATAATATAATAGTGATTTAATGAATTGCAGTTGAACAGTTGACCAGTTATTAAAAAAAATGTTGAATATGAAGAATTGGAAACATTTCATTTAAAACATATTTAAAAACATTTACTGCAGAAAAAAGGAAAATTCTCAGCATCTTAGCCTTTTTTTTACTTGTTTTTATTCGTCTTTAAGCGTCTTTTAGCATTTGTCGCCCGAAACCGGTTTCGGATGAATTCATCTTTGAAAAAAGGGCGGGAGAAACTGTTATCATTTATTATTTTATTTATTTTGTGTGATTACGTTATATACTCCTTTAATATGAAGAATGAATGTAAAATAGGATGGATCATTTTTTTTTCAGAACTTCCAAAGCCGGAAAACATGATCCATGGTGTTACAGATTTAAGTAAAAATAAGATAAACAATAAATAATTTTTATGTTAAGTACTACCCCAGGGAGAATGAAGCTTTACTTAAAAAAAAAATTTATGGTAAATATTGATACATTTTATTTTTAAAAAAAGTACAGTCCCGTTAGTGCTTTTTAGCACATTGACATGCTTTTTAGGGCATGTTAAACATTTAGGACTGCTTTTAAGGTATCCGACTACGTTCGGAACAGTGATTTAAAAAAAGCGCATAAATGGATACTTTTCATACTATTTAGTGTCTTTTAGATTAGAATACATGTATAAAATGGTTTTAAGGACATTTTGCCAACAAAATATTATTTAAATACAATATTTCGGCAAAATATTAACTTAGAATAACCTTTTTTCAGAATGATCTCCTTTTGTGAAAAATGCTTCTATTATAATAATATTTCGCCTGTATATAGCTCAGTCCTCTCTACAGAGGCTCAGCTATGATTTTAGAAAAAATCACATTATTTCCGAAGTTACAACCAATTGAAATAATTATCGGTGGTTTTTTGTCTTAAAATTTCTCCCATCTATTGTCGTAAAACATGGATAAACACACTTCTAAGTCATATATTTCAAAAATTCTAGTTGATTCTCTGTACTTAAGTCTGAGCTATATACCGGCAAAATATCATTATAAAAGAAGCATTTTTGGCAAAAGAAGAATCTTTTGAAAATGGGTCATTTTTGTTAATTTTTTGTCAAAATACTGTACTTAAATAATTTTTTATTGTAATATTACTCTTAAAACAATTTTATGTATATTTTCTAATCTAAGTGACATTAAATATCCTAAATATTATCCATTTATACGCTTTTTCAAAATCACGGTTCCGAACGTAGTCGAATATCTTAAGGACATATGTTAAATATTTTCGAGATAAAAAAACATTAAGTACAATTAAAAACTGCCTTATTATTAAATTTTAAAAAAAAATTAAAAACCATTCCGTTGAAATTTTTGTGCAGGATAAAGAGAAAGACAGTAAAAAGCTAAAATTTGACTAATTAAGTATTGCTTGTGGAGAGATGGATTATGATATTTTACACAGTACAATACACTACTTACTACACAGTATTAAATAATCATTAATCATCACATTTGTTTATTTATACTTTAGGAATACAATTATTATGAGTTTAAAAGTCATCAAACTAAAATTAATTCTTTTTCCATTTATTTCGAAAATTCAAACCCCTTTGTGGCAATGTTAAATTTTGAGATTATTTTTAAAGTTTTTTTTCTTATCTCCAGAACATGGAATATCTTTTCTGCATAAGTCGGTTCAAATTAATAATAGTTTTTTTTTCTTTTTCATATAGCTGTGATCCGCCCTAATCTCAATAAGTATTTTTCCATTTCGCTGGCTACAAGTTCGCCAAAAATGATACACCCGACGTCAAACGCCATATTCCTTTTTAAAACACTACCCAATGTTTTTTTCTTATCAGTAACATCTTTTTCATAATGCATCAAAAATAGATGAAAAACCAATGAGAACTAATAATTATTAATATGATTTTATGAGTATATTGTGCGTTGTCGCCAATAACGCCAACTTGGCGAGATGTGTGCCGGCAAAACGAAGAAGTACTTTTCTACCTAATGTGCAATACGTATTATTATGTAAGCAATTATATGTCTCATAACAATGAGCCACGCTGTTCCCAAGCTATTTATATAATGAAAATGTTTGGACTATAGATAATTAGGAGTACTAGACACTAAAACATAATAATAATATATATATATATATATATATAATAATTTGTTTGTTAATGCTTTAAAATCAGCAGCATTCTCTTAAATGTCATTTTCTTTTGCATCGAAAAATATGTCGATTTAAATTTCTCTTTTTTAGAACTCCTGCGCAATAAAAATTCTTCGAAACCGCAGACATCGTAAATGTTATCTGAGAGAATATTAGAATTTAAAAGAAAAAACTCCGAGAAACATAAATTCTAAATCGAAAATGGGCATGGTTTGAAAAATTAATTGATCCTTAAAACTGATTTGAAATGAGAATTTCTCTGAATTTATTGTGAAATTTGAAATTATCCCGCGGAACTTTATTTCTTCACACTTATGATTCATAGTACTGTAATTGCTTTTTTGTATTGAATTAAGGCTATAAAAATGACTAAATGTAAGAAATTGTTTTTCTTTCATATTGGAATGCGTAATAACGTGACGAATAAGAAAATAAAGCGTGACATAAAACGTTTATAGGAACTGGAACATTTTGTTTTTCAGAATTACTTGTTTAAAAATTATCTGATTTATCTGTTTGAAGTATTCGCTACTTGTGTTTTCTGCATAGAATTTTAATTATATATTTAAACTGCTGTAATCGCAACGCTTAAAAAGTGCTTATGCAGCTTTATTTTAAAGAAAATTTTAGCATAAAGCATATTAAATTTTCCATTTAGCATGCGTTAGGAAGGAGTAAAATGAAAATAATTATCGAAACATTTAAATGATGTTGAATGCAATAAATAATGTAGATGAAAATGTTTATCCTCTATCGTATTGTAAATATAGTCCTATACAAATTGACAAAATATTTTTCGAAAGTTCATTGAAATAATAGTTTAATTACCATAAAATTCAGCGCATAACACGCACTTTTAACACAAAAAAATAAAATCGAAACTTACGAGTATACGTTATACGCCGGGTATAGAAATGATAGCTTTAAAAGTAAAAAAAATAAGAGATGGGCATTAAAAAATATTAAGACTTCTATAAATATCGAAATAATATTTATTTGAAAGAATTTGCTTACCTCATGAACTTTAAGTGTGTAGTTCTCGAAATATATTATGTTTTCAAAAGTCTGGATAAAAAGCCTGGAATAAATGACTTTAAAACATTAGAGTTATGGCATACATCCATACACTTCAGGTTTTTCGTAAAACGGGAGTGCGCGTTATATGGCAAAAATACCTAAGCATTTTAAAAAATGCAGCTTGAAAGTATAGGTGCATATTGTACACAGGTGTGCGTTATACGCCGTATTTTCCGTACTCAAAATCGTATTAAAAGTTTCTCTCAACGTCATTTTTTTAAATTTATGTTTTATTTTTTAAATATAGAAAGAAAACTTGAGAAAAAGAGTTAAGTGTTATAATATATTGTTATAATTAAAATGTAAAATGTTACGTAGATATGAATATGTATATAGATATCCCTTCATTTATATTTCTATTATTTTTTCATTAACTTATTTAAGCCTTTTTAAGAGCTATTAGTTAAAACTATTTCATAAAACTATTTCAAAATGTATGTTTAAAAATTATAATTTACTTATAAATTCATAATAATTAAGTTGAAAAATAATCAACGAAAAGCAAATCATTTTGCCTTAAATTAAATTTATATAATCTATAATCGGGAACCGTTGATCATATAAATAAAATGTGGAACAAGATACAAATTGAACAAAGTAATATTTCAAGTATATCAGGAACTGAACTTTTAATAAAATTCCTGAAAAAAATAAAAAAAATTCATGTATTTCAGTAAATTTAAGTGAATTAAACAACAGGTTTCGAACAGGAATGGTAAGTAAGTATAAAACTAGTCTTAAAAGACACAAAAACTTCTGTTTTTCACTTATTATAATTATTTCGTTTTGAAAATAATTTTCTAAAAGGACATATATACATTTTAATAAAGCAAATGTATTTTGTTCCGTTTTTTTTAATATCCGAATAAATATACAGTGATATTGTGAGCATATATATATATATATATTTATACATATATGCTATATATATTTATATATATATGCTATATATATTTATATATATATATGTTATATATATTTATATATATATATATATTTATATATATATGCTATATATATTTATATATATATGCTATATATATTTATATATATATGCTATATATATTTATATATATATGCTATATATATATATTTATATATATGCTATATATATATCCATATATGTATCCATAAAGCATTGCTAACCCTAATTCGCTGGCGTAATTCAGCGACAGCTTTAGAAATCATAATAGGTCTCCAGTTTAGTCCTATGATTTTTTGTATCTACTTTTGTTGTGTTTGCTGAATTCAATTTCTTACTTCTTTAGTACAGTGGGTTCTAGTTATTCTTCACTTTTATTTTATTATACTATATATATATATATATATATATATATATATATATATATATATATATATATATATATAACAGTGAAAGCATAAATGACATCTTCAATTTTGATTATGAATCCTTTGGTACTTACGTACTATCACAACAATGACAACATTCCAGATAACTCGCCCAGTTGGCTACCCCGATTTTGCATGTGTCGTAAGAGCTGAATTAGCACCTATGTGCTTCGTTTTATATTATGTCGCCAATACGTACGTACCAATTCTTTTATATTATTCAATCTTGTTTTCATTTATTTTTACCTTTGTCTTCTTAAATACACGCATGTAGTAGATTACACTTGAATTAGGGCATTGTTGCAGTCGTTGAATTGATTGATGCGAAAGCATTTATTGATTTAACACAAGTAATGTGACGACACAAAAAAAGCTCAGTACAAACACATAAGATTTAACCCGCGGTCACTCGCGCCTGCTTTTTTAACGTCGTTACTCGCGGGGTGTAGAAAACAACCCAAATTTTAACACGTGCATTTAATTATCAAAATAAAATTAAGTCATTATGATACATGTTTATAAAGTACAAGATGTTTTTTTGTATTTTACAAATAAAATTATTAAATCTATTGCATACAAATTAGACTAACATTAATTTAAACTAAGCATACAAAATTTTCATTTTAAAACACATAATTTTATGTTTTTTTCATAAACCAGTAAAACGTATATACCAGTAATAAATATACTTTATAATTAATGAGATACTGATAGTAGAAAGTAGAAAAATAATATTTTAATCATTTTTTAAACAATCAGAGCAGACTGTATTTATATGCTCAACTTCTCGCGGAAGTCCTGAGCCCCCAGATAAACTTTCGAAGGTCATTACATTCCAATCGTCCGAGAAAGAGGGATTGCATCAGGCCTGAAGGTTCAATGACCTAAAATGTGCAGCTAAAAAAATCGGGGTTCTGCGTATTCTTTTTAGAATTATAGGAGGATTTTCTTGTAGCTGGGGTGTACAGAACATCCCGCACGAGTGATCGCGGGTTAAAGGGCAGTGCGCAAAATCATTCTTTGCTCGCTATAGAAATCTGAGTCTTTATAGGTTTCGTCAACCGGTAGCTTTTAGAATGACTTGATTTACGGTAAATACTTTTATGATTGGTCAAAAAACGCAGATGATTCAACATCGCATCTTCCTGATTTAAAAACGCTGTAGTTTCAGTTTTTTAGGAGATAAAGTCTTAGTTAATTCCCCTTAGCCGGGTAAACGATATATTTATTATTGCGAGAAGCCTTGGAGAGGTCAAGAAAATCCCTCGAGAGGATATTTAAGTGATTTCTTACGTAAACATTTGTCTCATGTCCCACGCTCTATTTAAATTTCCACAATCTTAAATTTAATACGATTAATTTTCCATAGAATCCTATTTCCATTTAACTTTTCATTCCTTAATGTTACACGTTTTACCTCACACACACAATCCATTTAACACATTTAATACAAATATTCGGTAATTCATTTATCAAGAACTACAAAAATAATTCAGAAATAAACCAAAGGAAACGCATTGAATAAAACTTGATTTTTTAAAATGAAATATGAAAAACATAATATCTTGTAAAGTTTTCTCAACAAAAATGCTATTAAAATTTTTTAATGAGTTTTACGCTGAATAAATAAAACTAACTTACTACTTACTAAGTTTATTTCTTTTTACCATACTCAAACCAAGTCCTCAGGTGTTAAAAATTTCATAAAACAAGTTAATTAAAATAGTTAAAAGACGTCAGACTGCAATCCATCAAAAGCTTTAATTACTTAGCTTACCTTTACTAATATGTCTGCATTCACTTCAAAATAAAAAAAAGAATAAATCAGAAGCGGATATTGGATAACTTTGTAACTTCCGCAAAATATGCTTATCTGAATTAAGCGAATTTACGAAAGAAACCGTTCTATTATTTTATCAGAGGAAGAACACTTTAGAAGCAGAAGCGCTGTTATGATTTCCTGTTTAAATAAATTTTATAATCATTTAATATTAAGTGAAAGTAAAGCTTGCTTATAAATTAGTGTTTTAATCATAAGGTGAATAATTATAAATTACGAAGATATATAATAACTTTTCTGTATTTTATATATTGACAATTAGAATATCTTGATGATTTTTTTATCTTAACTTTGAGAATTTTAATTGATGTAAGAAAATCATTAGGTTATTTGGCACTTTTCGGTTTCACTTCCGTTTTTGGTATTTTCCCATCATTTATCTTTACCGGCGCTGGATAAAGTCGCCAAAAATGATGCAACCGACGCAAAACGGAATATACTCGCTGGTAGCCTTTTACCGCCACTTTTTTAAAAATAAATCGCAGCCCTTTCATATCACACAATAACGTCTTCCTAATATTTTTTGTGTATATTGTGTGTTTTCGCCAATAACGCCAACTTGGCGAGATTTGTGCCACAAAACGGAAATGGGTCGATTACTTCTATATTGAATATGCATATATTCAATATAGAAGTGCATATATTTTAAAATTGTTAACTGTTTTCTAAATATATTATTGTTCTATAATGTCTTATTAGCTATGAAAATTAATTTCCTTTACTCAAAAGTTTATAAACAATTAATTTCCATATCACTTAACATTTAATTGGATAATTTTTTGTAAGATTTTTCCCACGACAATAAAAAAAGAATAATTAGGTGAACTGTGTGAGCTATTCAATGTGGTTTAAATATGTGCAAGGGTATGCATATATCATTCTACTTACGTATTATTACTAATTTAAATCTATTACTTCTCCAAATGATTAAGTCTCTTATTTTACTATCGGAATTGTCTTATATGTCCAAATGTTGTGTGCATTTAGTGTCCCAGTAATCATGGGCCGTCCGCGAGATCTACTTCCTCTAACTCGGGTTTTTTTTATCCATCCAGCCTCATTGGCATTTTAAGCTAGAACAACACCACACCAAAAATTAATGTCACTGCCAAATGACATAATGGTGGATACATGTAGACGATATTGCAACATTAATTATCGAGAGAACAATTTCGTCGTAGCCGCTTTTACGTTTCAAGATTAAATAATTGAGCTTAAGCTTATTTACATATCACGTACTTATTTCAAAATTTTAGCTTAATGCAAGTAACTTATGGAAAGGCTTGTAACAATCATTTCGAGTAAGATCCAAGAGCATCTCCACACATGCTGTATTCGGATTCCCTAGAGAAACATAATATTGATGATGAATTTTGCCTCAGCCAGCATGAGGTGCAGGTGCTTCGAATTCATGCGTTGTTGCATTCATGTTTATTAAATTAACAATATTTATGAGAAAATATACTAAAATAGATGTACTCATTTTAATAATGGAAGCAGCAGCTTTTTTTAATTTTAAAAATTGTTTTAATTTATTTGAGCTGAACGTTTTAAATCTGATAGCAATAGGGATAACGTTTGCTTAAAATATTCTTAAATAGTGCTCTAAGGCAATCTGTTAACTGAAAGTTAATAGTTAGTATTTGAATTTCTTAAGTGGAAAATAAACTTAATTTTTGATAGAATGTAATGATTTTCTAGCAGATTTTGTATCCTTCGCCTGTTTCCAAATTAAGCTGTAATCCTCTTAGTTTAGAAAACTGAAACTTTACTTAAATATATATTTAATTATTTATTAATTATCTACGTACGAGCTTCATTCAAGACACTACCTTATTTTATCTTGCAAGAGTAGTATCCAGGAAAATTTAATTCTTGTTTCAAGGGATAAATTATATAATAGCATTAACTTACTTGAATTTGCTACAAATTTAGATTCAGTGAATGTCATACATTACCGTTGTGTGATAATATAGGCAAAGTTGAAGACGCACACAAAAACAATTTAATGATATATGCTGCTGTACCGTAAAATCCGGTTTATAATGCATATTTTTAACGCAAAAAATTAAATAGAAATTTAACGGTGCGCTAAATACACCGGGTATAAAATCATAGCTTTAAAAATAAAAAAAAGATGATTATTTTTAAAAATTAAGACTTCTATATATATCGAAATGCTGTTTAGTAAAAAGGAAAAGGCATACCTTTTGAATTGAAAGAATAATAGTTCTAGAAGCATACTGTTTTTCTTTCTAAAGCTTAGAATAATACATAGAATAAAACATGCTATGACAAAACATAAGAGCTTTGCGTACATACTTTTCAGTTGTCTTCGTATAAAAGGGAAAGCGTGTTATACGGCGAATACACCTAAATATTTAAAAATACAACTTGAAAGTATAGTTGATTGTTATAAGCCGGATTTTCAGGTAATATGTTTTCATAATTTCATGTACATATAAATTATACGAAAAAAATGTAATCTGTACAGCCAATTTTTAGTTACACAGATAAAAATAGCTCTCAGATAATATTCCATCTCTTAATATATCTGACTTAAATAAATAGTGTATTCGCGTAACTTTATATATATGAAACAGATTTCAAAATACATTTTCTCGAAATTACTAGTAATATATAATAATTTACCATTATACCATTACATGAAATCCTCAAGATTAGTCTCATATACTCACAATACATAAAACATTTTATTTCATTTTTGTACTTGAAAATATTTTTTTAGGCCATTGATATTTAATATCTCGCACGAAAAAATAAATGATAAATACAACGATAAATTACTATGTACCATAAAATCCGGCACATAACGCTCACTTTTACCACCAAAAATAAGATCAAAATGTAAAGTTGCACGTTATGCACCGGGTATAAAAAATATAGCTTCAAATTTTTTTTTAAAAAAAGGATATGGGTATAAAAAAATTAAACTTCTACAGAGATTGGAATACTGTTTATTTTTAAAAGAAGTGCCATACCTAAGGTACTTAAAGAGTTGTAATTTTATAAGTATACTATTTTTTTTAAAAAAAAACTTGGCATAGTACTTCGAAATAACGACTTGAAAGCATACGATCATAGTACACATACATTTCAGGTTCCTTCGTAAAGAAGGGGATGAACGTTATGCGGCAAATGAACCAAAATTTTTAAAAATGTAGCTTCAAAGTATAGGTGTACATTATACGCTGGATTTTACGGTACTCATTAATTATAACAAAATTTTATAGAAAAAGGTCTTAACAAACAAAAAAAAAAGGTTCCAACCTATGACTTTTGAATTTTTTACCATTGAATACCAGTAAAAAACATTTTCAAAGAATTTTTGCACTTATTTAAAAAGCTAAATCCTATCATGATATTTCAAATTTTCAATATGTAAATAAAACTTACTTTAAAAACTGGATATATTTTTAAAAACTTCTAAAAGCTTTATAAAATTTAATCCCTCGGAGTACAGAAAGTGAGTCTTCGCTCAAAATATTATAGTTTTTTTTAAAATCTTTTCCATTAAGCATCCATGCTTGAATTTTGAGGTCTAATTCATATATCTGTATACAGCAGTGTATGTAACAGTTATACCGGCCTATATTTCTATAAATTGAGTCTTATCTACCTATATACTTATCTTCGCACTCGATAAAACAACGCTGAAGGGGATTTAAGAAGCTTATCTACACAAAACCAGAAATGTTTCAGCACATAAAAAAAATGTACATCTGTAGCTAGTATCTATTTCCGCTATTTGTAAAACTTTTTTTTCAATAAAACAAAAAGATTGATGGAAAGGTTTTGATTTTCCCTTCAAAAATCGTTTCATTTTTTTTCTATTGTTGCTTATTTTTATTTTTAAGTATTAGATAGCGTTTATATATGGAATATAAATATTTGTATGTGTGTTAATACATTTTTCTCTAAGTACGAAAGTAATTTGTCTACTCGATAGAAAGTCTATAAACTCCAAGTGTTTTAATAAATACAGATACTTTGGATTTGTAATCCTCTTCTTATATCTAATTTCCCTCTTTTAGTAAAATGTCAGACTCAGTGTTTTGGATGCCATTCAAATCTACCTGACCAGTTTTGCAAATGCTTTGTTTCACAAATAATAAACTTTTAATTTTTTAATATAGGTTATAACAAAATATTTCTTCTAGAATTCGTGTTGAAGTAAAACTCAAACAAATATTAAACATTTCTTAACAATCACTTAATATCTTATAGTAATTTATATATAACTCGAAATTCAAGGAATTTTTAAAATTTAATCAAATTATTTCGAATTTCAAGACAGTGTTAGGGAGCCATATTTATATCGTTAATTGTTACTTCACAATTTGAAAATTTTCTTGGAACATTTTTGTTAAACTATTTTTCACAAAGAAGTTTTTCCACAAGTCATCGACTTGAGAGTAATGAGAGCAAATATATATATATATATATTTGCTCATTATTTGCTCTCGCTTTTTAGATACATGTGTGACTTGATTATATTTAGTAATATAGTAGACTTTGTCTCTAGCTTTAATTATTATCCCTACTATTTAAAAATTTTAAAAACTAAGTATAATAATGAGTCAGCTAACTTTTTGGACATTCAAAATTAAACGTTAAGAATACTTTGCTATTAAGTAATATTTTTGATAAAAGAGACTCATTTGATTTATACATTATAAACATGCCTTCCAGGGGTAGTAACTTACATCTATCAATGTTTAGAAATATTCTTTAATTTTATAAAAATAAACAATGATTTAGTTACTGATAACATTTTAAAACATAGATATTTTGTGAAATTTTGCAATAATTGTTTAGAATACAATTATCCAAGTAAATTTATTTTTAAATATATTTCTATTTCAAATTAAATCTATTTTTATCTTAGTTCAATATTTTATTTAAAATTTATTTATTTATTTTTATTTTAGTTTTATTTATTTTTTTTCAATTTTAAAATATTTTCAGCGCTTATTTTAATTGCAATATAGCTATCTAGTGTATAATTATCAAAATAAATTTACCTTTAAATATATTTAAATTTGATATTGTCTATTCTTAACTTTGTTCATTATTTTATTTAAATTTCTTATGTCTTGTTTATTTTAAAATATCTCAGTGTTTGGTTTACTTGCAAAATAACTATCCAGGTGGCGCCATGGTTTTTTCTACTTGTGTTGTTGTTCCAATATTTTAAGTGAATTAGAGTGGGATCAAAATGTAAAAGGTTGATTTTTTGATTTCCGAAAAAAAAATTATTTTACATGTAAGTTTTTTCTTAATTTTTTCTATAATTTTTTTTATTATTCCTATTCTTGAGAGATTCATTTTTGTTCTCTTTTCTTATTTTCATTTTACTATATTGTCAGGTTCATCAGCAACGTGGTAGAAATATACTTAATTTTTCAACGTGGCTCTATTTTTTTTCCTATTATGTCGAAAATTTCTGCTGTACGGGGAAGGTTGGATCCATAAAGCATTGGTAAACCTAAATTACTGGCCCAATTCAGCGACAGCTGTAGAAATCATAATAGGTTTCCACTTTAGTCCAAAGACTTTTTTGTATCTACATTTGTCGTGTCTTATGTATTCCAATTTCTTCCTTCTGTAGCACTGTAGGTTCTAGTACTTCTTCACTTCTATTTTATTGTACTATATATATGTATATGTATATGTATATATGTATATATATATGTATATATATATTATATATATATATATATATATATATATATATATATATATATATATATATATATATCACGAAAGATCGATTAGAGCTTTACGTGCTGGTCTTTGAGGCCATGAAGAAAAATTTTACGCTGCAAATTATGTGACCAAACCGCGCACTGTTACGGCAACGAATCCAACACAACAATGAGTCCGAGTTGACAGCAGTGCCAACATGAATTTATTGACAAAAACAAACTTATCATTCCGGATGACAGAAATAATCATGTTTATTTGTGATAAGTATGCCCTTCGTGGTATTGAAGGAGAATGTAAGGACCAATTAAAAATTCATCTATAATACCAGACCACGCGTTTCTAGTGAGACACTCTTGATTTGCATTGATACATATAAAACCGGTATTTTCATGCTTGTATACATATTATCTGAACAGAATCCGAAGACAGCATGTGAAAAAGTTGCTTCATCGATCAACATAATCCACAATGAAAATTCTGGCTGTAAGATAACTCACTCAAACACCAACGTAGGGATACAATACGTTGGGAATAATTGCTCAATGCTGGCATTCTTTGGATGTGGTTGGGATTGTCTTCATACAATAAGCGCCAAATGGTACACCGAAACCATGTTCGATTATTTTGATACTTATTCACGCCTTCCTCTCAATTTCCAATTTAACAGCTCCTACGGAAAGTTTGCAAGTAGTACGTTGTCGACTGATGAGTCTGTTTGTTTGGGAAGCTTCACCATCACTTAATCTTCGCAGTAATTACATAAGCAATGCATGACTTATCAGATGTTTATTTGGGAACTGTTTTCTCGGTACATCTGACTCAAGGCCTTAAAATTGTAAATGAATAAAGGTTATTTCTTTGTTAGAAAGCCGATATATCCTTTTCTTGTAACGATCTCGTCTAACATAATCTCACTTTTCGCTTTCTAATACACATGCCCGAGAATATCCCCTTGTAGAGGTGGCAGAGACCGTTTTATGAGGGAATATCTAATACAA
Source organism: Trichonephila clavipes (assembly GCA_019973935.1). Lineage (NCBI taxonomy): Eukaryota > Metazoa > Arthropoda > Arachnida > Araneae > Nephilidae > Trichonephila > Trichonephila clavipes. Next base: position 420,541 of record BMAU01016400.1, on the reverse strand, counting down.
AATTTGTGGCCGTGGTAACCTAGTGATCAAGTAAACGGACTATTGGCCGGCATGCCATGAGTTCGAGTCTAGTACCACTGAAGACTTACCGTGCGCGTTAAATCTGTCGAGAGCTCAAACATCCTCCCGAAGATGTGGTGTGGAAGTTAAAAGAGGGGGTTGACAGCTCAGATGTCGTCCTAGTCACTTGATCATGGCTCACAATTACGAGGTCCGTCACTAAAAGCCCTTGAGTATCTGAACAAAACAAAAGTTTAACTATCATATTCACTCACTAATATAAAATTTATTCATCGCGATTTCATGGATCAGAGCATGAAATTTGCAAGTGAAATTTCGGGATATTGTGTAAGCTGTATACATATAAATATTTTAAAGTATCCAACTACGTTCGGAACCGTGATTTTAAAAAAAGTGCATAAATGGATAATTTTCATGATATTTAGTGTAACTTAGATTAGAATACATGTATAAAATTGTTTTAAGAACATTTTGACGAAAAAAAAATATTTAAATACAATATTTCGGCAAAAAATTAACTTAGAATAATCTTTTTTCAAAATGTTCCCCTTTTGTGAAAAATGCTTCTATTATAATAATATTTTACCTGTTAATAGCTCAGACTACTGTACAGAGGCTCAACTATGATTTTTGAAAAATTATTCACATTATTTTCAGAGTTACAACCCATTGAAATAATTATCAGCGCTTTTTTCTTAAAATTTCTCCCCTCTTTTGTACATGGATAAACCCAATTCTTAAGTTATATATTTAAAAAATTCGAGCCTCTGCACAGAGGTCTGAGCTACATACAGGCAAAATATTATTATGATAGAAGCATTTTTCACAAAAAGAGAATATTTTGAAAAGGGGTCATTCTATGTTTATATTTTGTCAAAATATTGTACTTAAATAATTTTTTATTGTAATACTATTCTTAAAACAATTTTATATACATTATCTAATCTAAGTGACACTAAATATCATAAATATTATCCATTTATAAGCTTTTGTAAAATCACGGTTCCGAACGTAGTCGGATACCTTAACTTGAATTATAATTAGATGATATGTCTAATGTGTATGAAACAATAATCTCAATAAGTCATCAGTTTTGAAGTAAGAAAACACAGAAAAATTATATTTTGTGAAGTTATCCCGAGAAAATTGGCCGTGTCTAAGAACCAGAAATCTTATGGTTTATTAAAGTCAATATTCAACATTTATTCAAGGAAATTTAAATTGTGTCTATATCTGTTTTTCGATTATTTAAGATCATTTTCCAATTAGCTTTCTATAATGATATTTTTATCTAAAAAAAGTAAGTGTTTTAAGGTAATAGATGTTTGGCTTTTCAGGACTACGGAACTATTTTCCCATTTATATAAAGTAAACAATAATAATAAAAACTAGTATATACTATGTTCATGAATCTGAATGTTTTTTTAATTTGATTTTTCTTATTCAAATGAACCAAATGAAAGAATATGAATGTAATGAATTACGAAAGAATTATCTTTTAAAGTGAATAAAATAATCATTTTTAGCAAAAAGAAAACCTTTACTGTTTTAAATAACACAGACACGCCTTCAGTTTCATAACTAAATCCTTAACTATAGTAGTACACTGTAGTGCAAGGGTACTTAACCTTTTTTTCTGCTGAGCCGCATACATATGTTAGCTATTTCACGCTGACCGCATACAAGTGTTAGTTCTTTCACGCGGACCGCAACATGAGAATAAACGGGGAGAGGGGGAATGCTTTAAGACCAACATAACATTGAAAATTTAAAATGTGGAAAATTGATCAAAATATTATGACTCATGTTTTTTTTTTTTAGTTATTTTTTTTTTATTTTTGTCACTTTTTTTTTTACACTAAACTAGAAGCGTTTTAGAAACACTTATTCCCAATTCTGCATCAGTAAACAGTTTCATATGATTACCAATAATACAACAAACTTCATAGGTTGTCTTTGTTACCTTTATGATATTACCACTGACAAAATACTTTGCTGTTGCAAAGATTATTCAAGAAAGCCTATCCATCACTTTTTGAAAGAGATTTTCGAGGAAAACTGTTTATTGGTATCTTTTAAATACAGCACTTCCGAGACAAATCAAACAATTACTGAACCATGTTTTTTTTTCTCACTTCAAAATAGTCCACCTCCCAATTGTCTTGGAACGATTCATTTTTTTCGAATATTTTTCGCTTGTAAGGTATGAAAGATAGTTAAAAATTTAGTTCCACCCATAAAATTGTCGCTCCCCCAGTGTTGTCTATCACCACTAACTGTAACCGTTCCAAATAGAAAAAGAGTACACGTACGACACCGACAGCAAAAAGTAAAACTGATATATTTGAATTCTTGATAATGAATTTCCCGACAAATTTTTTAATACAATGTTCTTAAATAAGTAAATTTTCCCGAGCAATAATCCATAGCCGGGCCACTTAAAAATGCTCGGTGGGCCGCAGATTAAGCATCGCAGCTCTAGTGTGCAAGTGTGTTTCTAAATCTTTGTTTATTCAAAATAATCCATTGAATCCCTTCAAAATCTCGCGGAACCTCGAATAACATTGCATTTAATCAATTAAGATTTTTTTTCCTCTCATGGTAAATAATTCTTCTCTTTCGACCTTTTTTTCCCTCTTTTGTGACGAAAGATGCATGTGGTAAATTTAAACTTCACTGTGGCGTAAAAAAGAAATACGCTTCAGTATTTTTACTGCTCATTCAATCGAGTAAGAAAAATAAAGACGATGTTTCAGGCTAGTCGAGTGTAGTCCACTGTTCTTTTCCCACAACACGTCACAACCTAAAAGAAATGTAAAAGGGCTTCACAATGCAACTGGAAAATAAAATGTTAGAAGAAGAGTTGAACTTTGTGTTGTGTGTGTGTGCGTGTTTCCAAGGTTTTATTTTCAAACCATGAACTGAATTTTCAGAAGCAGGGACATTAGGATTTCAGTAATGATAAGCAAATTTCCTGTTGTAGATCATTTTAATTTGATGGAATGTTATTTAAAAATTGTAAAATAAAATTTTAAAATATCTGAACTTGTATTTTTCGCATGAAATAGAGCATAATTAAAGTCAATTTGAGATTTTACAGTAAAAGAAATAATGTCTCTAATAGTAAAGTATTGAACTTTTCTCGGATTTTCAAAATAATTTTACGTAGAATGAAATTGATATATTCTCAATGCTTGATGTACATATTTAAATTCATTAAAGGAAAAGTAGCTATAATTATACAGAATGAAAAATAATAGTACTTTCATTCCTTCAGACACACATGGACAAATGAAATGGAAAAAAAAATGTTTATTAAAATACGTTATGTGTGTGTGATAAATAGAAATTTCTTAACTAGGATAATTATAGAATGAAATGATAACTCATCTCTTTTAATAAGGACGTTTCAGTCGATTAACATACATATGGATAAAATAAATTATGTTTTCCGAATTACTTCTGAAAATTAAAGAAAAATTCAGGACTAATATATAAATGGGTATATATTTTTTTAAATCTATTTTACACATTTCTTAGAATGTTTAAGTATGTTTGTTATTAGTTTTTGATTATATATATCTGTAATTATGTGTGTGTAATAAAAAGTAATGTACTAAAATATATGATGATAGTGTAAATAAATATAATAATATAAGAGACATATTCCAAAAATGCGTTTTCAATTCTTAGTGGTCAAACCAACGAATTCTTCCATTTTTAAGGATGGTATGATTCCGAAATTCAGCCATTTATATTTGTTTATATTCGGGGTGAGCATTGCGTCGATTGCGATCGACCGGTGGACCGCCCAGACATTTTTGGGTATCCACCCGAAGATTTTAGCAGTTAGTAATTATAAACGAAAATATTCAAGATTGGTTGAAGTATGCAGGCTATAAAAGTCTTCTACTGACTATAACAACGAAAACTAACTTTATATAAAAAATATTTAGGTAAAAACTAAGATAAACTTTAGATAAAAATGTATTTTTTTTATGTATTTTGAATTTTTTGATAGTAAATGTATCATTTGATTTTCTTATAATTGTAGCTATTATTATTAAGTTTGTATTTTGCGGGGTTTTTTTTTAAAATTCAGTTTTAAAACTGTTAGTTTTTTTTATTTTAGTTCTATATATAAGCACATATTCCGTATTTATTTTTAATTTATAATAAATATTCTAGACTTTTTCCTATCTCACCACACCTACGACACTGGGCAATGACGCACACAAGAATTTTGATGTGGGGGGGGGGACTCGAGGGTCGAAAGTCTACCATTCTGGTGTCATACCGAAATACACTACCAAACATATTTTTTTTTAATTTTGTAGATTGTCGGGAACAAAAAACAGTAAAAAATAAATTGCTAAATATATATTCAGCATTAAATAATAAAAAAAAGTATTAATAACAAGTCCTTAAGTTTATCGTACTGTATGCATGGAATTAAAATCAATCGGTAAAAAAAATCATGGGCTGTGGAGGATGGTCTGGACCAGTGCCTCCCCCCTCCTTGTGTGCGCCACTGACATTGGGTAGACCGCACCAGGTTGAAAACATTAGAAGTAGACCGCGCCCTGGAAAAGTCTGCCCACCCCTAGTCTATATCCTACCCTATATCCTGAAAATCATGTATATATGCAGTAAATGAAACACTATGCCTGGTGAATATTACTTATTTTAAGACACGTGCATGCTACATTAAAACAATTAGAATAGCGTAACTAATACTACATAACGTTGTCTGAAAAAAGATTATGAATTTGATAATACTTTAAATCAGGGGCGGACAGACTTTTTCCTGGTACGATCTACTTCTAATATTTTCAAGGTGTTGCCGTCCAACCAGTGGCGTAGCTGTGGTGAGGTAAGAAAGAGGTTTGCAATATTTAACATAACTTAATAATAAATACGAAATATCTACTTACCTATATAACTATAGGAAAAAAACTCGCACTTTTAAAATCAAGTTTAAAGCAAAACGGAAGTTACACAAACATAATAATAATATCAAAAAATATAATATATATCAAATGATGCATTTATTATGAAAAAAATTCAAAATACACTAAAAAATAAAACATTTTAATCCAATGTTGGTTATCTAATGTAGGTAGAAGACTTAGTCTGCATGCTGTCAGGTAGACTTGAATATTTCAGTATATAATTCTTAACTCCTAGTGTTCAGGTGGTCATCCCAATGTGTCTTGGCAGTCCACTGGTCCATCGCGATCGACTTAATACCCTCCTCTGCTCTAGATCAGGGGTGTCCAACCCAAATGATCCTGTGGGCCACTTCGGATAAACAATATAATCTCGCGGGCCGCTCATAAAAATATGTACCTTTATATCAGATTTGGAAAAAAAAAAGCATTTATTGGAGTGAAAATTTAATACAGAATGAATTATTATTGTTGTTTTCGTCATTTTTCATGTATTCAGACATAGATAATATAATAATGTTTACATAATACAATAATGCAATGATCAAATAATGTATAAAATATCACAGTGCAGTGTTGCCATTTTCTTGGAAATTACGATGTTCCTATTGAATTGATCTTTCGTTACTCATTGTTGAAATTTGATAGTACTGTCATTTGCAAACAATTAAGTATATATTGTCTTTTATCTTAACCGTTCTGAATATTTTTCTAAAACATTAAAAAATATCTCTGACTGTCTCTTGCCTTTTGGGCACTCTAATCGAAAAAGGAGGAGGAGAAACGAAATTCGAACACACACACATAGATAATCATGTACCATCCATAGTAAAGGATATATGCATAATGCAATTCGAAATTTATTAAAAAAGTAATTTACTATAGTAAAATCAAATGTAACTGTTTGATAAAATATAAATCTATTTTAATCTAAAAGACATTTCTATTATCAAAAAGGATTTATTTTAAAACAAGAACAGGTAACAGGCAAAAACATTGTATATATATATATATATATATATATATATATATATATATATATATATAAATTTCCCCTCAAAAATAAATTTCAAAATGAAAAAACTTTAAAAAAGAATCTGATATTTATAATTTTTTTAAAAAAGAGTCGGCGGGCCGCAATTTACGTACTGGCGGACCGCGTGTTGGACACCCTTGCTCTAGATTATTCTTTGTATCACTCACTATATGTGCCTTTTGCAGGGACTTAGCTACCACCGTGTCAATGATACGAGGCCCGCAAGCTATAGGGGTTAAAACACGTCGGAGTAAAAAAATTGTAAAATGTTAAGAGGCCCAATAATTATGGGCTCACAAGGAATTTTGATAAATGAACCACTCAAAACTAACTACGTCAGTGCTTTTTAGTTAATATATAACTAGCATCAAAAATATAATGAGGTTTACAAACATTTGAAAGATTGTATAAGAAGTTAATAGTCTTTCGAAAATTCCACGTAGTCCTTATTCTATACGATACTTATCACCAAATAATATAAAAAATAATTTTAGAAAAAGTTATCTAGTACTGAGAAAAAATAATATACCACGTATTTAGTTTATTTTTTTCTTTTACCTAATCTTTCAAGAAAAATAATGAGAAACATTTATCTAACTCCTAATCTTAACGTTAAGTAAAATAATTATAACTTTATAATAATATTTAATGAGGTCAAATGTCACGTAAACGTTATTGATAAACCGTTTCTTCATTTTAGTCAATAAACAAGGTTAATAACTAATTATTTTGAACGGTTTTGAGATTTTCGCAATGCTAATGAAGTATTTCATATTTTTTCCCGATCTGAGTTATTCTCAATTATAGAGGTATTATCTGCAACTATATAAATATTTCCTCAAAACTATTATCAGAACATATGATGAAAAAATGCTGATAATATGCGTTGTATTAATCAGCTAAGAACTTAACAATTATTCTCATTAAATTAAAAGGTTGTATGAACAGCCGAAATAAGCAGAGTGTATCCTTTCAATATAATTTCTTGCACTTTCATCCGTTTAAGAGATACAATGTGAAACAAAAAAGTACTAATCACAAATATTAATTCTCTCTATGTCTGTTTGTAATTAAGAATATTTATTATTTTCCAGCACACCCTTCATGCATAACTCATATATTTTATCTCTCAAAGATTAATCTAATCAATAGTTGTTTTTTTTGTTACTTTCCTTAAAACAGAGATACGGAATCCAGAAAAGGAAACAAAATAATGAAATTCCTGATTGTATACATAAATGGCACATCAAAAAATTTATCTTTCTATCATGGAAATGGAGAAGATGAGAACTATGTTCAAATCCAATGCAACTTATATTTTTAATATACGTTTCTGTTGTAATTATCTTTCCTAAACGAATAATATTATGATGTAGATATTTCCAAACATAAAATAACCCATTTCGTACTACTGTGATTAATTATAATTATGGATAAAAAGTTCTCATTTTATTGTTCATTTATCAATCAGTAAAAAGAAGTAATTTAACAGCATAAAAGCTCTGAATAGTTTTGCATTGGCTAACATATGCTGAAGCGTACTCTGAAACAATTCTGGTCTTAAAGAAAATGTCAATGACTCTTTTAATAATGCAAGCATTGATCATCTGGATAAATAATTTAAGTGGATTCATTTGGATAAATAATATTTGAATCTTCTCTACTATAAAAAATACTGGATGTGGACTTCAAGCCATCGATAACATTAGGTCAATACAATCTTTAGTTTATAATTGCATTGTGAAAATTTCTGATGACATGCAAAAATGTAGGAGGTGAAAAAATAGTACATGTAATATCGTATATTGAGTTGCGTACTTTGTATTCTACAATTGTACCAAAAGTCGATGCATTCTAAAACAGTAATACCTCGACTTAAGCGAACACGGAGTTACGCTATTTTCAAATCTCGTCGATTCGTCTTTTTGTTAGAGCACTACGTAACTCGATTGCTCACTTACCACTTCCTTTTTAGAGATAGAGGTTGTCAATCTTGCCTGGCAAATAAATTTTGATGTAGATTGGGATGATGTTCAAGAATTGCTGAATTCCCACACTCCGAAGCTGACAACTGATGAGCTCGTAGAAATGCAGGAGCAAGAGTAAGACAATGAAGAAATTGAGTCTTTAGACCCAGTTCAAACGGAAGATCTAAGGTGGTTGGGAATATGAGAGGAAGCATCAGTTTACTTTAAAGAAATATTACAAATTTAAAAAAAAATTTAGACTCTAACGAAGAGTGTATTTTTTTAACAAAACAAGGAATGATTAACAAACTACGCGTGAATTTTGCGGGTGAAAAAAAAATTTGAGCCGGCAGACTGCTTTGTTAGATTTAATGAAACCTCCTAAATTGAAATAACTTCGGTTTGAGATTTTGTGCGAGGGTTGGGGCAAAAGTCATGTCAACTGTTTGTTTTTTCTTGAAGATACCAGTCCGGTTGGAAAATGTGACACATACAGACTAAAGGACAATGTATTAACTACATGTGTGGACAATGAATAGCACCGAAATATCGTAACATACTAATTTATTACGGTAGTATACAGGGCAATTTGGTCTTCACGGTGCAAAAGAATGACAACACAGTACACCCACCATGCTACTGTACGGTATGGTACGGCATTATTTCTCTAAGGGCTTACACTAATTCACTGTGATATTCCATCGCATTTTTCTCTCGAAGAACGGATATTTTGATGTAAGAACGATGTTCAACACGGGTTACTTCCTTCACACGACACTTACCAACTGAGTAATTTCACAGTCCTCCCTGCACTACTACCAGCTATCACAGAGCCATCTGTTTTTTGTATACACACTATGCCTACAGAACTTCCACATGTCACATATACGTTTGTGATCCATTCACATATGGGCAAGAAAAAAAAGTATCATGACTTATGCCCAACCCTCGTATTAGTGTTATCTATGAATGTATTAAGGTATCCAACTACGTTCGGAAGCGTGATTTTGTAAAAGCGTATAAACAAAAAAAAATTTTAATATTTAATGTCACTTAGATTAGAATACCCTCATAAAATTGTTTTAAGAATATTATTACGAAAGAAAAATTATTTAAATATCATATTTTGGAATACTTAGAATTACATTTTTTAATACATTCTTTTATGAAAATTGTTTCTATAATAATAATATCTTTCTTATATGTAGCTAAAACTTCTCCAGAGGGACTGAACTACGACTTTTGAAAAATTCACATTATTTTCAGAGTTACTACCAATTGAAATAATTATCATTGTTTTTCTGTTAAAATTTCGACAGTCTGATGTATTAAAATATGGATAAATCCACTTCTAAATTATACATTGCAAAAATCTGAGTTCAGGCTCTGTACAAAAGTTTGAGCTACATATAGGCAACATATTATTATTACAGAAGCCTTTTCCATAAAAGAAGAATACTTGGAAAATAAAATTATATGTTTATTTTTTATCTGCATTTAAAACATTTTTAATTGTAATAATATACCTAAAACAATTTCATACGTGAATTCTAATCTCAGTGGCCTTAAGTATTAAAAAAATATTCGTTTGTACGCATCTGAAAAATCACGGTTCCGAACGTAGTCGGATAACACACACACTTCAACATTTGTTTTTCTAAATTATTATTTTCTTAGTTTCTAGACTGAAATAAAAATAATTTATACATATTTATATGTGAAATTATATCGCGATTCACGTGAATTTGACTTACACGGTTATCACACAGTCCCACTTATCTCGTGTAAGTTCAGGTTATTACTGTAAATTTATTAATACGGTAAATATAATAGCATATTTACTTACAATGAATTCATTGAATGTTCAGAGATGGATCTCTGTAAGAATACATCATGACAATACGTCAGCAGGAAAATTGTAAAACTTTGGGAATTTAAATACAATTACATTTACCAAAACTAAATTATAGCTTTGCAAAAATATACATTTTTGTGCTTTATAAGTATCGGAGATGTTTAAATTATTTTTGGAAATAAAATTTTTCATAATACCTTCAAGGAAAAACAGCTATCTCATTGTGTGCTATAATTCGAATAGATGAAGAAATTGATAAGATAAAGCTGTCTTCTAATGTTCTGCATGCATGATTTTCCTTATTGTTGATATTAATCTTTATGAATTACAGAGAGGAATATCAGCGTTGTAATTCCTAAAAAATTAAGAATAAAGTTATGACCCCATTGTAGTTTATATATTGCTAAAATATATTATCTTAAAATTTCAATAAATCTTGATACTTGCCTTCAGTGCATTTAGTTGATTTTAATACAGTTGACTGAAAACGATTTGTTGTGATTATTAACCACTTACATGTGCCAATTCTGAAATACCCGTGCTGAGTTCGGGCAAACGAAAATTGGTCTTTCAATCCCATAAAGCCCGAACTGAGCTCATGTAATGCATAATATGCAATTAACCTATTTCCCAATACGTGGCGATACCTCTTCGTGAAAAGTTCGGTATTTTAGCGTCGTTTGTGGGATTTTTGTAATTTTGCAGTTCGTATATACTACACTGTAAGAGATTTGTGAAATTCAAAGAATTTTGGGAGATATGGAATTCAGGAATGTTGACATAAATAATAATATTGTTGTGTATTATTATTATATTTATCTTCAAAATGATGTAATTAGATTTATTTCGTTATAATTTGTCCAAAAATTATTGTAATTCATTAACATTCCAAATATATGCGAAACTATTGGAGATATAGTAGTTATTTCACTTAAAAAACTGAATTTTTTTTTAAAAAAATAGATTTTTAACATTTTGATGATGATAACAAATAAAAATTACCCTCTTTGGCGCATTATTTTTAAATGTATTCTATAGGCAGGGAGGGGGTTTAGGGGGTTAATGTGACCAATCGTCCGTCTGTAGGGAGGACAGTACTTCTTTTAGAGGTTTTGTACAACCAAAATTATAAAATTTTAATAGTTAATTTTATTGTTTTCTCCTTATTTTTACTCGGGATATACTTCATCTTCGTAATTTAAGCATATCCGCAGTAGTTAGAATAATGCTGGTACTCTTATTTCCTTCTTCCACTACTTTTGTAATTTAACAATTTACGACTTGGTTCATTTACATATTAATGGCCGATGAAGGCATTTATTCTTGTTTAAAAATATGATGCTTATGTTTTCTGAGTGACTAACTATATTGCCTTTTATGATATACCTTTTTTACTCGAATCTAAGCCACAATATCTTTCCAGTGTTTATGCTACTGAAAACTGGGAGAGACTTAGAATCGGTTGAAGCCTTCTGCCAAATTCCCAACCACCATTCGATCTTTTGATTGAACTGGGTCTATAGACTTAAGTTCTTCAATACATTGCTTTTGCTCATGCATTTTCATGAGTTCTTAAATTTTTAGCTCCTGATAGTGGGAATCCAGTAGTTCTTGATCATATTATTGTTAATTAAAATATTTTTTATGCTTAACAGCTGATTGCACGTGATACGTCGGAACGTGTACATTGACACAAGTCTGGCACTTCCATAGGAGTCCCATGTTAAATTGCATAAGTTTATGTATCTTTTTCTCAGAAACTACTTACTTATCATAGTAAAAAGTTTTACAGTAGGTTATGTGTACTATCAATAACTTTTCAACGAAGGGTTTGCTTTTTCGTTAAAAATTAAATTAGTTATGATTTTTTTTAAAAATGTCCAATTTTTTCCCCTAAAATTTAGTTCAAAAATGTCATATCTAAACAGATTTGCTAAATAAATCTAATTTCCTTCATTAAAATGAGTAAAAATATCAAAAGTCTGTTTACTGAAAATTTGAGGATTATTTGATAAGTAGTTTTTGGAAAAAAGGTACATAAAGTGAAAACTATTACATTTGAGAAAACAGGCTCGTAAATATTCGAAATTTTTTGAGCATTTACTTCTTTTAGTACTTTCCAGAAGCATATGAATCTTTTTTTACACTCTGTTCGTACAAAAGGCTCTTCTAATTTTCTTTTCATCATTATTTGTCCCAATTTTGCAATTTTTTGTTTTGTTTTTGAGACCTCAAGAGACTTTCGTCGGGGCTAACCGAATTCTATGTGTATACATAATTTTTTGAAGCGTGACACACAGTTATAAATTGTTTCGATATCACAATATTTTAAGATCATTAATTTTGCTACATGCTTCATATTCAACTGTGAAATAGCCATATTTATCCCTAATTTTTGACTTTTTTAATTCTGCAAATGTAGATCTTGTGATTACTGACCATATGATGTTATTAACTGACTCATTTGAGATCCGAGTCTTTCCATGTAAACACTTTCTTAATAACTTGGGATCACCTAGATCTCTAAAAATTGGCTACATCTAATTCTTTATGGTATATAGTATGAATGTATGTGTTTATGATCATAATGTCTTTCGTTACATTCAGCTTCTGTCTTTTGGAATTTGCACCAGGCATTTATACTCGCAGGACACAGTCCATGTTGAAGGATCTTGTTTGAAGACAAAATATGAATACAGACAGCTCAAACAACAGTTTCATATTGTGTTGATCAGTGTTTCTCAAAGTTTCATTATTCACCACCCAATATTATTTCTTAATTTTCATCGCGCCCCCCTCATACAATAACAATGCATTGAACTTAATAATACTATACTTTTATGCTAAAACTACGATACGACTTTAATCTTTTAAGTGCCACCGGCGTAAATAAACGACTCGCTCACTTAAAGCATTTATTTCCCCGGACGTATATATACGTCTTTCTGAAGTACGATCTTTTCTGAGTACTGATGTCCATAAAATTATCCCTAAGGCTTTGGAATGCAATAAAAAGACCTTGACATTGTTTGCAAAGGATTTACTTATTTCAGATATTTTTTTTTGCTTCTTTATTCCTCCCTCCCCTATACATCACACCCACGTTCTCCCCCTCCCCCTTCAGTACATCACATATACGCTTCTACGTGGAAAACGGTTGGTATTGGGAAGCGAATCACGTAACTTTTAATCGGCAGTTAAGAATTGAATTCTAAACCGTACAAATTATCAAGATAAGTCATAATTTTTGTATATAATTTTATATATGAGAATCCCATGGGGTCACTGGTAGTTATTAAACATATTCTTAACTTAGTTAAATTAATTATAAAATACATTGTGTAGCACTGATACAATTATAAGTGTAATATATCAGTGTGAATGTATTCTTTATTTTTTAATATGTCAGAACGTATTTGGTTTGTTTACTTTCCATAAATTAATAATTTTTTTAACTAATCTTTTGTTTTTGACTTTTCAATATGCGCGTGCCCCCCTTGTAGAGTTGTCAGGCCCCACAGTTTGAGAAACGCTGGTGTAGATTATTGATATTATTTCTAATAGCCATACTGTAATATCTTTGAATTTTTGCATCACTTAACTTTTTTTTCTATGTTTCGATTTTAAGATGCAAAAGACGAGTACCCATACACTTTTGGATAACCCCAATATACTCCATTTTTTCCACATGAATATAACATAGATTCGTGCTCATTAGAAACGTATGCAAGGGGAAACAGAGGTGCTACTAGCAGAGCTCATTTGATGAATGTTATGGAGTAGCTTCATATAAATGAAAGTACTTCTAATTATCGTAATTCCTTACATCATATATCATTTTAAACTACAATATCTGAATTGTTAGAAAATAACAAAAAAGTGAAAATTTATTTGATATTTTTTTTGAAAATTCATGTGTTCCTTAACAAGGAAGCAATGATTATTTGAGTTGTGTTGTCTTCAAACTGAAGACGAATCAACGAGATTTAAAAATCGCTTAATTCCGGGTTTGTTTGAGTCAGGGTAGCGTTAAGTCGAGGTATTAATGACATTTGAGTTAAGAATAATCTATAATATCGCATAATATACTATGTTGAAAGATGCAAATGTCTTTCTCTCTTCTGACAATATTGAATTTGGTAAAAAAAGTTCTGTGTTTTCAACTTGACGAGAATGAACGTCAAGACGGTCCGCTTTTCTGCTTTTAGCAAAGTTATTTTGGCATTAGTGATAATCTCTTTACTGAAGCAAAACATTACGAGATCCGTAGCTACAAATGGCGATGTTAATAAACACTCACTCGGTTAGCATTAGTGATATAAAAAAAAATGTTAATATCCTCGCTGATTCACAAAGGTCGGTATTGGTAAATGATCTCGTTTTGTACAATATTAAGATTAACATTCGTAAAATTTAGAAAAGTTTTACTTGTGTAAAATTTTAGAGAGTTCATAGCAATATGATAATAACCTTATTATGCTTTTTTCCTCTGTCATATCCTCACTGCAGTGTTTTTCAAGCTGCGGGGCGCACCCCCTCCCCACACCTAGAGGGGCGTGATAACCCTACATGTGGGGGGTACGAGCATATCAAAAAGTCGAAGATAAGATATTAAAAAAATAACAGTTTATTGAAAAGAAGCAAAACAAAATGCATTCTGACACAATAAAAATAAAATACATAATCATACTGATATACCGTACTTATTATATTCTAAGCCGCACCCCAAACTGATATACCGTATTTATTCTATTCCTGGTCGCAGCCCAGATTCTCCTAAAGATTTTTATGAAAAATGAAAAATAGTGTAAAATGGTTTATCGATATCCAATTTTACGAAATTAAAATGAAAACTAATAAAAAATGAATAATTTTTTTCCAGCTTTATAAACTTTTTAATACATCCATGAACCTGTAAATGCTCTAATAGCCCCATCCAACGATTTTTTCTCTTCGATTCTAAGCTGCAACCTATTTTCAGTAGTGTTAAGATTGGAAAAAAGTATGACTTAGATTCGAGAGTAAATACGGAAATATATTTACAAATGCATCTGTATTGCATAAAGTATTCGATAACTAATTTAACATTACTAAATTAAAAACAAGTTTAGTAATTACTAGTGACTCCCATGAAATTTTCATAGACAAAATTTAATACTTATTTTGATAACTCGTACAATTTATAATTAAAGTCGTGTTGTAGCTTTCTCGTCTCAAAATACGTTATCCCAGTACTCAACACATTGTCATTGTAAGGGCAGGGGGCGATGAAAATTATGACTGAAAACTGAGTCGCAAGTGATGAAATTTTGAGAAGTAATGCTTTACTGATTTTAATGCAATGCATAAATTTAATCATTTTATGCTAACTTTTTAATATCCTTTACTGAAACTTCTCAAATTCAAAATATCCGACTTCGTTCGGAACCGTAAATTTAAAAAAGCGCATAAATGGATAACTTTCATGATATTTAGTGTCACTCAGATTAGAATACATGCATAAAATTGTTTTAAGGACATTTTGACAAAAAGAATTTATTTAAATACAATATTTTGGCAAAAAAATTAACTTAGAATAATCTTTTTTCCAAATGTTCTCCTTTTATGAAAAGTGGTTCTATTATAATAATACTTTGCCTGTATATAGCTCAGACTTCTCTACAGAGGCTCAACTAGAAGTTTTGAAAAATTCACATTATTTTCAGAGTTGGCACCAATTGAAATAATTTTTCGTGTTTTTTTCTTAAAATTGCTCCCCTCTGTTGTCCTAAATTATGAATAAACCCACTCTCTAAGTTATATATTTCAAAAATTCTAGCCTCTGAACAGAGGTCTGAGCTATATACAGGCAAAATATTATTCTAATAGAAGCATTTTTCACAAAAGGAAAACATTTTGAAAAAAGATTATTCTAAGTTAATTTTTTTTCCAAATTTTTGAATTTAAATACGTTTTTTTGTCAAAGTGTCCTTAAAACAATTTTATGCATATATTCTAATCTAAGTGACACTAAATATCATGAAGATTATCCATTTATGCTTTTTTGAAAATCACGGTTTCGAACGTAGTCGGATACCTTAAGAAGATATTGAGAAGGAAATTAGAGATCGAAATAAAACTCTAGACAGTAACTAACAACTCAATTTCTGAACGACCGGATAAAAATTATTTATGAGAACAAAGTATATTTTTGTTTACCTGATATAAGTGAGAAATATTGAATAACATTTTCAATTCTCTTTGAATTTAATAAAATTGATAACCATTCCTAGTATAAAGAGAAAAATGATGATGCTTATATATATACTTTCACTGAGAATATATTAATTAATATACCATAAAATTATTGTGTAACACGCACTTTTAACACAAAGAATAAGATTGAAAGCGGGTACGCGTTATAAGCCAGATATAAAAATGAGAGTCTTAAAAATAAAAGAAAAGATAAGCATAGAAAAATAAATTCGATATCTACATACATCTAAGTACTTTTTGTTTAAAAGAAATGGCATTATTTATGAACTAAAGGGGCTGTAGTTCTAAAACTATTCTAATTTTTTTTAAAGCTTGGTATGTTGCCTCGAATACATGACTTTAAAACATTAGAACATTACGCACGTACATTTAGGTTTCTTCATAAAAAAGGGGGTGCGCATTATACTAAGATTATACCTAAAAATAAAACATTGCTGCTTGAAAGTATAGATATGCGTTATACGTCAGAGTTTACGGCAGTCCATTAAATTCTAATTAAGAATCTTCTCATTATTACTATCTAATTTTGTAAAGAATTAGATTAATAGTGGTATTTATAGATTACATATTCGAAATTCAATTTAAATCAGAAATTAAATTTATTAAGTAAAAAAGTTATTCTTTGAAGAGATATATGGGAAAATTCATTTGGTGTCTATGTACCAATTTCCTAGCTTTTTCTGTTATACTTATATTTTGGTTATCAATTATAAACTTTTTTTTAAAGAAAATACCTAAATACTCTATTTTCTAAGATACTATAAGTACAAAAATAATATTGATTGGTTTTTGGATATATAAATATACACATCTGTAACTAATTCATTTTTGCCGAGATCTAGTCGTGACAAGACAAAGAGCCCAGTACAAAACAAAGAATTCATTTACGTAATTTTAACATTAGAACGGTGATTTTTTGTCCCTGCTTTCGTCGCCAGTACCAATCTAAGAAAAAGAGACATTCAAACAATCTTAGAGATTTGCGAAATACACTGGAAATAATAATAGGAATGTTGTTTAATCACATATTTAAGTGAAAGGAAATAATTGTTATTTTAAAAAACTTTGTAAAAGTAATGGTTTTAGAGAAAACTCTGACGCACACGGGATCTGTTTGGAAAATACATGCGTAAGCAATTTAAATATTATTGTATCTATGAATAGGAAATAAATCAAAAACTGTAATCCTTTCAACGTGGGGAAAAAGGTAGGATTGTGTGCCGTTCGGAAAAATAGTACGAATGATAAAGATACATAGAAAAAATATGTACGATTAGAATTGATATTGTCATTACACACATATGTATGTGTGTTACAAATAAAAAAATAAAAAACCGAGATTTTGTATAATAACCATTTCTTTTGATCAATAATGAAAATTATTATCCCAGTAACCGATTTTTTCCGGTACAGCCAATGAAGCAAAATTGATCAAAATGATCAATTAAGCCAAAAAATTTGCAGCGAAACTGTTTGAATTGACAATGATTCTTATGTATCTGTTTGAAAAACACATTGATTCAATGACTCTGACGTTTTTGACGTTAATAGAGGTAAAACACATTATATTCTTAGTATATATGCTATACATATATATACAGAGAGAGAGAGAAAGTGAGAGAAATATCTTGCTAGCTCATTGATTCTCAACCTCTTTTTTGTTGCAGCACGCTTTTAACAATTTCAAAATTTGGCAGCAAGCTAACAATAAAATAAGTTTAAAAGAATTTTAATTAACTGTAATAGAATATGTAAAATAGTTTATGATAGTTATTTTCAATTTTAATTTTAATAATACTTACGACAATGACAACAAAATGTTTATGGAGTAATTAATTACAAATTAATTATAAGAATACATTTAATGCAAAAATTGAGCTTAATGATTTTTGATAATTTCTTTTATATTGGGTCGTAAAAATGATAGTGCTACTCTCATTTCGTCATCTGTGTGTGTGTGCATTTTGATCTTTTTCCATTTTTATATTTATTGATGTTTAAAATCCGAGTTTCAACAAGATGTAGAAAATTGTAATAATATTTTAAAACTTTTTGGCTACTAAGAGATCATCACTATTAATTTTAATCCAAAATTTATTAATTGATTTTTCCGAATGTTTTAAAATTAAATACCGATTAATACACAGAACGAAATTAGTTTTTCATTTTCATTTAAAGTTAATTCATATACAGATATATCCACTATCGCAAATAGATTACAAACCCAATTCAATTTTTTTTATATCCAACCAGTAGCGCACACAGGAATTCTTCAAGGGGGCTACGGGGACGAAAGTTCACCATTCTTGTATCATGCTCCTTTTGATTTTGTCGATTTTCGGGAACAAAACACAGTAAAATCTAATTATTGAATAAATAATTAGCATTAATTAATAAAATTAATCATTAATAACAAATACTTCATTAAATTTTACGTACTATATACTTAGAATTTTAATCAGTCGGGAAAAAATCAAGGGCTTGGAGGGGGGGCCGGACCCCCAGCCTCCCCCTCCTTGTGTGCGCGCGCCACTGTATCCAACTATCCATAAAAGGATAAGTTAAATATATCACATATATTTTCCGTAAAAAGGCCGAAAGATGCAGTTCCGGATTTTTTCCCTCAGATTATATTAATTATTTTAAAAAGTTAGCGGCACACTAAAGTATCGCGGCAAAATGGTTGAGAATCCGACTACGTTTGGAACCGTGATTTTAAAAAAGTTCATGAATGAATAATTTTCATAATATTTAGTGCCACTTAGATAAGAATACATGTATAAAATTGTTTTAAGGAAATTTCGACGAAAAAAATTATTTAAATACAATATTTCGGCAAAAAATTAACTTAGAATAACCTTTTTTTCAAAATGTTCTCCTTTTGTGAAAAATTTTTTATAAAAATATTTTGCCTGTATATAGCTCAGACCTCTGTTCAGAGGCTCAACTATGAATTTTTGAAAAATTCGCATTATTTTCAGAGTTACATTTCATTAATAATTATCGGTCTTTTTTTCTTAAAATTTCTGCCCTCTGTTGTCATAAAACATATGGATAAACCCACTTCTATGTTATATATTTCAAAAATTCTAGTTGAGCCTCTGTACAGAGGTCTGAGCTATATGCAGGCAAATATTATTATAATAGGAGCATTTTTCACAAAAGGAGAATATTTTGAAAATGGGTCATTCTATGTTCATTTTTTGTCAAAATATCGTATTTAAATATTTTTTATTGTAATGCTATTTTTAAAACAATTTTATATACATTTTATAATCTAAGTGACTCTAAATATCATAAATATTATGCATTTACACGCTTTTGGAAAATCACAGTTCCAAACATAGTCGGATACCTTAAGCAAAATATCTTCAATAATATTTAAGTTAGAGAATAGTAATTGCGAGTAGAGATCTTCACATTTTTGGCTACATGTACAAACGCATTATTTTATTGAAATCTAACGTTCTTCGTAGCTATCATTGGTTCATTGTTTAAAATATTGCGAAATATATCAATGTAGCGAATTCAATTCATTTGAAGATAGTAAAAATTATTTTATTTCTACTGTGATTTTGAATGCTTGCCAGAATCTTGGCAATTCTACCTTCAATTTACTCTCTCTACCTTGAAAAATTTCTGTTTTTAAGACCAAGAAAATAGTAGTCAAACATTTTAAAACCACCAACTTTTTCTCATCCCTAAGTATTATGTGTGTGTGGGGGGTCTATTCTTCTCTCCACTGAACATAATTTACTGCTAACTTTTAACGTGATTTTTTTGCGGTGTCTTTTTAAATAAGTGTTGGAAATTATATGTCCCAGGTGGTTTTGAGTGGGTGGATCGTACCTGTCACCACGCTCAGACTCCACTTGGTCAATCTCGACGAAAACAACATGTAATGGATTCTTCCTCAGTGTTAATCTTGAACTTGACTTCAGCATTTCCAGGTGCTGATGTTTATCTCGGATATTTTGTCTTAATCTCGAACTTGGTTTCGGCATATCTAGGTGTGCCGTTGTAAAATGTGCAACATACTATAATCCTAAGATTTTTCATTGGATTCAAAAGTTGTAGAAGCACAACCATTAAACTAGTAGACTATGTGAAATTGTGCTTTAACCCTAGAAGTTGCGGTTCCAAATTCAGTTGACTCAATGATAAACCAAATTTCAACCTGATATTGAAAATAATTCACTGATGAGAGAGAGAAGAGTAATTCACTAGGAGTAGAATGGTTCATAAGTAATTGAATATTTCACATTATAATTAATTTTTATAAGTTAAGCATTTCTACACGAAAATATTCCACATACGAATGTGTTTCACAAGAATACTTATTAAAGTTCGAAGAAACATGCACTGACTGTTGCCACGAGACCACTTATAAATGGAAATTGCTCACAGCAACAACGCTACCTAACGGCTTTTAAGATACAACACAAGTTTTGTCTGACTTGATTACATCAAATCAATAAGTTTTTAAAAATAATTTTTAAATGGTTTTGCATGTATGGTAAGACACATTGCCGTACTAAAATATCCACTGTAAATCCAAAAATCCATTATGACTGCAGGCTTTCAAATCCATTACCCATTTGTCATCTGAAGCACATTTCCGATTTCTTCCTCGAGTTGTTTCTGTTGTGTATGTGGCCATTGGCACCATTAAATACAAATAAATTTTCATTATATAAAAAATTGTAATATATTTCTTTTCGTCATTCCCCGGCATGATATTTTAGACTTTCAATCTTCCTTTTTCTCTCAATGATGTTTCATAACTTAAGTTTTTTTTTTTTATAAATCTTGAAAAAGCACTCTTCCATACTGTGACTTATTGAGGATTTTATTAACGTCCTTAAATGACACCAATTAAAGCACTTTTTCTGTTGATAGTCGATATGTCGATCGATCTGCTTTATCTCAAAATCAGTTTTCTTTCAGATCGTGTTATTTTTATTTAAATAATCGTTTTTAGGTATAATATTGTGAATGAAGTTTTAGAACGCTTCATTAGTCTAACTATTTCTCTTTCAGATACACCAGAAAAGTTATAAAATGATATTTTTTTCTCACTACTCTAAGGTAACACACTTATAACCTCACACCATCTTCAAATAAATCGTGGTTAACAAAATCAAAACCTTGACCTTTACTTTTCAGAAAATATTTCTAAGAAATACTAGCGTGGCTACTTTTATAACGGTTTTAAATTGATCTGTAGTAGCTTATATTCTCAGGTGGCCTTTACGTATACTTTATTTTTTAGAAAAGCGAGTATAGTTTTTAATACAATTTAAGTTAATTGTTAATTTGTAATGTGTACAGGTGTCTTCAGTCGATTTTAAATACACTCATATTAAAGTTGAATATCATATCTTCTTCAGAAATGCAGCTGATCATTAGTGGTCCTATAGTTTTTTCATGCACTGTATGCATATTTATATATATAGCTAAAAAAAATTCCAGAATAGTACAGCTCTTTAACCCTTTAATCAAATATTTTACCACGATTATTTAATTTTTTTTTCAAAAAAATATTATTTTATTTTTTTAAAAATTTTATACAAAAAAAAGTTGGATTCTCGGTCAACATATTAAAAAAAATGCTAGAATTAACCTGTAGAATTTACAAATTTACTCAGGTGTCTCGGGGTGCTAATATTGTCTCGAGGGGTAAATATATAAACAATTTTCAAACAGGTATAGTTATTTTAAATTTAAATTAAATAATTAGAATCTGTTACGCATTATTTATAAATGATAAAGGTTTTAAAAAAGTACAAAATGTTTGAAATATAATTATAATTTTAAAAATTATTAACATATGAAAATAAGAAATAATTTTGTAATAAATGTTAAGCAATTTTTGCGTTGCGCACGCTATTTTCTAAAATAGTAGCCTTTGATGTATAAATCTTTATAGAATTATAAAATGTATTATGCTCTTTAAACTCTACTTAATTTAAGAGTAATATATCTTTTGCATTTCTAAAAATATAATAAAACAATGTAATTTAAACAAAAATTGAAAATGTAATTTTTTATTTTTTAAAAAAATATAATTTATTATTCTATTTATATAAAAAATACTACAGTGTAATAAGGATACATTTAATTTTATAAATCAACGTATTGCTAGTAATTAAGGCTACAATTTTAGGAAATAATATGCGCAACGTAAAACTTAATATTTCTTATAACAATGTTTTTTTACTTTCATATGCTTATAATTTTTTAAATTATGATTATATTTTAAACATTTTACACTTTTCTGAAGCCCCATTCCTTTAAAAACAAAGTGTAAAAGATTCGAACTATTTAATTTCAATCTCAAATAGTTATATATATTTGAATATTGTTTATATTTTCAGCCCTCTAGAGAAAATTAACACTCCTGAAACCCCTTTTAATATTTGAGCTATTTCATTACTTGATGAAACAAACTATGTCACGTAATTTGCATTTTACAATAAATATTTATTTTATAGCTGTATTTTATTACTTTAATTTTAATCAGATTATTTTAAACTTTTTCATATTTTTTCAAATTTTAAAATATAAAATTGCTACTTGTTAGTGTTTATTGACCTTTTAAAAATGTTAATTGAAATATTTTACACCATCAAAACTGGAACGATCTTTTCGTATTAGATGAAATCATTTTATTATCTTTACAACTCAAACTTTTAAGTAGATATTAATAAATTTGAAATTTGAGTTAACTTTATAGTGAAAAGAAATATACAGTTCAAAAATTTCAAATTGAATAGGCAATATTTACGAAATTTGTTTTTTTTTCTAATGAGAAATGCAAAATAAATTAAAAGCATATATTACTTATATATGTGTGCACATATGATAAGAACAGTTGTCTGGATTGTGAATAACATGTAAGAAGGATCATATTCAAATTGCATTACTTTTCTATCAAAAAAGAGACAGTATAATTATAATATTTTTGTGTAGTTTCTCTTGCTTAATAAGGAAAAAAATTAAGAATTATTTTTGAAGGTCAGAGAATGTTCTAATGGCATTTATGCTTGAAAAGAAAAACATTCATTTTATCGAAATATTTCTTGCGATTTTTTTTTTGTTTTAGCTCAAATATTCTCGAGACTCTCTGTTAGAAACTATCAGTAATTTTAGTAACTCGTGTTTTTCTAAACCAGAGAAAATAAACTGAAAACAAATCACTAGATGTAACTTTTTTCATTTCATTTCGAGTAAATTTAATATTGTTGATATATTTTTTTCCAAATATTTAAATGCAAAACAATACATTTTTTTTCGCAATATCGCTTTGAAATATCTCTTTTTAATGAGCACTACAAATTATCATCCGAATGTTTTGTCTGTAGGAAAATAGTTTGGATTTTATCTACACGCCAAATTAACTTTAACCATGATTTATTCCACTTCCGTCTATTCCCAAGGTCACTAGCCGGTTTAAAAAAACCGATCACTTTCACCGCAAGAGATTCGATAAAAAGATTTATGTTTCAATTATATTGATACGTGAGTCACATTTATTATTCTACTCCTATCTTCGATAATATATGTCTCGTTTTAATCACTGGGTAATAAAAATCTTCATGCAATATGTAAGTTCACTCTCTTTTCTTGAATTTACATATGTGAAGTGAACAAAAAAAGACAAGACTGAAACAAGCAGGTTTCCATATCGCTTTTACGAGCTTAAAACAGCCAAAAAGCAACTCTTCTTAGCTCTAAAAAGTTAGAGCAATAAAAATAGAAGCAACGAAACAACTTCGCATAACTCATCAGCTTAATCAAAACGCTGAATAATTGTTATTTTAAATCTTAAGTAATTATACCTTTTGTAAATGTGCAACAAATGTCAAAGTATTTTTATAATAAAAATAAATAAATAAAAATAATGCAAACATACACAGTTTAAATTTTTATTCGTTAAAAAGTAATTAATTTTTTTTTATTCAGTTTTGCGTTGGGTTTTTTTTTATCAACTAAAAGCAAAAATATATTTTTTAATCATTAACTTATTCTTCCCTAAATTATAAATTATTCACAGATTTGTTATTTTCTTTTATATTCGCTGTTAGAAGGTAAATATGTATTGATCACAAAAATTTCGACCATTTCTTATTAGACTTGCTACAAGACACAGATACACTTAAATGAATTTTAAAAAATGTGTTTGATTCTATAGCACTGATTTTCGTACTATATTTTTATAATTATGCATCTCTTCTCAGGGGGATGGGCTTTATTTTTTTGTTTTTGGAAATATAGGAATGTTCTGGGCTTAGAGCCTAATCTGTAAGTAATAATTTTTATACACTTTTATCGCAATTTATTTATGATTTAACCTTTGATTTCTTTCCCTTATAAAATACGCATAGTTGAAATGCGCATAATTTTATGACAGAAATCTCATGATGCTATGGACTCTCCAACAAAATCACCGCCTGCATATTATTTCCTCTACCGCCTCTACTTTTTTATCTCTGCCTTGCCCCATGACACACCTCAAAATCACTTAATAACCATTGCGTTGTGTTTTAAGGTCATTGTCGGTTTCTTTCTTTCCATCAAGGACTTTGCAGTCAGTTTCCAGGGAGTGGTGGAGGAAACAACATTATGATTTTAAATTTTATTTAAATTTCGAAGATATTTTCTGAAAAAGATTATCTCGTACGTGAGAAGAGTGAAGATGATTTGACAATGCATTTCAGTTAAGGGCAGTTGGAAACCTCTCTCTCTCTCTATATATATATATGACATTGTTGAAATATCTGTTTTCGATGTACCTTTTCTCAAAGTCTGTTATATGTACATGCTTGAAATTTTTCATACAATTTAAGTACACCTAACTCATTAAACTGAAATGAGCTTTTAGCCAATTTTGAATTTTTTAAGTAATTTATGAAATATTTTATCAAACATTGTGAAATTTGACCCAGTTTCCACATAAAAAATTTTTAAAAAATAAATTTTTGATTTTTTTAAAAAATTTCATTTCAGTATATATTAGCCATCATTATAAATATATCATAAAAAATATACATAACTGTGAACAGTAGTTTCTCATAAAAGGTACATCGAACATCAAATTTTACATTTTGAGACAAATTGATTTTAATGTATACAGTGAGACTTCTAATCACCTAAAAAATAAAAAAAAATCAAAAGGCAAATTTACAATAAAATATATATGTTTTGGTTTACATCAGACTTTCAACTATTAAGCAAAAACGAAAGCGTGGTAGTTTGGAGAGGGGTGCAAGCTCAGATATCGTCCTCGTTACTTGTCCGAGGTTCTCAAAATGTACAAAAGAATCTTCGCAACTGCAAGCTAATATAAGTACAGTAGAACGTCGTTTATCCGAACGTTTATTATCCAGAGCGTCAAATATCCGAACCAGTTTTTTCAGAGACCTTGCAGAGAAAAAACGAAGGTGTACGATGTTACAGCGAAAAATAAGTGATTAATTTCCATAATAAAGGTAAAACTGCGACATTTTGCACCCATTTTGCATTTTCTCCAAGCACGTTTCCCGCATGTGATGATTTTCAATATTCGTATAGTGTCCGGTTTCATATACTGTGTGGATCGCATTCGGTTTTTGGTTATCCGAACAGTGTCCGGTCCCAATTTATTTGGATAAATGACGTTCTACTGTAGAGATAATTACAGTGGTGCACACAAGAATTTTTCAAAGGGGAGGGTATTAAGTGTCGAAATAGCAAATTCTTAATTAAATTTTCTGTACTCTATATACACAGGATTATACACCACAAAAAACATCATGGGCAATGAGGGGAGTCTTTACCCAGGACCCCACCCCTTGTGTGCACCACTGGATAATCTACATCAATATCAGCCCATAGTAACTTAACGAATAAGAACAAAAACTAAATATGTGGTCGAAAATAATTCTTGACTGAAAAAGATTGCAAAAATAAGTAAGTAAATTTAAATGAATATAAACATGTTTATATATATATAAATACAGAGAAAGATATCCATGTCGGCAAAAGGCCTCAAATCCGCACGAAAATAAAACACAGATATTCTACATAATTTTTGGCTAAGTAAGCTATCGTTGATAGTCGGATTGAGCTATTATTGGTTTATAGAGCATACGGTAACTTCCCGAACGCCAAAATTATCCTTCTTTTTTCGAGACCGGATTTATCAGAGAGCTGCTATTATTTGGTTATTTTTGAAGAGCCGGAACTATCATTTCTTTTCGGAACGGAACACCGACACAATCGCTGCTTTCTGGAGCAGTAGTCTTAGAAAGTTTTTATTCTGATTTTTATTTACTTAGATTTATGTATCATACATTACAGAAGATATTTTCAATTAATAGAAGATCAATTTTCTCTGCACTACTTTTCTTTTTATTTTTATAAATCATTTCAGAAATTTCGTTACATTTAAAAACATCGATCAAAAATTGAATATTGTAACATTAATAACTGAAATTAAAGTTCTGTAGGAGTAATCGGAATAAAGCATTTCTGTTATGAATAAATATATCTTTATTCTTCTTCTGTAATGGAAAATAAAGTTAAAAAATAATGTTTTTGAATTAACATTGTACTATTATTTTGTAATCAGTAAAACCCATGACATATACAAATTAAAAGTTGGTGACATATTTCCGAAAAAAAAGACATGTTCTTCAGATGAATTCGTAAAGGTATAATATTATTGCATACTTATCTGTCTAATACAGAACATAATATTAATTTTACTCTAGAGATAGAAATTGTTGGATTGAGATTACAGTACAACCCGTTGTTGTGCAGTAGATAAGGACGACATAAAAACACACACAAAAAATATATGTGAAAATTTCATACATATTTACATATAATTAATGACTTTGTCCACATACAACAGAAAGTTTTTCCATGCGTTGGAGAGGGACTGCATAAAAAAGTTCACACTTAAAAAACTTGTCAATTATTTTTGCAATTTATCAGAAAGTACTTTTAAACTAAATAAATAATTAAATTCTACATGGAAACATTTTAAAAACATTTGATTTCTCATTGTATACATGAATAAATTTTCAAAATGCTCATACATAATTCACTGCTACTCATCGCAAACCAAAGCGTGCATCTTCCTATGATGATTTAGTTCAAAATTGATTTCGTCGATTGAAGATACAATTACAATTGATTTATTTTTTATCACCATAAATTAAGTGATAAGTTTTTGTGACGATGATCGGTTGGTCACGATAACCAGATATGCATGATCGAATTTTTTTTTATTGTTTGAATTTCAAACTCCTTTCGGAATTGTAACTATTTTAAGAAATGCTTTTTGATTTGTGGGGAAAGCTAAATCCCTGCTTACATTTCATCCGCTCTCAAAGAATCCGGTTCTTCTTGTTCGTTTTCATAATCTATCAAATTACAGATAATGTCACCACCATTGAAAATTTTGTCTTCAATCGCGTGCTGCTAGTGCGTTGAGATAAAGCAGTTAAGCTTGCATTGTCGAGAGATTGTTTATAACCAATGAACAGAGCGTCTTGAAGTGTATGTATGTCCATTCACAGAAAACATTGGAGTGGCGCTAAAGCCGTTGAAATTCATATACCGCATAAAAAATGATCGCACGAAAAAAATTGTACAAAAATAAATTCGCACGAAACAAAATCGCATAAAAAAGGAACGCACAAAAACAGGTTCAACCAGTGGCACACACAAGGGGGGGTCCTAGGGTTCCAGACCCCCTCTCCCAAAGCCCTTGATTTTTTCCGATTGATTATAATTCTATGTATATAATACGTAAAATTTAATTAAGTATTTATTATTAATGATCAATTGTATTAATTAATGCTAATTATTTATACAATAATGAGTTTTTTACTGTATTTTGTTCCCTAAAATCGACAAAATCAAAAGGAGCATCATACAAGAATGGTGAACTTTCGACCCCGGACCCCCTTGAAAAATGTTTGTGTGCGCTACTGGGTTCAATTGTATACGTATAAGTCGAATGCTAGAACCTAAGAACAGAAAAGCAATTATTTAATTAAAAGAATTTGTACGAAATTCATTAAAATATTTAAAAGAAATTATATGAATATTCATACGTTTCATTATTCATATATTAGCTTCAGTTGCAAAAAATGTTATATAGGTAAGTACTGAATGGAGTTTAAAAAGAATTAAAAACCAAATGAATGGTAATAAAAGCATATATGGAATATATCAATTTTTTTTGTTAATCTCAAATGAGCTAATTTTATATCACAAAATTAAATACTTTTAACATGTTATTTTTAATATTTAAATAGTGGATATTCTAAAAAATGATGATGACATTATATGTGTCTTGTACAGTAATTTAGTAAACCTAATTATAACATTTATCACATTTTGTATAGTCCAGAAAATCCAGACTTACAAGAAACTAATAGCAAAGTTCAGTCTTGTAAAAATTTAATATTTCCAGCAATATTTACAAAACTCACGATATTAATATTAGAAGAATCTAGTTTGTACACGTTATTAATAAAATAATTTTAAAGCGTGCTTGTATAAACTGAAGTGAACTGAAATGCAAGTGATTGATGAGGAATGGAAAACGAAGCTTTGTGAGCTTGAATATTATATTCTTGGCGCCTTATTTATTATTAAAAAGATGTGAAGCATTTACAACAGCCTGAGTACTCGTAATCTTTGAGATTTTCTGAATACAATCTATCCAAACTATTATGAATAAATAAAGCTGGCTTTCAAAATTAGAATAAAATATTATTTTGATTATATTGCATCAGTGTGTATGTATTTGAAAATTAAATATTTAAGGTATTTTGAATTAATACAATTGGATTCTACCGAGATAAACTATACATTAATATTAAATGAAAAACATGATAAGGTTTCTCGTCAGACTATTCACGGCACCCCCATATATGTATATATATATATATATATATATATATATATATATATAAAAAGTCAAAATATATTTGTTATTCGAATTTTCATGTTTTTAATTATTGTGAAAATATTACTGCTTAAAAAATTATATTTTTCATAAATGATTTCAAATTTCACAGGTTAACATTTTTTTTGTTTTGTTTTATGTGTAGTTATTAAAACAAATGTTTTATAGAAAACGAAAACCATTCGTTTACAAAGAATTTTGAAACTGATACATTTTTGCAAATTGTGGATCATAAAATATTTCAATAATATCATTTCGATTGTTTTATTATTGCATTGATTTTAAACTAAAATTTAAACTGTGGATAAAATAACATACAAAGGCATTCACGAAATAATGTGGTTTATTTCTCATTGGAATGGTTTACAATAAATGGTCAACTAGATCAAATTGTGATTTACCCAATGATTTTTAAAAAAAATTTAAACTGTGAAAATATGACCAACTGCAACTTCCAATGTTAAATATTGAGTGAAATACAACCTCTGACATTAAAGTAAGGATGGCCTATCTGGCAACACAGGCGAAACAAAACGCAGTGCATGCGTAGCGGCAGGTTTTAACCATCTCCCCCCTATTGTTCAGTTGAGACTCATTTGCGTTTTCTGTAAGACTTGTTTTACAAAGTGCTTGTTTAGTACGTCGGTTCTTAACTCAGAACAGGGGATTGAACGAACAAAAGTTCAATTTAATGTTTTATCTTAAGCTTAGAAAGGCACCAAAAGAAACTTAAGAGATGTTGATATGTGTTTCTGAAGATAAAGCTCTGTTCATGAAGTGTGTTTACGAGTGGTTCACCCGTTTTCGAAAATCAGGAAAAGTGTTTCTAAAATCCCCTCTAGTGAAAGACTGCTGACCTCCGTCAGTGACTAAAACATTGAGAAAATGTGGAAATGAATCACTAAAGATCGACCATTAACTGTGCTTATGAAAGCTGATGAACTGCAGATTAACCTTGAATCCGTGCGACAAATCGTCACCCAGAATTCAGGAATGAGAAAAACATCTTATTGATATTGACTGTATTATTATTGACGATATTTCTAGCATCCAACGAAGCGTGAAGAGGCTTTTTAAGTCCATCCTAAAAGAAGACTCCTTACAAAGTTTCCAGGACATGTATAGCAGATCTCAGAGGTGTACACCTACAGACGGTGACTATTTCGAAGGACAGTATGGGAACTTTTGTTAATATTTTCTCTACGTTAATGTTACAGCACTATTCACCGAACTTTATTGGCAGAGGTTGTACATAGTTCAATAGTTAATTTTCAGTAATTTCTTAAGGTATCCGACTACGTTCGGAACCGTGATTTTTTAAAAAACTGCATAAATGGATAATTTTCATGGCATTTAGTGTCACTTAGATTAGAATATATGTATAAAATTGTTTTAAGGACATTTTGACAAAGAAAGTTATTTAAATACAATATTTTGGCAAAAAATTAACTTAGAATATTCTTTTGTCAAAATGCTCTCCTTTTATAAAAAATGCTTCTAAAATAATAATATTTCGCTTGTATAAAGTAAAGACTTCTCCTGAGAGTCTGACCTAACAATATATATATAACAAAATAGTATATAACAAAAAGTACGTAAATCTATAAGAAAATTCAAAAATGCTTAATCTATTAAAAATCACTAAAACGGAAAAATAAATAAACGTCCAACTACTGTGTTTAATTTTAGAAAAACGAAACGTTCTGCATTCTCTAAATATGTGTTATGACATAGTAAGAATGAGTCATCATATGTAGAATATAACTTGCCTACTAATCTTAATCTTCTTGGAAACTATAAATGCCAGTATTCTGACAACAATGCAGGATTAATTTGGAGGGAGAAATCACAAAAAAATCAAGCATTCTTTCGAAAGAAAACACTAACAGTTATAATAGTAGGTTAATTATCTTGTGTGTGGGTTAAGGTTAATTATTGAAGAAATTTCCTGTCAAGGAACTGTAAGAAAGCATAGATGTGGAGCCGAGAAAATGTTCAGGAAAAACTGAGTAGCAAGCATTATTCTGGTTTATTCATGCAGTAAATTCCCTGTTCTAAGGGAATATCTAAGCGAAGAATTTTAACAAAGGATGCTCTAAGAATTTTCTTAAAAGGAATTTTTGGATCCGTAATTAGAAGTCCATTAGAGAAACTTTTCTGATTTAGAGAAAAGATAAATACTGTTCAAAGAGAGGCATGTTGCAGAGAATTCGCTTGAGAAAAGAGTTTTCACTAAAAGGAATTGGCTTTATTGAAAAAGGAGGTGCTGCTATAAAATCACAAATTTTCTAAAGTGAAGATTTATTGTCGATGGAAAAATGCTTAAATCATATTTATTCTAGGCCAATAAAAGATTCAAATATTGAAAAGGGGAATAAGTAATATGAATTGTACACCCGATGTGTCATTGATTTACGTAGCTGGCAGATTATACTGTTGAATATTAGTACTATATTAAATAAAATAGAATTATTGCATTGGAATTACACAAAGCTTGAAATTATAATCCAAGGTATGAAATCTAATTCTGAATGTTCTTCATGAGAAAAAGATACGTATTAGAGAAAGTTAGATTCGGCTTAGTTTATTTCTCTAATGCCGTACTAAGATTGAAATTATTTTTATTTAAGAACGGTTATGAACATTTGGATATAAAAGAGTAGTTTATATCAGGTGTCTCCAAACTTTCAGCCTTAGAGTCATACTGTTTATTCCGTTAAGTTCCAAGGGCCTAAACCTTTTAAATTTGTATGTCATTATGTATTATTTCTAGACTAGTCGCCGAGTATGCGCTCTCAGCGAGCATATGCTTGCTAAATTTTCTGGTTTAATTGTAATTACTTTTGTATGTATTGATTGTGACCATGACACTTGACGACATCTACTGGTCAAAAGCGGAAATAAGTAGGTAATATCCTCTATCGCTAATAGATGGCGCTAGTAGTAGTTTCGAAATGACAGTAACAATTAAAAGTGCGTGAATAACTACATTGTTTCGAGAAACTTTTCGAATAATTCCGAAGAAGTTCGACAATTCCACTCACTTCAAGATAGCAGTAAGTGGAGTATAAAATCACTACCTAGTCTCAATCTACCTAGGGAAGGCGAAGGAAGCAAAACTGTGTATTGTGAAATAAAGTAGTTCGTAACTCCGTTTAAAAGACCGAACCGACCAACGCCCACACATAACAGTATTTTGATTTAACATGTGATTTACTTGAGTGTTAGTTACTAGTATGTAACATAAGCGAAAAAAAGAGTGACGAAACTTTCAATATTTCGTGATTGAGTTCAGTAATAAGGCGCTATGTCTGATTTGCAATGAAAACATAGCCGTTCTCAAAGAATATAACATTAAACGTCATTTGAACCGCAACATTTTCACAGTTACTCAAAATATACAGACAGTTTATGGATAGAAACATTTGACATGCGGGCTGAAATCGCAACAATTTTTGTTTACGAGAGTCAATACTGAACAAGAGGCTACAACTCATGCCAGCTTTTGTGTGGATCTAGAAATCACAAAACATGAAAAACATTTACTGATGGAGAAATGATCAAAGAATGCGTAATTGCAATAGCAGAATAAATGTGTTCCGAAAAGGTAAATTTATTTAAAAACTGCCAGCAAACACCGTGGCTCAGAGGGTACAAGACATCGCAGAAAATATGTCATCTCAACTGTCTGAAAAAAGTGGTTTTCTCTGGGTTTGGATAAGTCGACGGATGTGTCAGTTACAGCTCATGTGTTGCTTTTTATTTGAAGAGTAAATAAAAGCTCTGAAGTGTATAAAGAACTTCTTGATATTGATAGTATTTACTGCATGACTATTGGGGAAGCTTTTTTTAAGGGCGTTGACAATGCCATTAATAAAAAGAACCTTCGATGGAAAAACTTGAACTCTATTACAACAGATGGAGACAAAAACATGTGTGGTAAAAATTACACTTATGTCAAAGGAAGTGAAAATAACGGTGGTTTAAAACCATTAGTTCTTACATAGTATCATTCATCAACAGTCCTTGTGCGGAAAATGTTTCGATATGACTGAAATTCTAACACTAGTCATATCAGTTGTTAATTTCCTCAGATCCACTGGGCTGAATCACCGACAATTCCGCGAGTTTACTGAAGATATGGGAGAAAATGGTGATTATAACCACATCTAAGGCTTAAGGCTGACTAAGTTGCGGAAAAGTCCAGCAGTGCTTTTAAGAGCTTCGAACATAGATCGTATTTTTTTTATAATGAAAATGAACTGACACTGATTTACAAAAAAGCGAATGACTGTGAAAGTCAGCACTCTCTATGTGGATTTGACAAAACATATGAATAAAATAAATTTGAGATTGCAGGGAGAAAACCAACTTCTCCCTGATCTATACACTAATATCAAATCGTTCCGGCAGAAAATAATGTTTCATTCACAATTACGTAAAAAAAAATGTTTCACACATTTTAAAACATGTGAAATATTCTGCCGCACAACTGAGACTGAGTTTCCCGTCGATTTTGCAATCGAAGTTTTGAATGCTTTGAAAATAAATTTTGATACTCGTTTCTCAGACTTTGATGTCATTGCAAATGAAACTAAGATTTTTCAAAATCATTTTGATACTGATATTGAAACCCTAGCACCGGAACTTCATATGAAAATTATTCATTTACACTGCAGTAATACAATTAAGAACACATATCAAAACTCATCTTTGTTTGAGGTTTGTAAGAGTCTTCTACTGATGCAACTCGATAATTTGCGTAAATTTGCTCGTTGACTGTTTTCTGTTTTTGGTACTACTTGTGTGAGAACACATTCTCCAAAATGAAGTACACAAAAATGTTTACAGATCTAAGTTAACCGATGAGAACCTTAAATCTCTTTTAATAATTGGTACAGTTAAAATTGATCCACAACTACAAATGGTTCTCAGTGAAAAAACACTATTACATAAATCTCATTAGTATTCTTTTCGCAAGTGGATACCCCCCCACACACACCGGTTTCATTCACGTTAATTTAGCTTTTCCGTTCCTTGGGGATTGTAAAGATAAAAATCATACGTGTGATTTAGCATATATACATTCCAAACATCCATTGGCATACATATTCGATACTCGTTACCCCATCCTAACTACCGAGGGTAAAACCACGGGATATTCTCTAGTTTATAATGTTAGAGGGGATTCATTTAAATTATTTGATAGTTATTATACTTAAGTTAAATTTTCTAGGTATTAAGCTTGTAGTTAAGCTTTATCTAGAAAGTAAGTAAAACCGAGTTATGATTCTGTATGTTTTTTATCCAACTTATTTCATCAACAATAAGCTATTAGCTGTCGCGGGCCGGAATAATAAGACTGGTGGGCCAGATTTGGCCCGCGGTCTGTAGTTTGGAGACCCCTGGTTTATACGCTTGAGTGATTCGAAAAGAGCTGTAATCGAATTCAAAGGAAACAAAGTTAAACCCTTCTTTCCTTGAGACATACTATCTCTATAATAAAAATAAGGAAAAAAAGAAAACCAGAGATTGTGCTAACCAAATATTAATTTGTAACTTCACTTAACTAATACCAAAATTTCATTGCATGCTTGTGTCTTATTGATACTAATATACTTCATGTGATTTAGCATAGATCTATTTAGAATGCACTTAAAGTGAAGATATAAGTGTTTGTGTGTGTGTTATTAATCATTTTAAAATAAAAATATACTATCTTGTAACAGTGTATATTTACAATATTGGAGAGAAATTTTTTCTCCATGCAGTTCGACTGCGCGCGTTCTAGGTAGGGAATGGCTTTTCTTTTTTGTAAGAGGCTCTCTAAAATGAAGGTTTATGACTGTTTTGGGTCCTCTGCTATGTTATGAAACTTAAAAATTGTGATACCCTGCCGCTCGGGGGTATCGTCTCTTCATCTACGCGACCTAGATTTGTAGGAATAAATGATTGATCACTCAAATTCTCCATAATTAATCTAATTTGTTAATGTCTAAATATATATTGATCAACGCAACACAAGTCTTACTAGAGGGATATCATTAAGAGTAATACTACGTAATTATCAATTCTAAGTAAATAGCTCCTGAAATTCTACTCACTATCTTTATGGGATATTAACCTCAGAATCTTTATCTACTGTAGATTCATTAATAAGTTAAAGTCTGCTCTATAATTAAGCTCTTACCAATATCTCACGGCGATCAGCACCTCGGCTTTCTATCTCTTCTTGTATTCTATTCTTCTACAATTATTCTTCCATTATATATTACTCTCCGACTTTTATTCTACTATCCGGCTTCTATTCCACTTCTGTCCTACTTCTATCCAACTACCTCCCGAATGCTAAAGCCCTCTTACATATCTATTTACTAATCTGCTTATCGCGGGGTTTTCTTGAGAGGGTTGGATTGAAAAAATGCCATTCTGTCCCCAAACATTCCCCAAGGGGATTAGTGTGAAAGCGCGATAAAGCCCCGTCACAAGGTCACTAAATATTTGTTCCTGTATACATCACAAAATGATTCTTTGTTTTTTTACCAAAAAAGTAATAAAAACAATTGATGAACACAAGGTTAAAAAAACAATATATATATATATATATATATATATGCAATAATTCCCGCTAGTATCCTTTTTGTTAACTCTTTGTACTAATATTTAAACAAACTTTAATTCTTTAGTTTAAAAATAACACTATAATCTTAATCATAATTGGCTAGTCCGAAATCCCTGTCCCACCCATTCTATTCAATCAGAACTACTATTACGCAATAACCACTGCCGGTATAAAAGCCAAAATCTTGTGTAATCGCTCTTTTTGTCTACTTGCCTTCATCATGTAAGAATGTAATCAGCCGGTTAAAACGCGTTTGTCACTCTATATATATTACAATGTTATCCATTTGCTTATTTTAGGGTATGCAAACGGTAGGCTTTGAGCAAATGGTAATTGTAATTAATTTTCAAAGGCCCAAGGTATATATTTTTTATATATATATATATATAAACGTACTATTTACAAAAATTATTAAAGTCAACACATATATTGTCCTTACGGTTGTCATACAATCATACATTCAGAAATGTTAGTTTTTAGATTCTTATTTTACTTTTTCTTTTTCTTACGAGATCTACATCTATCTGAGCTAGTTATTTCTTTTTACAGGATATTTCTTCTTTGTGTCAATATATATTTTTAGCCATAAATCTCTATTCAAATAATATAATGGAAATAAGGACATTTGCAAACTATTTTTGATGAATAAATCAAGTACCAAGTAACATGCAATTAGAAGAAATTACTATTAAATTTTTCAATGAAAGACAAATAAGTAAATATCCTTTGAAACAAAAGCTTAAAAGAGTAAATAAAATAATGGCTTTTTATGTTTTTGAATGAGACAAATATAATCTTTAAGTTGTAAATTTGCTTAGTCCAACCAAATCTTCAGTATGATTTTGTATTTCTTTTTTTAAGTAAAATCAAAACTTATATTTATATGTATTAATACATTTTTATGTATAATTTCATTACTACTAATTCTAAAGGGTGTTTTTTTAGAGGTATAGAACTTTAAATTGCAATAAAACAACGATGTATTATTCGGTTGAAATGAATGTTTTTTATTCGAAAGATAATTTTGTGGCATTACATTTTAAATATGATTTCTGGCATAGGACTGCCACGGCTGGCTCGGATGTAGTCCAATTTGGACGTCCAATTTTCGATGACTTTTTCCAACATTTGTGGCTGTATTCGCCAATAACACGGTGAATGTTGTCTTCCAAATGGTCAAGCGTTTGTGGCTTATCCGCATAGGCCAATGACTTCACATAGCTCCACAGAAAATAGTCTAGCGGTGTTAAATCGCAAGATCTTGGCCAATTCACAGGTCCAAAACGTGAAATTAAGCTGTCACCAAACGTGTCTTTCATTAAATCGATTGTGGCACGAGCTGTGTGACATGTTGCGCCGTCTTATTGGAACCACAGCTCCTGGCCATCATGATTGTTCAATTCAGGAATGAAAAAGTTAGTAATCATGGCTCTATACCGATCACCATTGACTGTAACGTTGTCGCCTTCATCGTTTTTGAAGAAGTACGGACCAATGATTCCACCAGCCCATAAAGCACACCAAACAGTCAGTGTTTCTGGATGTAACGGTGTTTCGACATACACTTGTGGATTAGCTTCACTCCAAATGCGGCAGTTTTGTTTGTTGACGTAGCCATTCAACCAGAAGTGCGTTTCATCGCTAAACAAAATTCGCTTATGAAAATTGGGAACAACGGCAATCTCGTTTTGGGCCCATTCGACGAATCTACGCCTTGTTTGATGATCGTTTTGATGAATTGCCAAACCAAACTGAGAATAAATCACTTGACAGCTGTTAAATCGCTCGCGATCTTGGAAAGTAATGCCAACTTAAACTGCTATACCTGGAAAAAAACACTCTTTAAATATACATTTTTTATGTATTAATTTCAATTTGTCAAAATAAATACCTGTTAATTTGCCAACTTCTGTAATTTATCTGCACATTCTTTAATTAATTTATATATTCTTTTAAAATGTTTCAAATTTCTGGGAACTTGAATTTTTTTAGTTCTTTTAATATATTTTTTAAAATTGTATATTATGAAAGTTCATTTATTGTATCGTAATTTTGTTGGAGCGAGGAAATTTTTATTTCTTTTTCCTTTTGTCATTAATTCACGCGTGTGGGAATACTTCACAGTATTTCAAAACTTATGAAATAATGATCTTATAAATTCGTATTTGTTTTAAAATTCATATGCAAACGTATCATTATTTTAAAGCATTGTGCAATTATTTTTGTTTAATTTCTTGGGGCAATTTCGTTATTATTTCAAGGCTTTCTTCTTTTATTTTTTCTGGGGTTAATTTACGCTCACATAATTAGCCTTTCAATTTGAAATATTTCGTAACAAAAGGATAGCGAAACACAAGCTAGATATCCTAAACAAGCCTAATTATAATACAGAACAATTATTTTGAGCTCAATTATCAATATCTCAATATTTAAACACTTTTAACATTAACAACTTTTTTTTTATTTCTAATGAGTTAGAACTCCTAATACTTTTTAGATAAATATTCTGATAATTATTTTACTTCTTAAACTATCTATAATTATCACCGGAAAAAATTATCCATTCACACAGAAATTATCCAGTGTCACAATATTATTAAATTCTTCTTGCTATAGATAGTTTTGTTTCCAGAAAAAAAATAGCAATTTTGAATACTATTTCAAGATTATTGTGCTTTAAATATTGATATTTTATTTTAAAAATTCAACTTGTATTATTATTTTACCTGATTATTTAACCTTATTATTCAACCTAATTTCTCTTACCGTATTATTCAACTTTACGCAACCTACCAAGTTTCACTTTTTCAACTGTTCTGAATGATCTGTTTATGAAAAATCTTAACTGAAAAATAGTTTTATCCATAACAAAAGGAAAGGGTATTCAATTTATATAATATATTTTTTGATTATTTTCCTTTTGAGTGAATTCAGGAATCCTTCGAAACAAGGATATTATTAATTATTGATTAATAATTGAAACTAGAATTTTTGAGAAAATTATGCGTATTCTCTCGTTGGCTTAAAAGTTGTAATGGATCTGTACGGCACTTTATCGCTAATACTCTTAGGCGTCTTTGGGGATTGTAAATTCGCGTATATTTCCAACTAGCTCTAAAAGAAGAAACCGGAATATGCAAATAAGTCAAAGTATTTAAGGAGAGTATTGTAAGTTAACAATAGGCTATTGCGCCAAGAGATAGGTTGTAGGTGTTCTAAGAAGATTAAGTTGATTGTGCCATTAGCGTCTCGCTGATCATTATGCAGTGATCTACAATTGGAAAATTTGACACTCCTGGAAAGTGAGGCAGTAAAAGGAAGGTGAGATTTAAATCTAGATTATCGGATCATAAGAGTAAATATAAAACAAAGTTAGTGGTAATTTATTGAATGCTAGTAATTCAAATTGCGTGTATCTCTCGATCCTCCTATTCCAGTAATCCCGTTCGATATTGAGTTTAATAGTTGATTAGTATCATAGTAATTAGAAGGGTGATAATTGATTGAAGTGAATAAATATAGTTTGTTACTGTAAAAATGTCGTCTGATCGTTCTTTGCCTCAAATCAATCTTGGTGTCCAGGGTGGAATCCAGGGGTATTCTCACAAGGTAGCGATTCCGCTTTGTAATTCTAAGGTTGTGGGTTTGATTTTGGCTTGAGTCGATAGATTTTTTTGGATGCAAAACCGTAAGCATGCATGTCAAATGATTATGTGGCATATAAAATATCCCTTGAGTAACACTTTGAGTCTGGTACTCTAGGCAAAATTAAATTACGACAACATGTAGCAATTGACGAGAGAGCTTGAATTAAAATGTATTCAAACATCTAAATTTGGTATAGCAAGAGCCACCTCTAGATGGTGTCACCAAGAAATGACTCAGATTTGGAGATATGCTATGTCTGCTAAGGATTAGTTACCATTATGCAGTCCATCAGGGCAAAAAATATTAATTCTCTTTCAATTCAAGATTAATTATTTTTAAATGTTCTAAGATACTACTGAAATCCAAAAGTGAATTATCATAGCTAATAGATCTCTTAATTGAATACGAAAATATATGAAATCCAATTTTATAAAAAGAAAAACAAAGGCTATATTGTATAAAAAGTCTTTTTAAGATCAGTATTAACTGATGCATGTGAAACTTAGTCCATGTTTCGAACAGATGAGAACATGATAAGTATCTACAAAAGGAAGATTTTAAGATTTATTTTTGGAGGAATTCAGGAAAAGAGAACGCGGCGAAGAAGATCAAAATTCGAGCTCTATCAATCATATTTAGAATCTGACATCGTTAATTTCAACGTAATAGAGCGAATTAAATAGGCAGGTCACGTTGTCAGAATGGTCAAGACCACGCCACTAAAAATTATTCAATGCCCAACCAATTGACACACGAATAAAGGGTAGGCCAGATGTTCCTAGAAAAAGATCTCCTAGTTTTGAGAACTAGGAATTGCAGAGCACTAGCATTAAGAAGTCTGACTTAAAAAGGCTTTTTGAGAAGGTCAACGCCCGCCCTGGGAGGTCGAGCCACTGAGGATAGAAGGGAAATGTTCTAGGTTTGATTTTTATACTCTCAGAACCAGATGCACAGTTTCTGTGTAAATATGTATATTATTTACGAGAAAACATAATATACTATATTTTTCTTCTGTTTCTCTTTGGTTTTATCTGGAAACAATTCACTTTCTCCCGCATTTGTTACAATTTACGATAAAGATGGAACAAGATGTTTCTTAACTGAAACTTCGAAAAACTCATAACTACTGAAATCTTATCCCTCTACATAAGTATTGCTTTATCACTTTTAAGACTGAAAATCTTCCTAGAGATGGAAAATGTACAATATGCTAGTATAATCTATTCCTTTTTAATACTCTGAGTAATTATTCCCTCGTGCAAAATCCTGAGATTAATTTTTCCTCCGTTTCTTTTTGAAATAGGCATTTTTACGCACGACACAATAAATAATCTCATGCTTGTTTAATTATAAACATGAATTTGAATAAAAATAATAGTGATAAAAATTCGTTCCCATCTTTTCATAATTCCATTTTTAATCAAAATGTTTCTCTTGTACTTTTTTTATTGTTATCATTCATTGAACTTGGCAAATAGTAATATCCGTAGCTAAAAAAATCAGTTTTTCAGCGGGGGCAAAAGAAAATACATTTGCATCAAATGATTAATCTTTTAAATATGCAGGGTGCCCTGGCTTAAGGTATCCAAAGGTATTGGCTTATTATTACGGAACTACCCATCAGAATGTAATAAACTGATCAACCATCGATTGAAAAATTCACCGAGCCTTTTTGTGTTTAGTCCGATCGGCCGCAAGTGCGCGAATTATTTGGCAATAGCAAACAAAAAGCCTTTTACATTGAGTTCAATAGTGAAGATGTGGACTCCACAGAAAAAGGTGCATAACGTACTTTACTTAACGGAATTAAAATCAGTCACGCGTGTACTGCTACGTGTTTGAACAGACAGTGTAACAAACAGAATAGTGATATTTACACTTTTTTGTGATTTAAATAAATAAGACGTTTCTTTACTTTTTTGTGATTCTTTATATAATGTTACAATTTATAAGTTACAAATCATTTTTTGTGATATTAACATTCTCTAATAAAAGTGGCAAATAAAACAAAGAGAAACACCTGTATTTTCTTTCTTTTTCTAAAATTTCTACTACCGGTATTAAAACCGGTATTCCGGAATTAAGATCTAAAAAATACTGAATACCGGTATTGAGTTTTTGGTCCGATATTGCAACGCCTAGTGCCATTCATAATTTAAGATAACTGTACAACAAACGGAGTTACAATATATGCTGTCATACTGCGAGATGTCTTCATAATCAAGAGATTTATGCGAGGCGACTTCTTGAGTGTGTGTGTCCATCTCAACTGGACTGTGTAAACTATAATTTGTGTGTTGTCACGCATGAGTAATAGTTAGGTTTGGAGAATGATTCAGTCTGTGTACTGATTTGGAGAAAGAATTATAGAAACCCCAGCTTTTATGAATATAACAATGTTGAAAAAGATACATTTATAAAAGCAGTGTAATCATGTTTTGGATTGGAATCCTTCTGAATGTTGAAATTTATCGTAGCAATCTATAGGAAATTCGGATGATGTATATAACATCGTACAAAACTTTGTTTCCTTTGTGGTTATGAAGATTACTGTTCTTTTAAGGTATCCGACTACGTTCGAAACCGTGATTTTGCAAAGCGCATGAACGGATAATTTCATATTTAGTGTTACTTAGATTAGAATACATGTATAAAATTGTTTTAAGGACATTTTGACAAAAAAAAATTAGTTAAATACAACATTTCGACAAAATACTAACTTAGAATAACCTTTTTTTCAAAATGTTCTCCTTTTGTGAAAAATGGTTCTATTATAACACTATTTTGCCTGTATATAATTCAGACAGAGGCTCAACTAGAACTTTTGAAATATATAAATTAGAAGTGGGTTTATTTATATTTTACGACTACAGAGGGGATCAATTTTAAGAAAAAAACGCCGATAATTACTTCAATTGGTGGTAACTCTGAAAATAAAGTGAATTTTTCAAACATTCTAGTTAAGCCTCTGTAGAGTTATCTGAGCTATATGCAGGCAAAATATTATTATAATAGAACCATTTTTCACAAAAGGAGAACATTCGAAAAAAAGATTATTCTAAGTTAATTTTTTTGCCAAAATATATTTAAATAATTTTTTTTGTCAAAATCTCCTTAAAACAATTTTATTTATTTATCCTAATCTGAGTGACACTAAATATCATGAAAATGATCCATTTATGCGCTTTTTAAAATCACGGTTCCGAACGTGGTCGAATACCTTAAAAAAATAATTTTTACCTGTTCTGATTCCTTGTTAAAGAACTGTCTTAAACCTGTTCACTTATTCACTTGTTCTGTAAAATTTTTGTGAACACTACCTCAAACATATTCAAATGAATTCAACACTAAGGAGCTACCGTATATTTACATATTTGATTATTCAACATATTTGAGGAATAATCAGGCCGGCTGAACTTTTGAAGAAAAACAAATTTTTAAACTAACTTCAGAACAAGCAGGAATGAACTTTCTAATTTTATCAGCAGACAGAAAAAAATACAGCATCGATGGTTATAAATCAATGAGCATATTAAAAAACAATTATTTTTAAGTGCTTAGAAGCTATTATTAAAATTTTCCTTGTTCAAAATTTAAAGTTAACACTAATATAAAATATTAAAATATAAGAATGGAAAATTGTAGATAAGAGATAATTTAATATTCTTATAGAAAAAAGTAATAAAAATATCCTTTTTCTCTGAATCTTTACTATGCAATGCATATATATATATATATATATATATATATATATATATATATAAATATATATATATATATATATATATATATATATATATATATGGGAGACAGCAAGGGGTCCAAGACATTTGTCTTTCTTCAAATTTATTTTAAACTTAACAAAAATTAATTAAAAAAAAGGTAGCTATTCTACAATTGGATTTCCATGATGTGACGACGGTAATGAACCTCAGTCTTTTCTCTGCTCTTTTCTCAATGGTTAAAATTTCAGTTTTAGTTTTGATTAACTGCGCCTGCGCGCGAGGACTGCGTGCTTTGCTAGAGATTCCAG
Source organism: Trichonephila clavipes (assembly GCA_019973935.1). Taxonomy (NCBI): domain Eukaryota; kingdom Metazoa; phylum Arthropoda; class Arachnida; order Araneae; family Nephilidae; genus Trichonephila; species Trichonephila clavipes. Next base: position 377,188 of record BMAU01016400.1, on the reverse strand, counting down.
TAGCTGACGATTCCACATATATATATATAATATATATATATATATATATATATATATATATATATATATATATATATATGTATAATATATATACACTGCTGGACAATTGCTAAGGACGGATAACACTATCATCCATAGCAACCACAAAATGAAAGGAAGCAAAATGTGGAAAATTAGAATAATTGCGGGATATTAGTAAGAAGAAGTATGAGTATGCAAATTTTTTTCCACGTCTGTTCATCACGTGATAGCGTTCATAAGAGCTTTAAAGGTTTTGACGCGTGTGGACCTTAAAATTTTTGGCATGTCTTCCCGACATCACATAGATGATTTTATGCGTACCCGAATTATTGGAAAGATCGAAGAAGGGCGAAAAATAACAGATGTTGCCTAGGAGTTCGACAATGCTCACAGCGTTGTTTCACGGCTGTGGAAGTCATTTAAAACTAATGGAATGTCTAGTAGACGGCACGGGGAGGTCGTGTTAGAAGTACGACGCCTGCAGAAGACAGATATATCGTCCTATCAGCAAAACGGAACAAGCGCACCACAGCTCAGCAAGTGGCAAATCAGTTTCTTGCTGCCTCAGGAAAGAAGATCTCCCGAAAAACTGTTGCCAGACGTTTGAGGGGAGGAGGACTATACGCACGCAGACCTGTTGTGTGTGTCCCATTGACCAGACAGCACCGTACTGCTCGTTTGCAATGGTGTCGTGAGCATCACAATTGGACTGAACAGGACTGGGAATGCGTACTGTTTTCAGATGAGAGTAGTTTCAGTCTGTCATCGGATTGTAGACGCCAACTGATCTGGCGCGAGAGTGGTACTGCTTATCGTCCAGAAAAAAAAGACCGATATCCGACATGCTGTATCATGGTGTGGGCCGGCATCATGGTCAATGGCCGCACGCGCCTACATAATGGGACTATGACGAGCCAACGATACATTGATGAAGTTCTACTTCCTGATGCTCGTCTTTTCCGTGATGCTGTCGGTGATAAATTTGTTTTTATGGACGACAACGCAATATGTCATCGAACACTCGCTGTTCAGGATTGTCTAGACAGCAAGGGTATTCAGAGTCTCGTATGGCCAGCGCGTTCTCCAGATCTAAACCCCATTGAAAATGTGTGGGATGCTTTGGGGAGGCAAGTTGCTGGTGGAAACTGTCCTCCGACAAACAAGAACACCCTCATCCGTGACTCACAGAGGAATGGGATAAATTGCCTCAACAGCTGCTGGGAAATGTTGTGCAAAGTATGGTACGACTTGTGGAATGTTGCATCACACTCCACGGTGGACATATCCCGTACTGATACCTTTCTTTAAGGTGCCTGCTGACTTTCAGATGCATTGTTCCATTTCTCCGTAAGCAGATCAAATGAACATTTTCTTTCTTTCAGATGTATCACAGCTTTTGTACTTTCAGAACAATAAATATTCTTTATTCTAATGTCTGAACAGTGTGGCAACTATATTTTATCCTACTAGGCCTTATGTCTCGCTTAATGTTATGCTACATAGCAATTTGTGATCCGCCCTTAGCAATTGTCCAGCAGTGTACACTCATGTGCAAAAATTAAGGACGATACGGTTTTTCAATATAACTTTGTACAAAAAGCTTTCCAAATCAACACATTTAATACCGTAAGATCCCCAATACGTAAAGACATGTGTAATGTAAGCAACACTTACTAAAAGAGAAATCAGAGGGATATAAAAAAGAAGCTTTATTGAAAAAGTAGCATGGAGCACAATGCGACTGAAGGCCGAAACATCCATGTGATGGGTGTCTAGCAAGAAACATCCAGTCTTTAGTAGGGGATATGATCTCACCTGACTGCTAGGCAGGTTTCACAGCGTCTGCCCATGCTGAGAATGAGGGTGTCAATGAGTTGTTGAGGCATTGCTGCCCATTCGTCTTTCAGCGCCAATCGAAGCTCCCGAATCGTTACTGGTTGTAAGGTACGAGCTGCCAAGCATCTGCCTAGAAAATCCCATACATGCTCGATGGGATTGAGATCCGGAGATCATGCCAGCCCATCCATACGTTCAATATCCTCACTCTCTAAGAGCTGTTCGGCAGCTACTGTGCGATGACATGGTGCATTGTCGTCCATGAAGAGGAACTGCAGACCCATAGCGCCTCTAAAAAGACGCACATATGGAAGAGGAATCTCGTTACAATAACGGGTCCCGTTGATTGAACCTGCGTCGAAGATGTGAAGGTCTGTACGACTACCAAGCATGATACCTCCGCAAACGAGAACACCGCGACCTCCATTCCTGTCCCTTTCAATGATGCTCGAGGGATGATTGCGGCTTCCCCGCTCTCTCCAGATGAGTATGCGATGAGAATCGCTACTCAAACTGAATCTGCTCTCATCTGTAAAGAGTACTCGACCCCATTCATTGTTTCTCCAATTCCGGTGTTCCCGGCACCACAGAGAACGCCTTCTCCGATGGGCAGGCTTAAAGGGTACAGGCGTACCGTACAGGCACACCGTACAGGGCGTCGTGCAAACAGACCACCACCGTGCAGTCTTCTGGCCACGGTAAAACGCGATTTCGGTCGTCCAGTCGCCTGTGTCGTGTGTCTAGCGATTTCTCCCGCTGTCTGCCCCCTGTTTCTTCTGGCCTGTAAGACAATGTACCGGTCATCTGCGGGTGTGGTTCCTCGTGGACGACCACTACTGAACCCCGGATAGCTATTCCTGTAGTTTGAAATTGTCTCCAAAGTCGTGAAACGATGCTGTGAGCAATTCCGAACTCTGCAGCCACACTTGTCACCCTGCGGCCTTCCTCCAACTTCCCAATGATTCGACCTCGGGTAAAAGCATCCAGATGTCGTCTAACAGATTGATTATTCGCCATTTCTCGCTGAGACAGCAACTCGGTGTGATTTTAACTGCTATACGGCGTGCAATCTCTTTGCCAGAAATACTGATCTTACACCGACATCATGCTTTATACTACTCAGACACTCCCCACTACGTCTACCTGCATATCTGCGCATGTGCTACCGTACATCACCTTACTTAATCTCCTGATTGGTCTTTCTGTCCGCTCTGCCTCTTCGTTCAGCTGATATGTTAATTTTTCGACTTCGTCCTTTAATTTTTGCACACCAGTGTATATATGCATATATATATATATATATATATATATATATATATATATATATATATATATATATATATATATTATGTTTTTTTTTCTTATTAGATTTCACAAATGTATAAGCCACCTAAATGTATAAACTTGTGTAATTGTTTTTCATGTATAAATTCCCATTCTAATTTATTTTGTTTCTTATTTTCGAAAACTGAACGATACGAATCAAAATAGAGACAGCATTTGTATAGGATTCTTCCAAAATTGTTCTTAATCTTTATTAAATTGAATTCATGATAATATTAAATATGTCATAACAATATATGCAAATATTTTCTGCCTGATAAATAATTTATGAACATTACACCCAGAAGCAATGAGATTGATATTGGTGACTGGTCTAGTAATTTTGATCTATGATCAGATAACGAGTATGATAGATCGTCTCTCGAATCTTTTGTGTTTCTCAGAGGGAGGAATAGGTTCGTGGTTGAAAAATTTGCAGTATCACCTTTCTGACATTCACATCAAGGGGAAAAGGTGCGACGTAGGGGTAAAGAATCAGAAGAACTTTAAATAACAATTAGGTTTCTGGCGGAGTGTGGTTTCATGTGCTCTCTATAAAAGGAGTATTTCCAAAAGTGCAACATGTTATTTTGATCCCTATTCCTACTCATATATCACATTATATACTGGTGGCTTGGTGATAAACCTATCCTAAAATGAATGATATTTCGTAATCTCAATAAATATTTGAGGACCTTCAACTTGAAGTAAATTTAATGGTAAGCTCAATTCCCGGACTTTAATCCGGGATCTCCCGACTATTTCGTCTGATAAGTGGTTGTCTTAAGTGTTTCTCCGAGGTCGTTAAATTAACTGGATCATGGGTTGTTCAATTTATGGAAGTTACTTCTCTTCTCAGTTTCCGAGATTTTAATAGAATGCGTAGAAATTCAATAGTACTAATGCATAACAAGTGAGGGTGGAAACATTTAGTATTGGAATCCCTATTCTCCTTTTTACTATTTTTTATATAATTTTTCTCAAAAAAATCTTTTTTTACTTGTCTTTTTTTTAATTTCAGATTTATCTTTTGCAATACAAAATGTTCAAATTAGGGGTAACAAATTATTTTTTGAAGTACAATTCTTCCCAATTTTATTTTACCATTTAATTGACTACTTTCGGAACCGGGCTTGAGTACGAGAACAAATGAATACATTTTTGATATTAAATGTCGCTTGAAATATATTATACGAATAAAGTTGTTTTAATATTATGACTAGAAAAAAACTTATTTAACCCACACTTCACGCACGAAAAAAACAAACGGAACTTCACGTGCAGGATATCTCATGCCCAAGGATGTTTACGTTCTGTTTTTACCATAAAATTTGCTTACAAATGCGCGAAATGAAGAAAAATAGGAAATACGCAATGCGTTTATTTAACTTTTCACACGTAAATTTACTTTTTCTGTTCTTTTTATTTGGGCATTCAGTACATTTTTATACACTCATTTAATCTTCGTCACGAGTGAGAGTTATGCTTTCAATGGATCTTATTTTTTTTAACAAAAATTTCGTACAAGCATTGCTTGCTGGTTGAAGTCAGCATCTAGTTCGAAGTTTAGTAGGTGGTTTCTGAATACTTAACAAAATAATCTGCGCATTTATTGTCGCAACGGTGAATAGAGCAAAAATATTGTCATAGGCTAACGATTACATTTTCTAGCCATTGAACACAATGTGGTCATTTCATCAAAAACGATATTTGCTCCTTCAGTTAAATTATCTAGATAGGTGGAATCATACTTGATATTATATCTTTCATCATCATCCTCGCAAAGAGACTTTCTTCATCTCAAAATACTGTTGTAGTATATCTATTAAATACTGTATGTATTTAATTACTTAAATATCACGTTTTTTCATCACAACTACAATGATACGTCATTGCATAAGAAAGATTTTAAAGCGTGATCATGCATTTAGGACTCTAACGGTGATTCACGTTCAAGGTATGACATACCCGAAGAAGTGGTATCCAAAAATATATACATTTAGAATTCACCTACAGGATAAGGCTTCTTAAAGGTTATAACTTTTAAGGGCAGTCGGAAAGGTAAAATTTGATTTTTTTGACAATTTGAGATTTTTACATTTTCACATAGTACAGATTTTAACCTTTCTAAAAATACCTTACTGTAACCTCTAGGGTAATTAGAAGCCCTAAAAACCTATTTTTAAATAATCGTTGAAACTGGGCCACGCCCATTTGACAAGGGAAAAAGTAAACAAAGTTTTTGTTTTGGCTTAAAAGTTGAGCGTCTGGTATAAATCAAAACATTTATCTTTTATTGTATAAATTGAGCCTTTTATTATTTTATTTTCTAACCCATTTGAAACTTCACTGTATTTTTAACGTTCAAATCAATGTTTGTTTGCACTTTCAAAACTGCGTTGTAATTTTTGAACTCGCAAGTATTCTTTAACATTATTAAGCTTAAACTTTCAAAAAAATTGCTATAATATATCGACTTTATCATGCCTAGAGCATCAACTAAAGTATTTAAGAAACGAAGAGGAGTTTTTAATAAAGGAAGATGGTTGTGGTGAAAGCAATTCTACTGTTCCAAAGAACTCTGCTGATGAAAAGAATTGTGCTGATGGTGCAAAGCTTTGTACTAATGAAACTGAACCATCTGCCAGTGAGAAAAAAATTGTAAACATGGATATTTCATATTCGGATGAGGCTTTTTCTGGTTTCAGAAATGTTATTGTGGACATTAACCTTTTAGCTTGTGTGTTTTTTGAAGCTGTAAAATGTATAAAGTGTGAAAAAACAGGACTCAGGTTGCACCTCAGTGAAAGTAACTGTGGTGAAGCTGTGAAGTTTCACTTAAAATGTCCTTCTTGTAAATATAACTATACTTTTTTTAACTCCAAGAAATGCGATAGTTCTGAGAATTATGAACTGAATACCCGGCTAGTGTATGCTATGCGATGCATAGGTAAAGGTGCTGAGTCTACTAGAATGTTTTGCGGTATCATGAATCTTCCCCCGCCACCCACAAAATTCTCAAAGTACAACCACATTTTACTGCAGGCAACAAGAGAAACCTGTGAACACAGTATGGTAGAAGCTGTTCGTGAAGCAGCTGATGAAAATGATCGAAAAAGGGACCTTGCTGTTGCTGTTGATGGTAGCTGGCAGAAGCGTGGTTTTTCTTCGAAGAATGGCTTGGTGACAGTCACAAGTGTTGATACCGGCAAAGTTATAGATGTCGAAGTTTTTTCAAAACATTGTATTTGTCCGAACAAAACCAAGCATCTTCAAAATTGTAAGAGAAATTTTGAAGGCTACAGCGGTAAGATGGAAGTAGCTGGAGCTCTATCCATTTTTCAGCGCTCCCAATCTCTTTACAATGTTCGGTACACAAAATATTTAGGAGAAGGGGACTCCAAGGCTTTTACTTCTATTGTCGAGAACAAAGTATATGGTGACCATCGCTCTGTCGAGAAATTAGAATGCATAGGTCATGTTATGAAAAGAATGGGGACACGTCTTCGACGCTTGAAAACTAAGATGAGAGGTCAAAAACTTTCTGACGCAAGCTTTTATGCGGAAGAAATAGATTGACAGAGGCAGAAATCGACCGTCTGCAAGCATATTATGGTCTAGCTATCTGCAGAAATTTGTCTAGCGTGAAGGACATGCAACAAGCCATATGGGCAATATTTTTACACAAACTATCAACCGATGAAAAACCTCAGCATGGATTTTGTCCCTCTGATACAGATACGTGGTGCAAATTTAAAAAGGCAGAATTGCTTGGGGAGACTTATCATCACAAAAATAGTTTACCTGTGGATGTTGTGGAGGCCATGTGACCTGTTTTTAGGGATTTAGCTAATCCAGAATTGCTAAAAAAGTGTTTACATGGAGGTACGCAAAATCCTAACGAAAGTGTAAATAATGTAATATGTTCTCGTGTACCAAAGAAAACATTTGTACAATTAGAAGTTTTGTCACTGGGTACATATGATGCAGTTTCCTCATTTAATACGGGGAATGTATCAAAACTAGAAATTTTGAGAAAAATGTGTATTGAGCCTGGTGATTACACGATACAGGCGATGGAGTGCCTCGACAAACAGAGGCTGTTACGAGCAAAATACTCTTGTTTACAAAAAACAAAGGAAGTTAGGAAGGAAAAAAAGACTTAAAAGGAAGAAAGAAGATAATGAGCTACTAAAAAATGCTGATGATTTAGAATATGGAGCTGGAATGTTTTAATTAAAACGTAATTATACGTTAAAATCAATTTTTCTCAAAATGTCAATTTTTGATGTTCGATGTTCCTTTTCTTAGAAACTACTGCTCACAGGTATGTAAATTTTTTATGATATATTTATAATGATGGCTAATATATACTGAAATGAGCTTTTGTAAAAAACCCCAAAATTTATTTTTTACAAATTTTTTTATGTGAAAAACGGGTTAACTTAAACTATGTTTGATAAAATATTTTATAAATTATGAAAAATTCAAAATTAGCTAAAAGCTCAATTGAGTATTATGAGAAATGTATATTTTAATTATATGAAAAATTTCAAGCATGTACATATAACAGATTTTGAGAAAATGTACCTCGAAAACAGCCAATTTAACATTGTGGGTATAGAGGTTTCCGACTACCCTTAAGTCAGCTTCACGAGAAACTAGTCATTTTCCGAAAAAGGTTTTGATGGATTTTTGAAAAAAATTAGGCGGTGTTTATGACATAACTTGCGCGTGAAATACCGGGTTAAATATAATTTTTGACAAAAGATGAAAAAAGAATGACACATTTTTGAGACACATTTTTAAACCATTTTTTTAATGGAAAATGCTTCTTTAATAATTATATTTTGCTTATATAGCAAAGACCTCCCTACAGAACTTCAACTAGGGGATTTTAGAAAAATTCACCTCTTATTCTCTGAGTTATGATCAATTAAAATAATAACTGGCGTTTTTTTCATTAAAGTTATTCTACACTGATATATTTAAATATAATCACTTCTAAATTATGAATTTCAAAATTCTTGATACAGGCTAGAAAAAAAGTCTAGCCTATGTATAGACAAAATATTATTAAAGAGTTATTTTTCGTTAAAAGAGCATGTGTAGAAAGAGAATAATTTTTTCCTTCATTTTTTGCGAAGAAAGTGTATTTAAATAATTTTAATTGTATTCATATTCTAAAGCTATTTTATATGTACACTAGCTGGTATACCCGTTCTTCGCACGGGTGAACTGAAAAATTAAACAACACAGATTGAAAGAAAAAGAAAATTTTAATGAGTTAATTTTATGTGAATTGAAAATTAAACAAAAAAGCTTTTTGCATATCTCAGCTAAACAAAAAGAGAAAGAAAAAAAAACACACTTTGTTAAATTTTAACTATGTAGATCTAATAGCCGATAAAAAGGATTTTTTAAATTTATAATTCCTCGTAACACTCTTGAGGGTCGGTTTTTCCAAATACCTCCCTAAGCTGATCTCTGCTCAGCAAAAGTAACACATTCTTAAAAGTTTTGCGTAATGAACGCTTAAAGTAGTGTAAATAATTTATATCTGAAAGTGTAATACATTAATATTACTTTCTGTTGTATTTATTTTATTTTAAAATTATAATATTCTCAAGCAACGCCGTTTCTTAAATTATAATGGCGATTCAATGAAAAACATAGCGAAATGTTAACGATAGAGTCAAGTTGGCAAATATTTAGCTACTTTTCCAAGCTCGAGTTTTATTAGAGCTTTGTAAGACCCGATGTGTAGGGGAGAAATGCACTTTAATACTTTATCCAACCGCATTATGATTTACTGCATTTTTTTTCATTCAATTTGTTTTTTGGATCACTACATGTACAAATTAAGGGATAAACATAAACAAAATACTCCACATTGGAAAATTTAATCCGTTAGAGCTAATAAATTAATTAAAGATATTCCACTGTGTAAAATTAGTTATGTACACCGTTCACTTAAAATAAGTAGTCAAATCATTTTCGAAGGTCTTCATTAACAGACAAAACCATAAGACACTTAAATTTTGACATTAACTATTTTTTTGCGACAAAAATAATAATCTTTGCAATCCGCTGAAAACGCAATATCTGCTACAAAACTTTTCGCCTTCCCCACTAAAATACTCATCATAGAACCCGTGCTGCCATATATCTTGGGAGAGTGGATTTCAAAGAATATTAAAGCAAAGTATTGGTATAGAATATCCCTGCTAAGTTGGTGTGGTGTGTTAGTTAGGAGAAGGGGGTGCTAGCTCAAGTATCGTTCCCGTCACTTGACCATTGTTCAAAAATACATGGTCCGTCTCCAAAAGCCCTCGTGTAGCTGAACAGTGCGACGTTAATATTCACTCACTCACTCACTGCAAAAAATACAGTGCAGTAGTTATAATTGGTTTTATATTTAAAAATGCAATATCTGCATATTCAATTAAAATTACAGCGCTATAACTAAATACTAACCACAAAAAAATTAATTATGAAAGTTTGTCCAAATGATGTGTGTAGTGTGAAAGAGAAAGTTTATTTACTTTAAGTACCAGAAGCGATAAAAGCATTCATTTTGAAAAAAGAACAACTTCTTACTACCGAATATACATAATAAAATCATAAAAAAAAACATTAAAACAAAGAGAGATTTATAACAACCTCTCCCTTCAAAACTTAGTTTTATTCTGAAATAAAAAATAGGCATTATTCTGATCACAGGAATTAATTAGAAGCGATTCCCATGCGTAGTCAAAACAAAAAGAGTTTTTCACAAACAAAAGATAGATATATGCTGACGTGGGTGTTTTTGCAGGTTTTTTGCTTGCAGATGGCAGAATTTTTTCCTTCTTACTTGACAAATAGCGTTATATTTTGGACACTTTTTACAAATTTTGTATAAATTATAGCCTATGGTATAAACTATAGCCTATGTGTTATTCTGATGTATAAGCTATATTACTGTAAAGTTTCATTAAAATCCATTAAGTTGTTTTTGCGTGAAAGACCCACAAAGATTTTCACAAACTTTCACATTTATAATATATATTAGATTCTAATTGAAGTGGCAGTAAATATTAAAAAAAATATGCATTTATACGCTTTTGAAAAGTAACGATTCCGAACGCATAAGTTACCGTAATTTGAAATTAGACATAAAATCTTAGTTGCAGCCGTAATTTTACAAGTACAGTTTTTACGCTTGCCAGATAAGGTTGGGGTTGCAACAAATATGCTATTTCTAATTAGAAAATAATATACTAAACTCGCCAACTTTTAAATTAAAGGCTAAATTGCTGGTGTAAATTTATTATCACTCACCAGAGCAGTAATTATTTGTTTCTTATTTCTCAAAAGTTTATTTCGTTTTATGTTATCACTTAAAAAGCATGTGTTGAAATAGTCTTTCATCATTATTATCAATATTTGTAACTAAGAGTTAAGCAATATCTTGTTATTTCATTCAGATACTTGCGCAATGATATTTGGGAGGGGAGAAAAAACTTTAATTTTCAAGGTCAAAAAATTATCTGAATTTAAAATGGCTGATTATAATGTTAAAATGAAAGTCATGTCTTACATCCACATAATTTTTTTTATAAGTTGTACATATTGCAACTGCACGAAAGATTATCAGATATATTTTATAATCTTTTTGAATTACCTCGAATTGAAAATAGTTTTCTTCATAGTTTTAAGCAATGTTCTCATTCCTGCTGAAGAAGGAAAGAAACTTAAGAAAATACAACTTGAGTAATTGTTTCTAGAACGTTCGTGGGACTGCCGTCACCAAGTGGCCATGGTCAGGAAGTGGCGGGTGTTTGTCGAGTCACAGACTTGAGTCCTGATACTACTGAAAACTCACCGCGTAGTGGGAGCTCAAAGACCTCCCATTCACACAGTGCGAAGTTAGAAGAGCTGGTACCAACTTAAGTGCGACCTCGTCACTTTCCCGTGATTCAAAATTACAAGGTCCGTCCATTGCTGTCTTCGATTTGCTTCAGAGTGCTAGATATTGAATATATCAAAACGCTTATAAGGGTACATTCTCAGATTGAAATTTTCAAGAAATTCCATTGTTTATTTTTGCGTTTGCAATATTTAGAGAAATACAGGTACTTACGTATTATCGCAACCGTATTGGCGCCGTTATATGAAACGGAGTACATAGTTGCCAATTCAGCGCGTGCGACACAGCCAAATTCGGGGAGTTCGTGGTTGCCAACTTGGCTAAATATCTTGAACGTTGGTATTGTTGCGATGTTACGTATGTACCGAAATAATTACATGCCTAATTAGATGATATGAAAAATATATCATTTAAAACTCGAAATTTCCTATACTTTTATAATTATAAAAAAAACTTTTTGCACCTTAAGTTATAGTAAAGTTTTTTTTTTTTTTTTTTTTACTCAACTCATTAAATGATAAAATAGTTATGTTTAAATATCGCAAAAAAGTGTTCGCTTAAGCTAGTTTTATTGTTTAACAACTATTTTCTTTAGCTAAAATTGACTACCGAGAATAGTTTGTAATTGCCAAACTGTTTTTTTTCCTTGTTTTTGTTTAACTTTCATATTTTTAACTTTTATATGACATTTCACTGAATTTATACTTATTTCCTAAATATATTAGAAAATTGGGAGAAAAATTCTTTAAAAAATAATTAATTTGCCGCATAGAATTTTTTTTTTTTAATAAAGCAATGTGAATTCATGGAAGAAATTAGAAAAATACAATTTTAATAAGCTTATACTTGTAATGATAAATTGAATCATGATATATTTTATTTTGATTTGATATGTTGAGCCTTAATAAGTTTCTATTTCATTTCCCATGTCCCCTCCCCTTTAAAAATAATGTAATAATTTTCTAAGACGTTTTTTTTTCTTTTACAATCAAATAATCAACACCATTGTATGTTCCTTCATTTTTCGAATACGATAAACAAACTATTAGATCCTGTGTTTATGTATGGCTTCTTGTGTATGTAAAACTCACAGAAGAGGAGTGAAAAATAATAAGGAAGAATAATATGAATCTCTTCCTGAGCTAAGACATAACAAATGCTCGTTTTTCACCTGTTGACTATTTGCCTTTAATTCATGAAATTGTTTTTCTCCTACGTTTATTTTCATTACTTCCTTTATCAGCAGTGTTTTGCATTTGAAACGCCCACACATTGAAGTGTGGGAAAGAGTTCTTTATTTATTTCATCATTATTGCTTAAGCACGATTAAACACATCACGATTAAAGAGTGTTTCTTGTTTATTATTCTAAAGAAAGATTATCTTACTGTTTTAGAACTATTAATCAAACACTTTTTTTTCTATTTAGTATTGTATTTTATTGAGGGACAATATTTATTATTTTACTGGTTCTTTTTTTTGTGAGATGATTATTTTTATTTAATAAATCTACAATCCGTATTTCATGGGAACAATGAAAATAATTAATTTATGCCGATTTTAGTAACTTTTGGCATCAAAATAATTGGAATTTTATTAGGAAATGAATTCGGTGTCTTTTTTCTATTTTTTAACGGAATGCATAATTGCTGTTTGACATTATATAGAAATAACATTGCATATATATTTTAGTAATATTTTTAGTTTAAACAGTTTTGTTCTTAAATTTTTTTGTACAGTATTAGTCCATTAATACAAAATAATCTGCATCAATTCCGAGTTTTAAATAATTTCATGCTAACTGTAACTAATATAAGCATTGAAAAGACTGTTTTTCTTACTATATAATGTGGTCTATAGAAAAAATGACGTAAAACTACATTGCGTGAATACCCATTTTGAAAATGATGTAATTTTAAATAAAACCGGGAAAGTACTTTTTATACCGATTGTTTAAGAGAAAACATTTTGACGTAACCTTTACAGAAAAAATATTTAATTTAATTTAAATTATTTTTAATTCATTGAAAACGTTTCTTAAATTAAATCAAGCCTAAATGCTTTAAAAATATATATAAAAATGCTACTAACCAAATGTTTTCTCAATGAAAGTTTCACCTATTACATTATTTCGTGTTATCTTTTTTGTTATTAGATCATTTATTTTTAAAAAATTAATTTATCAGTCAGCCATTTAAAAAACGCAGGCAATTTTTTTTTGAAATTACATGTGGTACTTTCTATGAACTTAATGAAAATGCTGCTTTAGTTTAAATAATCACAATGAACAAATCCATAAAATCTATGTCAGTTGTCGCCAGACTTTAGAACATCGTGGACAACTAAATGAATAAATTTAGAATTTGATGGACTACTAATACAATTGACCACTATATTGATACTTAATATCATTTACCACTATATGGCAAACCAGTATAACTATATTGCCACTTATTTACATTACCATACGACCGAAAAGAAACCACGAAACGCAAGAACGAACGAGTAATGCAAAGCAATATTAGCCAACTGAAGTGTTATGCCGCCAATTAAATATAGTTGACATTTCTCCCTTTCAAATGTCACCAGATAACCTTCAAAAGACGCTAACAATTCTTTAAATCTAGGAGGCATTTGCTAAAAGAAGTAGCTAATTTTTTTTAAAAAGTGTAATAAATTATGTTAACATATTTCATAACATGTTTTTTTACTTGTAATTCTTTAAATGATGTCCCAATTTTTCTGTGGACCATTGAAAACTTTTCACGAACCAACGGTTGGTGACCTGTGATCTATGCAACTTTTTTTTCTTTTGTTTTTTTTAAATAATAATTCTGATTTATCAATTGGTTAAGAAATATAAATTTTCATAACACTTTCAAAATTTTTATATAAAATTTATCTAAAAACGTTTGGAGATTGTACTTTTATACCGACTTAACAAAAATATCACAGAACATGATCTTAAATAGCAAACTTGAAATCAATTGATTGCTTCGAGCGAAAAAAAATGTATTTCTTTTAACCGAAGTAAACCTCTACTCTTATCTTAAGATAAAAATAATTTGGTTTTTGCATCAAATTAATTAGTTAGCAAGCACGAAACATTTTACACGCGTGCAGACGATTCGTCAGTCACTTGGGAAAATGGCGCTCATTTTCAGATGCCCATGTACAGGTTGAAAGGAGTTTACATATTTTATGAATATATAATGAAATATAGGGCTGTACCAAAACATTCATTTTGGAAGAGTAAATACGTTATTTAAATAGAATTCCTGCGTATCTGACTTACTGAATGAGAGTTCTGAAAATCCAAAGATTTAGATTGCTGAATTAAGTCTTATTAATACCTTTGAAATGAATATTAAATACTATAGTTCTTTGTCAGATACGGTTCGAACAATTAGAATTGATTTTTGATTTTTTGTTCTCATCAACTAGATGCCTGTATTTTATACAATGAATTATATAAACTCAGTAATAATATTTTCCCATTTATTTAGATAATGCTAATTTTTTCAGGCTACTTAAACAAAAAAAAGAGAAAATAAATATTAACAAGATATTATTTTTTGAATGGAAAGTGATAGTTTATTTAATTTTTGTATTGAAAAAATTAAATGCTTTGTGCTTAAATTTTGGAACTAGAACACTTTGAGGACTGTATTTTTTTATGTAAAAAGAGAGAGAGAGAGTGTATTATTTAAATATTTTAATAAATTTATATTGTTAGTGATTTGTCCCCTCATATATAAAGATGAAAACTGCAAACTGGATACCGATATACTTTTAAATTGTTATTAAATAAAGACAAGAAAGGAGAGAACCTTTTAACAGGAAAAAGTATCGTTATACCTTAAATTATATTAAAGGCATTTATATAACAATATACTAAAAAACCGTTCAAAATAAAAGATTTTTATATAATTCTGTATTTTATCATATCATATATCTCATTCAACACACATACTTCGAGAATATTGACAAATATTTTCTTTAGTAATAATCGAATGAACTTTTCACTTCATACAAATAAGGTGGAAAAGAATAATCAGTATTTTTAATTTTTATGATTTATTAGGCGTTACCTACATGTTTTAATGCATGTTATATGTATATATATATATATACAGTGGGACACAAAAGTGTTCGTACACTTGCAATTTCTTATAAAATTAAATGTTTTTGACTAATAAAAATTAGTATAATGTAATTGTAATCTTTTTATGATACCTGCAACTTGTTCTTAATGGAATGACATAATTTATTTTTTAAAAAATAGCATAACTATTTTTTAAAAAAATAATTTTCACAATCTACTCAAAAATTAAGCCACAAAAGTCTTCGTACACTTCACAAAAAATCTCAACTTATCTTTAAATATTTTAATTCTTTCTTAATTTAGTACTTAGTAGAATATCTTTTAGTGTCCACAACAACTTTTAAGCGTCTTGGTATAGATTTAATCAGTTTTTTGTAATTTCTACTTCGATTTTCCACCATTCTTCTGTGGTTATTGTTTTTACTTCACATTATGCGTTTATAGGTCATGTTTTCTTTTTTTTACATCAAAATCTCACCAAATGTGTTCTACTGGCTAAATAAAGTGATTAAGGAGGTATTTTCATAATTTGGGGACAGTTATAGAGACACCAGTGGCGTACATTGAGAGCAGTGTGCTTGGCATCATTATCCTGTTAAAAAAAGAAGTTTCCAATATCCAAATTTTGTGCGGATAATTTAAAATTTCTCTTTAAAATATTTAAATAGAGCTTATGATTCACAATATCAACAAAAAGTACCAAATTACCTAATTCTGTGGTCGATTTATACCCCCACGCAAGATTACTTCTACTTCCATGTTTTATTGATCCAACTAGACTCTTGGAATTAAGTTTCAGAAAATTCAAAATTGACAGCAAATTGATTGGGATGGTAGACAATTCAACATTTTTGGTTCCGATGAGCCTATATTAGCTTGTAAATGAAAAAATAAGGAGTTCAATCCCATGAATTTATGTGGAACAAGAACTCGTTCACTTCCATGCTAAAGTATGGAAATGAAGGTGTTCTGGCGTGGGGGTGTAAATTGGCCTCAGAATTAGGTGATTTGGTATTTTTTCATGGTATTATGAATCATGAGGTCTATTTAATTATTTTAAAGAGAAATTTTAATTTATCCGCCCGAAATTTGGATATTTTAGACTACTTAATTTTTAACAGGGTAATGGGGCCAAGCGCACTGCTCTCATTGTACGCCACTGGTTTCTCTATAACTGTCCCCAAATTATGAAAAAACCTCCTCAATCACTTTATTTAGCCCAGTAGAGCATATATGGTGAGCTTATGATGTATAAAAGGAAAACATGACGTATAAACGCATAATGGGAAGTAAAAACAATAATCACAGAAGAATGGTGGAAAATCGATGCAGAAATTACAAAAAACTGATTAAATGTATACCAAGACGCTTAAAAGTTGTTGTGGACACTAAAAGATATCCTACTAAGTACTAAATTAAGAAAGAATTAAAATATTTAAAGATAAGTTGAGATTTTTTGTGAAGTGTACGAAGACTTTTGTGGCTTAATTTTTTAGTAGATTGTGAAAATTATTTTTTAAAAAATAAATTATGCCATTCTATTAAGAATAAGGTGCAGATATCATAAAAAACTACAGTCACAATATATTAATTTTTGCTAGTCGAGAACATTAAATTTGATAATAAATTGCTAGTGTATGAACACTTTTGTGGCCCACTGTATATGTTTAATATTACATATGCTATTGATATAGGTCTTAATATTAGGCTTTGAATTGTATTAAAAACATTTTTTATAATTCTCACCCTTTGATTTAAAAATAACTGAACGTAAATTTCTAAAACGAAAAATAGTTATCGTTTACACTCTTGCAACCCCCACCCTTCTCATTGCAGTCGATTTCTACAAAACCGATTCTTACTAAATTTCTACTCAACAAAAAGTAAAGGCTTGACAAATTTCTGTACAAATAATTCTTGAAAAAGCGAACTTTCACCCATACCCCTCCCCTCCCCTCCTTTGGAAGTCGAATTTCTCAAATCCTGTCCTTAATTGTTGCGAAATAAAAATATGTCGCCTAATGTTGTAATTGTTTTCTAAATATGAGCTTGAACGGTTTTCCATTAGTGTCGGCATATCACAATATTTAGCGACTTCGTACGTATACGCTAAATATCTTCCTTGCAAGACTGGTTCTGTAAAAATAAAAAATAAAATCTTCAAAAATTTGTCCTCGTGGAAATATGTTTATATGGCTCCTTTAAAACTTCAGCGAATTTTCCTGAAAATGTTTGGAACGATCCAATCAAGGGTGTGGATTTGTAAACGTTTCAAACAAATATACATTCAAATTAATACATACAAGATTTTTATTTTAAAAATATTACAATTTTTTTTTTTCCTTTAAGAGGACTTGGTACCCCAAAAATCACAGACCTATCGTTTTTTTTTTTATTTTCATTTAATCTTATTATTTGCATTATTATATTTCGATTGATATATCACTTGTGCATGTCGGAAAGTTAGAAGTTAAATAAAACTTCATTTGAAAACAAATTAGGCAATTCAGCCACGCCTCTTTTTTAGAAAAAAAAGCTAAAAAAAAGCGTTTTGATAAAAAAATCTAATTTATAAAGAGAAATAATAACATTAAAAAAAGAATGTGCAATATATAAAGCAGAATATTTCCGGGGCAATACATACAATCAGTTTTTTTCTTTGTGAAATGTGTGCATGTAAAATTTTTAAATTAAGGTATTTTATATTAATTATTTTATAATTTCAGTTCTTATTCCTGATATATTTTTCATAAAAATGTAATGCTTTAATATTATAAGAAGAAAAACAGCTAAAATTTCTGTCGTGACTGAAAAAAATGTTTTTTAACGTTTTTCTTGAATTTTCTTGTGCAATTACTCTCTAAAAGTTGATCATTTATAAAAATGTGTTGGTTGAAAAAATATGAAAATGAAATTATTTTAAAGAAAAATGTATTACTAATATTTTAAAGTGGTATTTTAAGTTTAATTAATCTTATAATAATTATTTTTTCAGAATTGTAAACTTTAAAGTGGTTTTTCTCAGTTTGTGTTTTTCGAAACCTTAGTGCATTCAAAATGCTACTCCTTCGACAATTATTTACCAATCACTTCAATTTTTTCCTGCGTGTTAAAAATAAAGCATGTAATAAAATTAGGGATCCGTTTTGCTATAAACTGAATACTTTTTTAAAAAAAATAATAAAATGTAAGACATGTTGGTTTTGTTGTTGAATTTTAGCCTGTATGTCAACATTTTATTTTTTTTCTCGAAAACGAATAAAGTTATTCTAAAATCGATCCCTAAAGTTGTTTAGAACATCCATAAGAATATTATAAAAAAATTTCAGGTCAAAAATTTAATTTTTACAAAAAGAGTAGGATTTTAAAATTTTCCCAATTTTCTTCAAAAAATTTAAATTTTTAAAATTGTTTGAATAATATATGAAAATTTCCATCTGGTGTCATTTTCTTGAATATAAATATTGTATAAAATGCTAAAATATAATTTTTAAATACGTAAATAAAGAAATTTGCTCAAAGGGTACCAAGTCTTCTTTAATGTAAAATTAAATACCCGAAAACCTTTTACGATCAAATTCTTTCAAACTGAATAGAAATTTTCAGCCTTTCTGAGAAATTTCGTGGTATTTAAGAAGCTGTTCTCGAAATGTCTAAGAACTCTTTTCAAAATTATTTACCTTAAAAAAATCAAGCAGCTGTTTAAATGAATAACAACATATGTCTCTAGTTAAAACACATTACAAATTTGTATTTATAACGAATGAGCTTAAAATAAAGCCAAACTATTTTTTTTTTTTGGACCTGTAAATCATTTTTTGAGAAGTTTCCGCTCTGAGATCTATAATAATGAAGCATTAAAAAGAAGTATGACGTAACTTTTTTCCCATTTGAATAAATAAAAAGACCATCCGAAATGCACTTAAAATTGGTTTTAGAAGGAAGATCTGAAATGATAGTTTAAACTAATATGGGAAAGAAACCATTTTCAAAACTAAAATCCAACAGTCATTTCTCGTGCACAAGTTTCCTTATTGAAAAATCTGATAAGAAGTCATTCTTTACACAATTAGATTTGTTTGAATTTTTTTGTTTCCTCATTATTATCGTGAAATTGTAGCGTTGAAAAACAGTTACATTATTTAGCCTGATATCAGCTTTATGTCTATACTAATATCCACATTTCGTAAACATCATTTAGTGTCGAAGCCAGATGATGAAATCATTCAATTTTGCTGCATGGTGTATAATTTTTGAAAAAACAATTACTAAGCGCTATTCTATGCAAATTACTCGCAAAAATGAGGTAGACAAGGAAAGTAATATTATAGTTTCTCGTGCTATTCATAAAAATAATTTTACAATTGGATTAAACTTTAAAAAAAGATTTAGGAATAATTTTACTTTTTGAAGCAATATTTAAAGCAAATTTGCTTACCGTTACAAGAACAAAACGCATCGTTTGCATTTAAAGTCTTGTTTCGTGGGGAAACAAACGATTTATTCTACAACTTTTTTTGAATTTTAACAAGATTTAACTGATATTTACATTCCATTTATTAACGCATAGCTTTCTTAAGGAAAAACCGGATACTGATTGAAAAGTATATTAAAAGGAGGTATGTTGTACGATTATATGTTAAAAGATATTGTGAAATTCTTTTGATTTCTTTAAAATTTCATTCTAAATGTTTTTGTGTTTAAAAACTGTTTATTGCGGAACCATCTTTCTAATTTCAAATAAATCTGGAAGAAAACAAAATTGCTAAATTTTATTGTAGTTTTGTTCGTGTTTTTTACTGCTAGTTAAAATGATCGTATCAATTATCATGAGTCATTTTTCAAAAATGGAACAATAATATACTAAATAAATCTTCTAGTCAAATTTAATTGAAAATGATTATATATTTTTTTTTCATAAATTTCACTTTGTGGAGAATCCATGCTTATTTTATTTTATATATAAAACAGATTATTTCCATGGTTTATATTTTCATTTTTATATAGCGTATATTTCCGAATATATAAGCCAGTCTGTGTATAAACCGAAAGTGCTATTTTCTCTAAAAATTTACCCAATATTCAAAACGCGTATTGAGCCAAATTAAGAACGAAATTCTTGTAATTTTCAAACATGCCACCATGATAACGAAAACTTGATTAAAATTTTTTTAATCAAGTTACTTTAAATTAAACGCCAACGGCGATAGTTTTATTTTTGTGGTAACCCTACTGAAGCTAAACTACGTTTTTTCATTCATTTGTTATCTTGTACAATATCTGTGCTAGTGAGGGGCGTAGCAATCGCCGTAACAATGATATGGGGCCCCAAATGTGTGACATACCCCTTTCAAACAAGTTTTATAAAAGCGATCATTTTATTTTTCAGTAAAGACCCCCCACACACACACACACTTCCAAAGAATTTTGATACAGGGCCCACTTAGGATTAGATACATCACTGGTTCTAGTAATACTTTCTGCACCATTTTAGTTGTTGTTTGGAAAATAAGCGGAAGGAGTCATTTTTATACAACACATAATCATCGACCTGTGTTAGGTGCTCTAGAGCAGGATCCCCAACCCCCGCGCCGTGGACCAAACGGTACCGGATCCCCCAAGGAACATAAAATTATTTCTTTTTTTACTGTAATGTATTTCTCAGGATTTGTGTTAGACTTTTCATGGAAATCACTTTATATTCATTTTTTGGTGTAACTGTATTCGATTCTAGAGGTATATTTGAATACAATTAAATTAAAATTATTAAGTCAAAACAATTTCAAATATAAGCAATCAATACCCCACCTTCCCCTCCGCGGGCCGCCGTAAAATTATCAAACGTTGACCGGTCCGTGTTGATATAATGGTTAGGGAACTCTGCTCTAGAGCATTGGTCCCCAACCCCTAGTCCAGCAGTTGCCAAACTTTTTTATCTCATGGACCAGTAAATTCATAATTTAAATCCCGCGGACCTCTAATTGGTATTTTTAAAAGTGTTGAATATATTTATAAAAAAATTGGGATATAAGAACATATAAAATGTACCTAGTTAATAAAATGAAACTATTAATTGTAACAAAATTATGAAAGCTTTATTAATAAACCATAATAAAATAAACAAAAACTGTAAAAATAAAACAATTAAAAATGGTTTAGGTATATCAAACTTTTACCATGATTAGTTCCTACTATGATGAATGTTCCTGCTTAATTGAAGTAAGATTATGTAGATCCAATATTGCTACTGCAAGACGAAGAACTGCATTTATTTCAAGCTGAGATCGGTACCGTGTTTTGTTGGCTGTAACAGATGGGAAGGCGTTTTCACACAAATAAGTTGTGGAGAATTGAATCAGAATTTTCATTCCCGTTCACTAAGAAAAGGGAATTCACTTTTATGGAAAGCCATAACTGAAATTCTGATAAGGATAAATGAAATTTAAATTTGATAGTTTCATCGGACGATAAGTCCATGAGGCTTTCTTTTAGATACATACTTAAGTTATTATCTTAAATTTCTGCTGTCCACGGATCAATTATCCACGCATAACAATGCAGCTACAGCAGTACAACTTATTTACCGTGGCGTTATTCTATGAAATTGCGTAGTAGAGCATGAAGTAGCGTTTTTATAACTTTTTACGTATTGTTATGAATTTAATTATGTTTTGAATGCATCTTAAAACAGAGCTTAACGTGATGAGTAAGTATATTCCACATTCTGGGGACCGGCGAAATTTTTCGCGGACCTCTGTCTTATTCTACAGACATGTACCGGTCCGTGGATCAAATGGTACGGGGCCGCCCAAGGAATAAATTATTTCTAGTTTATTTACCGTGGTGCATTTCTCTCAATTTTGTGCGCGACTCTCTATGGATATGTCACAGGAAAATGATGGAATTAGGAATTTCATCAAATCCGTAAGGGATATGATCAATTAATGGAAGATGTTAAAATGACGTCTTTTCAAGGTCATTTCCCTGATAAAAGTAAGGGATTTGAACAAATTCTTAACATGTTTCAGTGAAATGATGAAATAATATTGTCAAGAGTTTAAAAGTGTTTATTTAATAAATATGGTGCATTATTAAACGTAGAAGTTAGTAATGCAACAGTAGTCAATGAAATGAAAATTATTTATTCAAAACTAATTAGCAAACAATTAGAAAATTAGGCGGGTATTGTTTCATGTGTAACATCTTTTTTCTCGGTTGCTTACATACTAAAATATCAATCTCTATGTTAATCCTATGATCGCAATTTTTTAAAGATATGGGGTTGATATTTAGGGGATCGATAGTACTACCTGTATGGTTAGGAAGTACAAGGACTCGACTCCCCCAGGTGTCCCCCCTCCCCGGAAAGCATTTTGCCAATGCAAATCCTAACTGGTTCATTTCATCATTTCACTGAAACAGTTCAGGGTTTGATAAAATCACTTACTTTCATCAGGGGAATCACCTTGAAGAAATGTTATTTTGACATCTCTCGTCAATTGATACTATCCCTTAGGGGTTTGATGAAATTCCTAATTTCGTCATTTTCCTGCGACATATATCAGCAATCAACCTTCCCTCCCCCCATCCTCAGCGGGCCGCGGTAAAATTATCAAACGTTCACTGTTGCGGGCGATATAAAGGTTGGGTTGCACTGCTCTAGAGGAAACACTCGACTCATGTTGATTTTAAACATTCATATATCTAAATAAGCTCAAGAAAATTTTATATAGACTATTTTGATTCTGATATTAACTTTGGAGGATTTGTGTGACTTTTTTCTTCCTTTAATGTAAAAATTCTGTTGAAAACACCCAAAAATGTAAAAGATTAAAATCGGTTACGCAGGGCTAACGGAAAATGTTTAAACAAAACCTTTTTTTAAGCTATATTACTTCAGAGATCTGAGGATCCGTATTTTTATTATAATAATAAACAGGTATCCTTACTTGGACTTTGAAATAATTAAGAGAATCCTCG
Source organism: Trichonephila clavipes (assembly GCA_019973935.1). Taxonomy (NCBI): domain Eukaryota; kingdom Metazoa; phylum Arthropoda; class Arachnida; order Araneae; family Nephilidae; genus Trichonephila; species Trichonephila clavipes. Next base: position 354,012 of record BMAU01016400.1, on the reverse strand, counting down.
GCTTGTACACAGAAATATACGCTGTTATAAGTTCTGTCATTCATTATTAGAAAAGATTATAATCTTCAAGCTTTAGGGTATCTTTTGTTATAAGCCAGGGAGGGCGAACAGTGGCACGCGTACCATCAATGGCACCCGACACAATAGTTTGAGCACGCCAACTATCAAAATGGTTTGCATTTTATTTTAATAAAACAAAGTTCACTATATAAAATTACGAACAAAGGAGAGTGATAGGTCGCTAGGAACACACTCATTTGTTACTGTCTTGCCTTCGTTACGTCATGGACTACAGCTGCTAAGGATGCAAAATTAGTCTACGCATAGCACAGTCAACTTCGTTGACACAACTGTATTTTAAAATTTATTTGATATTCATGGCTAGTTCAGAAAAAGAACAAAAATTGCAAAATAGTAAGTGTAACAGAGAATTTCAAACTTGGTGAATCCAGAAATATGGCATTATTAGTAAAGGCGACAAAGTGACGTGTGTTACATTCTGGAACAGTGGTAAGTAGAACATCGTCTGTAAAACGGAATTATTTTGAAGCAAATCGCGAATCATCTTGTCAAAAAGTGAACCATAGAAAAATAATTAATTGCTTAGAAACATTTTGGCAGGTTATTACATTTCAGCATGCATTCTACTAAAAGCAACATCTTACAATCCTAATATCTTATTTGTCCTCCAAACTGTAGCAGAAGTCACACTTATGTTGCTTTAATTTGAATTACACGTATAACTAAAACATTTACAACTATACAGTGCAAAAGGTATTTTTTGTAGTAAATAAATAGTTTTGAGTTGTTAGTATTTAGTTTTATTATTTTCCCAATAATCACAAGTCAAAATTATTTGAAGGCTCGTCTATACCTCATTAAACACTTCAGGAAAAAAAATGGCACGTTGATCCATAAGGATTTGCCTCCCCTGTTATAAGCAATATCCCTTTTGGCTGTCCTAAAATGTAACTTAATGATATAATAATATTAAGGATTAATATAGAAAATAACGATATTTCCATTTTAAAATTCATTTCAAAACTTCTGGATATGAATAAATTATCATGAATTATTGAATTTTAAGTTATTTCGTCACTCAGGAAAATAAATGGTCATTAATCGCAACTAGACTACTATAGGTACAGAGATATAAAACATCATCAGACACGCGTGCCAGATATAAGATTGTGTGTACTACGAAATATTACTGTTAAATGTCAACCTTTGCAGCTGATCTATCGACGTCTATTTTTTCATACGTCCACCTGTGTTATTACTCGATTAGACGTATCAGTAAATGCATTTATTTTCGCTTAAATATCGACTCAAAGTGGTAAGAACCTAGTTCTTAAATTTTAAGTCATTTCGTCTAGATCTTGAGTTGATGTGAAGCACAAATCCCATACACTTTTGATATTAAAATAACTTATAATTTGAATTTCGCTTTAAAAAAGTGATTTAATTGATGGATTATGTTGAAAATTCCTAATCGAAAGTATTTTGCTGTTGAGTTATGTGCCAAGGTCTTTGAAAATTGAAAAGTCTTGCTGCATTGGATAGTGGATTTGTTTTCACTATAAAAGGAGCTAACAATGTTTTGAATAATTTTGAAAGTCTTCATATTTGATTGATCATCAAATTTAATTAGATTGTGATTTCATTATTAATTTAAAGAAAAAATAGTTTATGTTAGTTTTCGATGGCTAACCAGAATCTTATCGAAGGAGGTGAGTGATTACTTGTAGTTTTTAGATTTTATCTGTTTAAATTTTATCAGAATAACAGTTTAATAATGATGTCAAAATATTTATTATTTGTATATTTTCTTAAGAAAACTGTTCTCTAATTTGAAATGTGTATAAGTATCAAATAAATAAATCACAAAATAAAGCGTGACTACTTTTTTAACAATTTTAAAATTAATTTTTTCTTGTGATAAAATAATGTCAGTTTGCCTGCATCATATTTATTTTTAATCGTAATACCAAAAGTTGCATGAAAAAACTGTGCATCGTTTAAAATTTATGTGTTTTTCCTCAAAGCTAACTTTTAAAATTTCCTAATAGCGTTATTTTTAATAAAGGGAACTAAATACCGCTTTTTAAATAAAAAGAAAAATGGCGAATACTCGAAATACTTTGTTTAATAATTTTTCTCAACTATCAATTGAAACTCTTTAATGATTTCTATACTGGCGTAACTTGTCCTGAGTGGGCCCCGTATAAAAATTACTTGCACACCTTTTTTTGGGACTCCTTAATATATTAACGATTTTTCTCGCATGTGTTGGTGGCCCTGTATCAATGATATGGTGGTAGTTACGCCGCTGGATTTGTATACCATGTTTATTTTGTTTTAATAATTTCAAGTACATATAATTAATACATGCTATTGAAACATGCGTTAGTTGTTAAATAATTACTTATTATTCCATTATCAAAAATCGATGCAAACATATTCATTTCGTTGAGTTTTTCATTGAATTTTATGGTAGGTAAAATAATTCAAAAGAGTATGTTTTGAGATTAACGAATAATTTTAGTTTTTTACTACAATTTTACAACAATACATAACTCCAATTAAAAATATTTTGCCGATTTGTATGCTGTTTTCAAAATAATTGTTATAATTGAATTATTCTTAATTCCATTTAATTTTCAATAATTTAAACTATTGTAAATATAAACAAATGGATTATTTCATCATTTATTTAAAAGAAAGATGTAAAACAGATATCAGAGTATTTTTTTTGTACTTTCAAACTAAGCATATGGATGCATAAGTTTTAAATTCACTCAACAAATTGACTAATTACAATAGCCATTGTATCTATGCACATAAAATTGAAAGGTTTAATTTAAAATTATCAGTAGTTATATATAGCCAATTCATGAGTATGCTTATTTATATTACATGTTGTACTAAAAATTGTAATAAGATTTCATTTATCGTATTAGCTGCTCATTAGATGAAGCTGTTAAGTCCATGAGTAAATAATAAATTACAACAAAAAATTATCAATTAGCTTGAAACCACAAATTGAGTAATTCGCAGAAATTTAGTTTTTAAAAACATAACTCTAAGATAGAGTTAAAAGCAGAACAAATTATTTTGGATTTATCTGCAAATCCTTGTGGATTTACCTCTCTGTGAAATTATCTAATTTTATGTTGATTTAGTTTATTGTACCAAACGTATCATAATTAAAGTCAAATATTCTAGTACCTTTTCTAGTTAATCTATCAAATTATTAATTTATATAAATTCCATTGATTTCCAGCTTTGCTAGAAAATAAACAATTTTAAGAAATATACATATTTATATTATTTCTTTTTTTTATTAAAATTATTTCCAATTTAATGTATTTTTTAAAATATCATTAAATTATTATATTTAATACTTAATTGATTTTCTTTGTTGTTCTTTTGATAAACGTATCAAATAAAAGTATAACATTTTTAAATAATTCTTATTATTTTTAAATCTAGTAGATTTATTCTTATTTTTTTGTATTATTTACACATTTAGGTTCAAAACTCATAAAGGAAAATATAAATTGTTGTAATAGTTGTTCTTTTAAAGAAAATTAAATTTAAGAGACATATCTTCACAGAAATTGCATTAACCATATTACAGTAAAGTACGAAATGCAGTTTTTACATTTACTGTTTTGAAAAAGTTAAACAATGCCTAAATTCATCAGTTGCTAGATTTCAAAAGTGGCAATTAAACTGTTTTGATCATTCATATATCCTGAAAAGTTCAAATCTAAGAAAATTCCTAGGATCTCATTTATACGAAATGAACCATAAATTCGGATATTATTAACAAATGCAATTTCCTTGAGCAACATTTTCACCTTATTGTTTTAAATAATTTGACATTAACATTTCATTCACGAGCATCTAAAAATGAAACAAGTTATTATTCATTCTATCTTGCTTTATTGTGATTATGATTCTTCTCTATTATGAAATTCTTTTTTTAAGTTGTTTATTTATTATTAAATATTTTATAAATTTAAAATAATCGGGTTTTTTTTCTTCTTTACTTATGAATATCTGATAATTAAATTCATGCTAAAACTATTATATATATATATTAAAAAAAAACGTTTGTTTCAAATAACTACATGATTTTTCAACCAAGTTTTATAAGAGCTTTCATTTAAAAATAATCGAGATGTATGAATAATTATTCTCATTTGTGAAAGACGTTAAAAATTATTTGGCTTAAATTTCATTTGTTTATATTTAATTTAATTTTATTTCGTTTCATTTACTTATTAATTTTATTTCATTTATTTTTCATTTTAATAATTCATAATTTTTCATTTACTAATTGAATTTGCTTTGCTTATTAATTGAATTTAACTTGTTTATTGATTGAATCTAACTTGTTTATTGATTGAATTTAACTTGTTTATTGATCGAATTTAACTTGTTTATTGATTGAATTTAACTTGTTTATTGATTGAATTTAACTTGTTTATTGAATGAATTTAACTTGTTTATTAATTGAATTAGTTGCGCTTATTAATTTAATTAAATTTGCTTGTTAGATTAACTGAACGGCTTATTCATTTAATTTAATTGGTTATTCATTTAATTTAATTCAATTTGCTTTCTTAATTCAAATTTATTTTTGTATGAAAATCAATGAAACTTGCGAATATTTTTAGTTTATTGCAATGTTTTATTTTAAATTTTCTACATAAACGTAATATCTCTTTTTACTTAAAAATTAATTATATGAAACAGAAATGGATGATATTTCAAAAGTATTAAGTATCGAAGATGTCAAATACTTATAAAAGCAAGTGACAATTATTTCTTTCTATATATTTTCTACATATAGTTACATACATATTCATTGTAGTATAACTGTTTGTTAATCACTGAGTATGTTATTAAACATATTTTTATAAGTGATGCATGATCGAGGGTATATGTTTATTAAATAATATGCAGTTGGATTGGATATTTTTTAATCATCTCGAATGCGAAACGCCCAATTATAAACATAGTTTAGTATGACTCTTATAAACTAGATACGATTGTTAGTACATTATATATATATATATATATATATATATATATATATATATATATATATATATATATATATATATATATATATATATAGTGATGCGTCCTAAGTCCGAGGTTGCATTTGGCTAATTTATAAATTTTTATCCAACTCTTTTTAATTTTTGTTTTAAAACGTTGGTATTTTATTACTTTTATATTCCTCATTGATATTTTGAAATGGGATTTTGCATTTTAGGATTCTTATAATTTCAGTTTTTTGCCTATTTATAGAATTGTGATGATTAATTTATATACATAAATGTGTATCTTGTTCTCTGCTCTTTTAGGCGAAAGTTTATAAAATTAATGCATGGCTTTTGTACATAACGCAAAATTTTATATTCATTTTGAAATAATGGTGAAAGAATTTAATCAATTTTATAGAAGAGTACGCAAAACATGCAAGTTCTTTCACCATTATCTCAAATTGAAAATAAATTTTGCTTAACATACAGAAGTCATGTAGCAATTCTATAAAATTTTATCTTAAAATACGAAACAAGGGATTTTTTTTTGTAAACTTATATTATGTAACTGTTATTTCTTTGATGATTTTGAAACTTATTATTTTAATAATGTTGACACAATACGGACGCATTTTGTAATCACAATAAAAAAAATCGGTAAAAAGTAAACATAAACTTGATACAAAAACAGAAACGTTTACAGAAATAAAAGAAATGAGTAAATAGGAAGACAAAAAAAATGTAGGAATTATACTCACCGTTATTTTGATTAATTATTTTAGCTAAAATAAATGAAAGAAAAATATTTTGTTTGCGCAAAGATTTATTTAATGATAATATACTACGTATGTGACACTTGGCGAAAACAACGTGTGTTGATGTATAATACAATGAAAAAATGTGTGTGTTATGTAAATATCTATTAATGAAAAAAATATAAAACACATAATACTTAACATGGCTGAGAAAATGAAAAAGAAAGTACTTAAAAATTAATATCATTGTCAGATTTATAAAAAAATATATAATTAATGTTTTTAATGAATATTATTAAAATAACCTGTTATGTATATTTGTAGCAGAAATTATGTTAAAAATATATATTATAATGTTTTATTTTAAATTTATTCAAATGCAAATTTTTTTTTTTATTTAACAGTCTGTTTATTTCATTCCAATTACTAACGAACGCTTTAGAAATATTCTAAGTCATACTGTTATCGGGTTTTTAATACTTGAGCAAAATTACACCAATCTTATGTTTATTACCATTGGCGTTTTTCAATATGAAAAATATCGATTATTTCAGTTGAAGACAAGTTTCACAACAAATCAATGTAAAGATAGATGCTTCTCTTTCACTTTCTTTTGCAAAGACAGTTTTAATTTCACAATTAGGAATCTTGAGTATTAAGCAAGCAATAAAACCTTCTCGATGAAGACATATTGAACAAAGGTACTTACAATAAATAATCACTTCAAAGGCAATGGCATGAAAATAAATCCTTGTAATTATTTTAAACATCTATTTTAAGCAAATAATTATTCTTTATTGAAGGGTTACGACTTCCGAACATGAATGATGCTTCTATTTTTAAAATAAACATTCATCCCTCTTTAGTTGTTTCATGCGGTGCATTAAAAATATCAAACGAGTTTGTATTAAGAAGACAGTTATGTGTTTCATAGATTAATATTTCTCCGTTTGTTGCTGGCATTTCAGCAACAATATGTTGTTATTATATTCGGTTTTATGGAAGGTTCAATCCAAGCAAATTTATAAAGCAGCTCAAGTATCACACAAGAACAACGATAAATAATAAAAAGAGAACAAACATTTGAATTAAGAACCAGGACAAATTAACATGGGAACAAAAGTAGAAAGTTAAAAATTTAAACAGCAAGAAAATGATTGAAGGAGATGTAGTCTTTACGAGGAGTTCATGAAAGTTCTGGCATTCCAGTATAGTTTGCTTATCTCACCTCGTTTTTGAGACTCAGTATCTTGTTCTGGGCATATAAGAAAAGGATCTGCATTCATGATGCCTGCATTACAAATTTTGCATGTATTAGATGGAAAGAAGCATATTTTATCAAGATGATGCACCATACAATCATGGTCTGTTTGCAGTGTGAAGTCCCAGGTACCTTGCATGTTAGCCCAGGATTTGTCTGTTAATTTTACTGCCTGGTCAGATTTTAAATAATCCACTAATTTCTGAAAAATAGGATTTTTAAGTGACTCTGGAAGAAGCGGTTTGTTGTCTTCTGACTCAAGTGCTCCTCCTTTGGTTAGTAAGTCTGTCTTTTCTTTACCATCGATACCCATAACAACAACACAATGTTTATTTGAAAAATGTCACACATTGTTTTTATACTAATCTGATAAAGGTACCTATATTGGAAGGATTGTCACCAATAAAATGTCTTTATATTTTTTGATCAATTGATGGTTGTCTTGAAATATGCCCCCTGCTTTTAGAAAAAAAATCGTTTAGATTTGGATTTTTTATTCTAATTATTTATAAGAGAGAGCATGCTTAAAGATTAAGAAATTTTTGTCTCATTTTGAATAGTGATAGATTTTATTTTGTACCCATTTTAATATACAGACTCTTAAAATAGAGGTTTAAATTTTAACGAATTCAGAAACTTAAATCAGAATTGATGTTTAAATCACTCTTAATTGGTGATAAAAATTTATATCGAAAAAAGATCAATATTTTAACCTTTATATTTTATATTCTAATTATCTCTCTTTAATGATAATTTATTTACGTATATTTTCAAATATCCGTGTTTTTATCAAAACGCAGAATTTAGTTGCGATTTATTGGAAAACACATTAGCATGTTGTCGTGTTTACATTTGCTATTCTTATTTTCGAATAATTACTTTCGAATAAATCCGAACGCAAAAAATCGCATTTTCCTTCCTTTTAATCGTTTAAAAACAACAAACAACACATTTTACTGAATCTTTTCCCCATTCCTCTTTTCCTTTCGAATAATTTGCATTTTTCTATAAACAGCAATTCACCTCAAGAACATCAGCAATGTTATTGTAAAATTAAATCTACGCCCAAACACGCGTTTAGTTGTTTAAATGCTTCTAACACAAAGAAGAGGAGAATATAAGCAGAGCGCAACAATCCCACTCTAATTTTCTCGCAATTTCTTAAAAGCAAACATTTGTTTTTCCACCAAGTGTGAATAATTAAGCAGCTATATTTAGCCTGCTTCCATCAAAACACGCCATTTATTCCGGGTTTTCGGGAGATTTTCCATCTAATCAAGCTTCTTCCTGCCACCGTAGAATAGCTTTTCCCGCGCACAACTGTTGCGAATAATCCTATTAAGTAAATATCTGATCCGATGGGTCTTACGTAAGATAATAAAGTCTTCGTAACAAGGAACGAATTTCGCTGTTGGGGTAATTTTCCTCGGTTTCGTGCTCTGAAATTACTGAAATTTTGTCTTTTAGTAATTATTTTGTTTAGGAGTGTGAAAACACTCGATTTTCTGGTAAAATAGTAATTAGTGTTTTTTAAAGAAATAACAATTTTATTAAAGAATAAAGTTTGGTATTCCTGAAAACAAAACAGTAAAGTAATTGAATAAAAGGCAAATTAAAATGTTTGTGGGCGTTGTAAATGCAATTTTCAAGCCCACCTCGTACTGCTTTTTAATTATGTTAGCGTTGCTTTGATATGTGTTGCGTGTTATTTTAGAACCTTATCGAGATGACGTTAATTAATTCTTATTTTAAAGTTCATAAGTTATTCATAATTACAAATTTTTTATTCGTTTTCATATAGTGTGGTAAACGTAGATCCATCTACTTGGTTTTTAAATCAATAAGCTGTTTAACAACACAGTTTACGTATGTGAATGCTAGTTTAAGAACAGTTGTTACGTTTTAAACCTATACGATCTTAAAATCTTTGTATAACATGATATAGGACAGGGAAGGCGAACCATTGGAACGCGTGCCATTGATGGCACGCGGCACAATATTTTGGGCACGCCACCGATCAAAACGATCAACCGTGATTGATTCTTCAATCAAGGAATTTTTAGTGAGATTTTCTCAATTCAAAGAATTATCAGAAACGCTCGTTTATTGTCTACCCTTATGTGACATAATTTGATAAACTGAACTTGCCTCAATTCGACGTTGGAAATTGAAGAACTTGAAATGCAGCTTATTGATTTCTAGTCTAGTTCAATATGAATTCAAAAATTTAATGAAGCAAGGAAAAAGTTAGAACGAAATTTTGGAAACATTAAATTCGATTCCAGATACGTTTAACTGTTTGAAGAAGATGTCTCATGCTATTTAAACCATATTTTCATCGACTTATGCCTATGAGTCATTATTTTCAGAGGTGAATAACATGAAAGACTCGCTTAAAAATTGTTTAGAATATGGCCCCAATTCAGCTTGCATTCTGTCAAAAGTCACATCTTACCCAATTCTAATATAATTTATTTGTCATCTAATCTGCAACAGCAGAAAGCACACTAATGTTACTTTATATAATTTGAAATTACACGTTTAACTAAAACATTTACAACCATAACAAACAATGTATTTTTCTGTAGTAAATAAAGAGTTGTGTGTTTTTTTGTTGGTAGTAAGTTTTATTATTTTCCCGATAATCACAAGTCAAAATTATTTGACGGCACGCGTATACCTCATTTAGCATTTCGTTACAAAAAATCGCACGTTGATCAATATAGGTTCGTCACCTTTGATATAGGAAATCTGATGAAAAATAGCAAATCCAAGAGTCAATTTTGTTATAGTAGTTTACAATTACGATGCTCACGACCAGTATAGTGCTTGATGAAATTCTCCCAAGTTTAAAGTATATATATATATATATATATATATATATATATATATATATATATATAAATATATATATATATACGTATATAATATATATATATAAATATATATATATACGTATATAATATATATATATATCTATGTATATATATATATACGTATATAATATATATATATATATATATATATATATATATATATATAAAGATCCTTGCTATTTAGTATTTAATTGTGTAGGCAAACAATAAAGTTATCGTTAATTAGTTTATGTTTTTTATTAAACTTTTGTAATACCGTGGGAAATATACTAACCACCAACAAGTGAATACTTAAATGTCGACGAGAAGATATTTTCTCGTCTTTCTCGTGCTGCTAGTATTCCAGCTAGCACGTCAACTTATTACAGAAAAGTTCTGTCGTGTTAAATCAATAGGATCTTAAAATCATTGTATTAAGTGATGTATGCAATCTGATGAGAAATAATAAATCCAAGAATCATTTTTGTTATAGTAGGTTACAATTACAATGCTCATGACCTGAATAGTGCTTGCCGAAATTCCCTCAAGAAAAGAATTACTTAAAAATCATTCCTATTTAGTATTTTATTGTGTATCCAGACGATAAAGGCATTGTTAATACGCTTAGGCCATGTATTAACCTTTTATAAGACCGTGGGAAGTATACTGACCGAAAACTCCGTTAATTCTTTAATGTCGACGAGAAGTTATTTTCTCGCTTATCATTTGTGCTGTTAGTATTCCGGCTAGTACGGCAACTGATTTCTGGATTTTCAAGTCCTAAACGCTAATATCGACCAATTAGTTTCCTCAGTACTCAGAAAACTGTTCCTGATCTCTTGTGGTTGACTAAAATTTGGGACCATATGTAATTTTTACAATATATATATATATATATATATATATATATATACTAGCAGACGTGACAGACGTTGTCCTGTGCACAAATCTTAAATTCAAAAATGACAAATTTTTATGAATAAACTTTAACAATTTGAACCGTTTTGATGAAAATTTGTATTAAAAAGTTATTGCAATATCTAACGTCATTACATATACGGTTATCACAATCGGATCAATCAATAATATCCAGAAATAGTTTGAAGTAATAAAATAAAATATAAGCAACGTTAAACCAAATTACGTTTATTTTTTCAGGTTGAAAAAGAAATGACACAATCAAATAAACATCCAGAAATGGTTTCAAATAATCAAATAAAATGCAAGCAATTCAAAAATGTCTGTTTCCAAATTAACAAATTAAAATCCATTTGTTAAAAAAAATAGGAAAATCCCTTAAAAATTTAATCTTCAGAAAAAATCTAAAGCGAATATCAAAAAACACTCTCTGTAGTGCACATGATTAGGAACTATAGTAATTATGTGCCAAGTTTTATACTTTCGAGTTGCTTAGAAGTGAAACACATACACAAACTGTTTCTCTTATTAGTATAGATTTCTGATAAGAAATAATTTTAAACAAAAAAAAAAGTTTAAAAATGTATGTAATCAATTTGCTACACAAATAGATTTGTAGGTTAGGATAATTGTTGATCAACGCACGTGTAATTAATATATTTTAACTAATTGCGATATCGGACCGAATTGTCAATGTAAACTATTCTCGAATCCACTGGAACAGATACAAAATCTTCAGCAAAATCGGTCCACCCGGTTAGGAGGAGTTTAGTCACATACACACACACAGATTTATATATATATATACAGGTGATACAAAATAATAAACACCTGTGAAAGAAGAGAAAAAGCTTTATTTTGAATTACAGACTGTAAATGGACGCAAAAAACAACTTGTAATGGAATATGAAGCCATTCTTCGTGGAGAGCGGTTAATGCCGAAATCGTAGATGGTGGAAATCAACGTTTTTGACTAAATATCCCCACAAATGTTCAATAATATTTAAATCAGGTGACTGAGGGGGCCAATCAAGATGACCTACTTCCCCTCATCCTCTGCAAACCATTCTTGCACGATTTTAGCAGTGTGGATAGGAGCGTTGTCCTCTTGATAAAGTGGTGTCCGTAAATGAAGTCTGGACAAATGGATGCACCTGATCCCCCAGGATATTGACATAGTGAACAGCTTTAACCTTGCCATTTAACAAGTATCGGGACCCAATTGTCGATGCATTCAGGAGCAAATAAAACTATAGGGTCTCGATTCATCTGAACAGATACTTGTTGCCACTGTTGTGGGGTCCACTTCGTCGCTGTAAACCAATGGTTTACCTCTTCCATACAAGTTCGAAGCATGAAGTTCCCTTTGGACGGTTCTTGCTTAGGGTTACTGACTATTCACCTTTATCTGGGATAGCGATTGCTTGCGCTTTCGGGCCACTATGCGGGTTAAGACTCTTTTATCCCTGTCGGTAAGCTTTCTTTTCCGTCCACTGTTGTGCTTGCCAGACGTCACATTCCCGCATTTCTTGTATGCTGTCATAACGGCAGATACAGTACTCTCCTTACACGGTCCAAATAAATGGCTGTTTCCGTCACCGAGCAACCAGTGCACCTCATTCCAACAATCATACCTTTTTCGAACTCTGACAGGTCCGTCATTATTGCGTTTTTCAGAAATTACAATTGACGCGTGCAACACCTATCGCAGCTGTTGAGCGACTGATACTTTACCTTTCGAATGCGCTAGGCGGCGGACTGCAACGCTAACTTTGTGCGTCTTTGAAATGGGCCATGCCTTTTCACGGGTGTTTGTATTATTTTGTCACTCATCTGTGTATATATATAAGATTTATATATATATATATATATATATATATATATAAATATATATATATATATATATGCGTGTGTAATAATTCCTTCTCTCATCTTTTTTTAACTATTTTTAATAATATTTAAACAAGCTATAATCCTTTGGTTTAAAACTAACACTTTAATCATAATCGTAATCAACTAGTATCCGAAACCCCTGTGTGTTCTGCTCATTTTAACCAAGCACATTTACAATTACATAACAGGCACGTAATTGTCACTGCCGGTATATAAAGCGAAAGTCTTGTGTGATCGCTCTCTTTGTCTTTGTGTTCGCCATGTGGAGTGTCGCTGATGCTTGTCGCTTTTGTTATTGTGTCTGCTTTTCGTGTTCTTATCAAATATCTGTGAAATGCAATTGTGAATTGTCCACCTACATTATGTGTGTATGAATAAAAAGATGAACTTCCACTTTGAAGATGTTTCTGTGAAACTCTGTGTAAATAAACGAAAAAATCCAACACCAGCTTACGATATTATATATATATATATATATATATATATATATATATATATATATATATATATATATATATATATATATATATATATATATATATATATATATATCAAATCTATATATATAAAGGAGAAAAGCGACTCACTCACTCACTCACTGACTAATAACGATATCTCCGGAACTATAAAACCTACAAACTTGAAATTTGGTAGGAAGGTTCCCTTCATGGGGTAGACGTCAGCTAAGAACAGATTTTGCAAAGTTCGAACCCCAAGGGGCGTTACGGGGGTTTAAAGGGCGTTATAGATAATTATTTCCTTTACTAAACTATTAGATGTAAAGTCGTGAAACTTGGTACACAGATTTTTTTCATAAAGTAGAGATTCCCTACATAATGATTTTTACAAAAAGCGACCTTCAAGGGGCGTTGAGGGCGCTTAAGGAGCGTTATACATAATTATTTCCATTTTTAAACTATTAGACGTACAGTCTTGAAATTTTGTAAGCGGATTCCTTTCATAGAGTACAGATCCCCTACAGAATGGGTTTTGTGAAAATCGACTCCCGAGTGGCGTTGCAGAGAATTAAGTGGCGTTATAGGCAATTAACTCCTTTTTTTAAACTATTAGAATTAAAATCTCGAAATTTCGTAAGCTGATTCCATTCATTGAGTAGAGATCCGCTATAAGATAGGTTTTGTGAAAATCGTTTCCTAAGTGGAGTTGCGAGGGCTTAAGGCGCGTTATACATAATTATTTCCATTTTTAAACTATTAGACGTACAGTCTTGAAATTTGGTAAGCAGATTCCTTTCATAGGGTACAGATCCGCTGCAAAATGGGTTTTGTGAAAATTGACCCCAAGTGGCGTTGTGGAGAATTAAGGGGCGTTATAGGCAATTAATTCCTTTTTTAAACTATTAGACGTAAAATATTGAAATTGAGTTAGCAGATTCCATTCACTGTGTAGTGATATGTCATAAGATGGGTTTTGTGTAATACGTTTCCTAAGTGGCGTTGCGGTGGCTTAAGGGCCCTTATAGATAATTACTTCCATTTTTAAACTATTAGACTTATAGTCTTAAAATTTGGTAAGCGAATTCCTTTCATGGTGTAGAGATCCGCTACAAAATAGTTTTGGGGAAAATTCATCCCCAAGGGTCACTGAGAGGGATTAAGGGGCGTATAATAGATAAATATTTCCGCATTTCAACTAATAGAATCACTTGCTTTAAAATTAGAAGGTATGTTCCGTTCATGGAATAAAGTTCCTTTTACAAAGATTTTTGCGAAAACGGACCCCCAAAGGAGTGGGTTTGGGAGGGATTAAGGTATGTTATAGAAAAATTCTTGTTTTTGAATTTAACTCACTTACTTGAAATTTGTTCGGCACTTTTCTTTAGTTGAATAGAGTTCCACTAAGAATGGAGTTTACGGAAATCAACTCCAGGGGGAAGCGGGGAAAGTTATTGGGGCGTATTGATAGACAAAATTCCCGTTTTTGAACTGCTAAGACTATAATAATAAAATTTGGTTTGCATGTCTCTTTTGTTGAATTGGAACCCGCTAAGAATGCTGTCAACGAGGTATTGATGATAAAAATTCCGTTTTTGCTCTGTTAGATTTAGACTTGAAATTCAGCACGCATGTTTATTTTATGGAGTAGAGATCCACTGAAAGTTGCTTTCGTGGAAATCCACTTGATTATTAGGTTAAGCGTGAGCGAAAAAATCTTTCTACTTCGATTTTAGACATAAATAGAAATTAGAGATTATAATATATGTTCTTTTTATATCAAGGGGTGAGAGTGTAACAGCTATAAATATATTTTTCAATACAATCGAATTCTTAATGCTAGATATCAATAATTAATATATATGTAAACCGTATTTGTATATGCAACATCGTGAAATACCCAGTGAAGTGGGTGGGTAACACGGCTAGTATATATATATATATATATATATATATGAATGCTGTCGTTTTTGCTTCAGTAAAACACGTAAGAAAATAAATGTGAAATTTCTTGGCAAAAAATATGCATAACTTCTTAAATTTATGATTGGAAAATGTATCAGATTTATAATACATTATGTAGAGTTTATTATTTGCAAATGAAATGTGATATTAGAGAAATAATGTAAAACCCGAGATTTCCTACCTCTGAATAATTAATCCTAGTGGGTGGTAAAATGCATACTCTTCCCCACCCCGAAAAAAATAGTTTTAAAAATCAAATTAAATTTAAGCAATGAATTAAATGAATTTCTTTTTATAAATCAATCAATAATATTTTAACGCCACATTAGTGGAAAAAAAGCGGACGTGTAAAGGGTCAAAGTGTGAAAATAAAAATAAATGAAATTAAGGATTCAGTGCTATAGCTATTATAAATATTTAATTTTTTATTTAACTTAAATTTCTATAAGCACTGAATATTAGATTTAGTTAATCAATAAAAATATATAGTTAAAAATGAATTGTAGTTCATGCTAATTTCTGATACAGCAATTGTAAGCTTAACCGTTTTTTTAATGTAAACATCTGCAAAAATTATCTTATAATGTGTAGTTCAAATATAGCGATTTTTCATTATTAAAGTACTATAATATTTGGATAATTTAACACTTCTTAAGGTAACCAGGACATCATACACATTCAAATATTTGATTTTGCAATTTTGGTATTAAAAAATATTGCATATTTTTCTGAATTTTAAAATGAATAAAACTCATATGTTGGTTCATAAAATAATCTTAAATTATGAAAAAAAAATGATAAAAATGAAACAAACGTTTACAAATGTTTTAGTATTTTCACTTTTTCTCCAAAGCATAATTTTTTGCTATGAGGTCAGTGCTTCTCAAACTTTAAATATACGCGACCCATTATTCAATCATCATTTTCATCGCACCCCCTCCATACAATAACAATGTATCGAATTCAATCATCATTTTCATCGCGCCCCCCTCCATACAATAACGATGTATTGAATTCAATCATCATTTTTATCCCGCCCCCTCCATACAATAACAATGTATTGAATTCAACCATCATTTTCATCGCGCCCCCTCCATACAATAACAATGTATTGAATTCAATCATTTTCATCGCGCCCTCCATACAATCCATACAATAACAATGTATTGAATTCAATCATCATTTTCATCGCGCCCCCTACCATACAATAAAAATGTATTGAATTCAATCATTTTCATCGCGCCCTCCATACAATAACAATGTATTGAATTCAATCATTTTCATCGCGCCCCCCATACAATAACAATGTAGTGAATTCAATCATTTTCATCGCGCCCCCTCCATACAATAACAATGTATTGAATTCAATCATCATTTTCATCGCGCCCCCTCCATACAATAACAATGTATCGAATTCAATAATTCTATACTTTGACACTAAAGCTACAATATATATACGACTTTAACATCTTATGTGCCACCAACGAATATAAACGTCTCGCTCAGCCAAATCAATAATTTTCTGAATGTATATATACGTCTTTTCGAAATACGATCTTTTCTGTGCAGGGCTATTCATAAAATTATTCCGAGGCCGGTGGAATGCAATGAAGGATTTTGACTGTGTTTGCGAAGGATTTACTTATTTCAGCGGACTTGCTTATTTATTTTTTCCTCCCCCTAAAAAAACATCAAAATACGCTCGTCTACGTGGTAAACGGTGGTGTAACTTTTAATCGGCAGTTAAGGAATTAATTATAAACCGTACAAATTATCAAGATAAGTGTTAATACAAGCCCATGAGGTCATTGAAAATTATCAAACAGTACTGTTAAGTTAATTATGAAACACATTGCGCGCCGCAGTAGTGATACACATTTATAAGTGTATTATATCAGTGTAAATGTGTATGTTTTTTTTATTATGTCATAATATATTTTGCTTTGCTTTCTTTCTGTAAATTATTAATTTTTAAATAACCTGTTGTTTTTAACCTTTCTATATGCTCGCGCCCCCCTTTTAGAGGTATCACGCCCCCAAGGGCGGCGCGCCTCACAGTTTGAAAAACGCTGTTTTAGGCACATTTTTAAATAAAATTATTGCACTGTAGGGTTTCAAATTTCTTGTACTTCTGTACAGGATACCTGTGCGTATAGTGAACCTATTTTTTTAATCGAAGTAGTGCATAGCTTTTAAAAAAATAGTCTTATGTATGAAAAAAAAATTAAAATTACAAAGTTTTATAGCTTTTTCAGAGAAACTATCTTAATATTTTACTAAAAAAAAAGGTTCATTATATTTTTTTGACTCTATATACTTATGTGTCAATTTTAGTTAATCAAAGAAAAAGAAACAGCAAGATGATTTTTATTTTATTAACGAAGGAAAATTTAAGATTGTAAAAAACTTTCGTAGATATTTGGGGTTTCTGAAAAAAATCTATCGTAGAAAGATTACTAATTTTTAAGAAAATTTTCCGTTATTTGTTGTAATGTTAGCAAAAACTCTACGAAGTTCTCCCATGAATATATAAGTTATCATTAATTAACTCCGTAACTGCCGATTAAAAATTACGCGATTCGCTTCTCAGTGCCAAATTAAGTAAATAAGTAATATAAAATGAGTAAATCCTTTGCAAACACTGTCAATTTCATTTTATTGCATTAGAAAGTCTTTCGAATAGCTTTACTTATAACAGAAAAAATAATCGGATTTCGGAAGGACGTATATATACGTCCGGGGCACTTAACGCCCTGGTTAAGCTAGACTTATATGTACTCCGACGACAATTAAAGTGTTAAAATAAATAATATACTCTGATAAGAAAAATACTAAGTGACAAATTAATCTTTCATATTATATTATTAGGATTGTATTTACTAGTACTTACGATAGGAATTACTATTAACATTTTCAAAAAGAACTTATTCTTAAGCAACATGAAAACTTGAAACAATATTTACTAACGCAAAAAATCTTTAAAAAGGAAATTTCGCAAATGGCAGAAAACGTAAATAAACATCTTTATTGATTTCACATTAATATTACCTTTTTTTTTCTAGCAGGCAAATTCATTAAATATGTAAGGCAGTTAAATATGTGTTTACTTACAAAATGTTCCGTCTCTTTTATCGAAATATAATTATCAAACATTCAACTATAGATAGTTACGTAAAAAAACGTCATTAATATAAATAATTTAAGTATAAAAGAGAAAAAGAGCATTTTTATTCGTTTCCCAGTAATGTATAGTAAAAACAAGCTGTTCTTCGAGCATTTTTAAAATGTAAATAAAATGTGATTTTACTCATTACATTGCATTTTCAATACTTTTAAATGAGAGATAAGGAAGTTTTTGGATGTCTGGTTCACTTTAATCTTATCGTTTTAAATGATTTAATCTTAATACGTAAACAGCGTTTTAATAAATTTCTTAATTTGAACCAAAATAAAAGAACATTCACTAATAAATTCGAGCACGTATTTCTAGCGGATTTGTCACATTTAAATTTCTATTCAAGAGCAAAATTTAATTAAAAATAATCTTCTCACCATTGTTATATATTTATTGTTTAATACAAAACATGCACCGATTTTTTGTATAAATCAATGGATAATGGTAAAAAGTTATTGCTTTTCTCTTAAAACTGATCTGAATAAAAAAAAATATTGTACAAAATAACCACACATGTGAATACAACTTTCTTATGTTTTTCTTTTTTAATTTTCATAATGCAAATACATTTAACACGAAAGCGCTTAAAGCAAAATAATACAACGGTCATGATAAACTATGCACTTTCATCCACTTCTTTTTTCTTAACACGAAAAAAATCTCGCTTCTGGAAATGAACACTTAATGAAATGTAAAATACAAAGTCTGAGAAAAGTTTCTGTATTTGGACTGTCCCACTGTATCAGCGGAATAATTCGTTGCAGCAAATGATTATAATGATATTATGGTAGACAAAGACATTTTGGAATTTGTTCGAAGCTCAAAATAAAGGGTGTTTTTTTAGAGGTATAGAACTTTAAATTGCAATAAAACAACGATGTATTATTTGATTGACATGAATTTTTTTATTCGAAAGATAACCTTGTGGCATTACATTTTAAATATGATTTCTGGCATATGACTGCCACGGCTGGCTCGGATGTAGACCAATCTGGACGTCCAATTTTCGATAACTTTTTCCAACATTTGTGGCCGTATATCGGCAATAAAACGGCGAATGTTGTCTTCCAAATGGTCAAGCGTTTGTGGCTTATCCGCGTAGACCAATGACTTTACATAGCCCCACAAAAAATAGTCTAGCGGTGTTAAATCACAAGATTTTGGAGGCCAATTCACAGGTCCAAAACGTGAAATTAGGCGGTCACCAAACGTGTCTTTCAATAAATCGATTGTGGCACGAGCTGTGTGACATGTTGCGCCGTCTTGTTGGAACCACAGCTCCTGGACATCATGATTGATCAATTCAGGAATGAAAAAGTTATTAATCATGGCTCTATACCGATCACCATTGACTGTAACGTTGTGGCCTTCATCGTTTTTGAAGAAGGATTCCACCAGCCCATAAAGCGCACCAAACAGTCAGTTTTTCTGGATGTAGCGGTGTTTCGACATACACATGTGGATTAGCTTCACTCCAAATGCGGCAGTTTTGTTTGTTGACGTAGCCATTTAACCAGAAGTGCGCTTCATCGCTAAACCAAATTTGCTTATGAAAATCGGGAACAACGGCAATCTCGTTTTGGGCCCATTCGACGAATCTACGCCTTGCTTGATGATTGTTTTGATGAATTGCCAAACCAAACTGAGAATAAATCACTTGACAGCTGTTAAATCGGTCGCCATCTTGGAAAGTAATGCCAACTTAAACTTCTATATCTGGAAAAAAACACTCTTTATATCATTGGGGCAGATTCTGACGAAGAAAATGAAATGAATAATTCTGCTCTTATTCTCGTGTTAGTCGAAATGAGGCATATCATGAAAAGTATGTGCAATTATTCAGATGCATATTCCAACGGTTAAATTTGAGTAACAAAGTGGACAACGTTGATCAATTTGTTAATAATTTGATGCAAAGAAAAGCATGACTCTATTTTCCAAAACCTCAATAAATGTTTTGTTTTTCAAAAAACAGGAAATTTGGTTTTAAATTTCAATAAGTTCTTGTGAGTGTTTTTGTTTCATAGATTTTTATAAAATGCATGAATATGTACATATATATGTAAAGAAAATGTATTCTAATAAACCTAATTTTGTTGAATAAATGTTTTTTTTAATTTGCAATACACTTTAACACGAAAAGATATTTCGGTCCCCTCAGTTTCTTTTTAAGGTATCCGACTGCGTTCGGAACCGTGATTTTGCAAAAGCGTATAAATGGATAATATTTATGATATTTAGTGTCACTTAGATTAGAAAATGTATATACAATTGTTTTAAGAATAGTATTACAATAAAAAATATTTAAGTACAATATTTTGACAAAAGAGAAGAACATAGAATGACCCATTTTCAAAATATTCACCTTTTGTGAAAAATGCATCTATTATAATAATATTTTGCCTGTATATAGCTCAAACCTCTCTACAGAGACTCAACTAAATTTTTTGAAATATATATCTTAGAAGTGGGTTTATCCATATTTTACGACAACAAAGGGTCCTTAAAACAATTTTATACATGTATTCTAACCTAAGTAACACTAAATATCATGAAAATTATCCATTTATGCCCTCTTTTAAAATCACGGTTCCGAACGTAGTCTGATACCTTAAGCATGTATTGTGCGATGTCAAAAATTATGTTCAACTTAAATTAAATTAAACAGAAAAAAATAACTAAAAAATTATTTTTGTATTCCTACAGAATGATCAAATTACCTTTATTAAGATCACAAAAAAATTTAAGCTCTGCTGTAATTTATAAAACTGTATATCCCATAAACAAAAAGTCTTATTTTTGGCATTTTATTCGTTCGAACATTTTCTGGCACTATTAAAAGAAATTTTAATTAAAACAGGTATTTCATCACTTTTTCGTATATTTATTGAAAACCATTATCATCAAAACAAAATTTCCGTCATTTATTTTATCAGCAGATTTCTATATATATAATTCTAAGAATAGTGTTCCATTTACTCCTTACTACGGAAGTGTGGCGATTTTATGCAAATGGCATCTTTACATATACCTTATCTACAACATTACGGAAGAATGATTTCTGTATTTAAACCATTAGTCTTCGCTTAGACTTCTGCCGACTTTCCGCTGTGTCATGATTAAACTGCTGTAAACTTCCGTCGAAAAGTGTTTACAGCAAGATTCATCTGGCTTTGGGTGCGCAGTTCTACTTTTCCAAGTATTCAATCAAAGTGCTTAGTTTAAAGCGCTGATTCATTTAGCTTGGAAAATTGTTTTTGTATTCTTAAGCTTTAAAACTGTGTTTTCGTTTGTTATTAAAACCAACTTGGCTGTCGTATTACTTTTTCATAATACTTAATATGTACGTGATTAACTTATGTTCAGAAATTTGATATCCTGCTATGTTTTTTAATTCGAACATGAATTATAACTTTCTCTTTAACGTGTAATGCAATTTTCTCTTAACTAGAAGACGAAATTTAATTTAAAGGGTATGAAGAAGGGAGAATATTCAATATTTGTATAGTATATATACAGAACTTAAAACAATTAGATTTAATGCACATTTTTCTCTCCAATATGTGTATCCCATATTGTCACGCCCATCCAGTGTAATGGTTAGTGACGCTGACTGCTGTGCCGTAGGGCCTGGGTTTGAATCCCGGAGAAGACATGGATGTTTGTAAATGTATACTCTAAAATGTAAATGGGTACTCTAAACAGCCGTCGAACCGTAAGTCCACTCGTGAGGTAGGTGGCAGAGGATGAGAGGTTGGAGGTACCTGATAAAATTAGGTAAAGAGCTTGTAAAATCAAACAAAACGAAAAAAATAACTTTGTATATGAAGATTTGCATTGAAAAAAATATTACTATGAGATACATCGTAAGTGGTACTCAACAGAAGAATATTATTCAGTGACGCCGGCTATAAAATCTGGTAGTGCTTTTTTTTCCAACAAAAACTATTGTAAGTGCCCTTACAATATTATATCAATAACTTAATAATATTAGATTTTGTAAAATTCCATGTTTTATGTAAAATAAAGTCTTGACAGCCAGGGCAAGACACTCTAAATTTTCCTGGAAGTGAATGAGTTAATGTATCTAGAATTTAATTTAAAGTTAACAATTTAATTCAAATAATGATTTGATGATTGAATGTCTTTAGCCAAATTCACTTTAACAATGCATGCACCAAAGCATTTTACTCTTAACAGAGTGGAAAAAATGTAATAAATGTCAAAAAAATATATTTTCTTCCATGTGGTTGTGAACAGAAAGTTATCCATATAGGACAGATAAAGAGTTTTTCCTTCGGGAAATGAAACTCCTGTGTATTCCCATGCTAAAAAAAACTATGATTTCATTATTTCCGTGACCAGTTGAGTTGACCAGCAACTGGAAGTAATGTCTTCGCTTAATCGTAAACAACGGAAAACAGGAATAACTGACTTGGTTTTCAAATGCTTTATCATTTCTATCCACACCACATTTCATTTAAGTTTTTATAGCTGTAGAGAAGTTTAAAGGTTAAATGGAATCGATGTGATAAAATCAAAATTTTAGATGTTTTAGGGATCCGCTTATAAAATTTCTGCTCTAGTGTTTAATATGTTTATAAAATACCAACTATTTTTTGATAAAATTGAAAACTAATTAAAAGATATTCCCGAATTATATAAAGGGAAATTATCCTTCGTATATATTATAACGGTAGAATATTGAATTATTATAATGACTATAAAATAATCTGCAATGTATCGTATTATTTCCTATTCATTTATGCCCTTTAAAAAACTTCTTGCCCAGTTTACTTTTCTACTCTCTAGCTCCTTATATCATCTCATCTTATTTAACTTGTTAAATTCAATTCTAAATCTAATTTATTTATTTATTACTAATGAATTTATTATTTTTTTAGATTTCTTACTAAATACAATTTATTTATTTATTAGATTTATTAACAAATATAATATATTTATTTACTATCATAAATTAAAATATTGAATTTATTAATCTATTAGAATTATTACTAAATACAATTTTTGTACTAATTAGATTTATTACTAAATATAATATTTTTTTCATAAATTAAGAATGAATTTATTACTTTATTAGATTTATTACTAAATATAATATATTTATTTATTATCATAAATTAATAATGAATTTATTGATTTATTAGATTTATTACTATAAGTACAATTTATTTACTTATTAGATTTATTACTAAACATAATATACTTATTTATTATCATAAATTAAGAATGAATTTATCAATTTATTAGATTTATTACTTAATACAATTTATTTACTCTTATTAGGTTTAATATATTAAACATAATATATTTATTTATTTATTATCATATATTAAGAATGAATTTATTGAAGTTAAACATAATTCTTTGCTCAAGGTTTAAAAGAAATATGTTAGATGATTCTAAAACTTAACGCGACAGACTTCGTTCAGTACGATTTAAATATATATATATATATATATATATATATATATATATATATATATATATATATATATATGTAAATTGAACTAGAATTTACATATAAAGTTGATTTAAGAATATTACAAAGAAAAAAACCATTTAAATGCAGTTTTTTTGCAAAAAATGAAGGAAGAATGATATAGTTTCAGAACGCATTCTTTTTATGGAAATTGCTTCTACTAAACTTTTTTGTCTAAATAAGGCTAGAACTTCTATAAAGAATTTTAACTATCATTTTTTTTCGACAGTCACATTATTATCATAGTTACGATCCATTTCAATAATAACCGATATTTATCGATAAAATTGGATTTACTAAAATATGAATAAATCCAATTTTAAATAATATAATTTAAAAATTCTAGTTTAGGTTCTTAATAGAGTTTTTAGCTACATATGGGCAAAATACCATTTTTATAACAGTATTTTTCATAAAAAAATATTTTGAAAATATGTCATATATTTTTTTTTAATTTTTTGCCGAAAAATTGCATTTATATATTTTTTATAATAATATACTTATTACAATTTTATTTGCATATTCTAATTCAAGTGATACTAAAAATCAAAAACAGATATCTATTTGTACGCTTTGCTAAATCACGATTCTGAACGTAGTCAGGGGAGTTAATTTTGTAAAGATTTGTTTCTTTTATGTGTATATTGCACTGCACTTGCCTCCTAAATGCAGGTTGCATTCTCATTACATTAACTTACTTTTTATATTAACTTGTCACTTGCTTACTACTATTAATATCCCTTTATATTAAGAGTTCCTTCTCGTTTTTTTACTTTGATGAACTTCCAATTACTCAAATGATGAGCAAAATTAATTTAGCAGTAGTTCTTTCTATTAAAAGTCACTTTTGGCACTACACAAACGAGAAAGAAATCCAACGAAAAGTTCATGGCTAATAACATACTTAATCTTGTTTTAAAACCAAATTCTCCCCAAAAAAACCAAAACCAAAATTACTTTTGAGTGGGCGGCATTTCTATAAAAAGGGAAAAAATATTCAGGAAAACTGCTCATTTAAGAAACGTGGATTCTTAAGAATATTTTTGTCGTAAGTATTCGTTTGTGAAGCATGTAACAAAAGTATAACTTCTGACGTATTTTACTTTTGTTTCTCGCACTATTTGGCATCTTACGTAGGCTCGTGGGGTTGTTATATAAAAAAAGTAGTATAATACACACACACCTGATTAAAATTTTAAGCTACCGTATTTTTTCTCGAATCTAAGCCGTACTATTTTACTAGTGTTAATGATACTGAAAATCGGGTGCGGCTTAGAATCGAAGACAAAAGATTTGTTGGAAGGAGGAAATTGAGTTTTCACCTCTTTCAAAAGGAGCAATGTAACCGTCCATTCTGGCAACTTGCATCGATGACTTATCCCATGTCCCAGTTTATCTCTAGTGTTCAGTCTATTCTCAACATCGTTGTCTACTCGTATTTAGGAAATATTTTTGTTTATGCTTTGTTTTAATCACCTTAGCATCAAAGATTTCGGTAATGCCATCAAGACAAGTTCACTATCACGCAAGTATGAAAAGGGAGGCAATTTTATAGGCAGAAAAAAACGGAAACAAAGCAGCAGCCATTGAAAATTTGACATGAATGAAACAAATATACGTCGAGGGCGTAAGCAAAATGATAAAACTTTTCCTTGTAAATATTCAAGTATCGGATATAGATCAACCTCTTACAATCTTTTTTTCTCAAAACGTTTAGCGAATTGGGGTGCGGCATAGAATCAACGGCGGCTAAGATTCGAGTAAATGCGGTAAATTAAAATACATAATATGAAATATACATTATTTGGAAATTGTTCTTTTTTTCATTCTATACTATTATACACTTTGATTTAATAATTAACTTAATTCTAATTTTTCTTACTGTTTATTTTATTTAGTGATGTTTAATCGTTTGGTATTGTAAGTTATATTGTAGAAGTTGGCAACTTTTTTGTAATGAATCTTGAAGTCAGAACTGTTCAGTTGACTGTTAGAATTTGAATTTGATATGTGTTATTGACCTGTAATAGAAAAAAATTGTTACTTTTTTGATTCCTTCATTAGGTTTCGATTGCAAAGATTTTTTCAATGTTCTTACTTGTAAATGTGTTCTTTGTTACATCATAGTTTTAATTAAAAAGTTAATTCTATTACAAATTATTTATTTGCACCATATTTCGAACATTGAATCATCGAAACAAAAACTACCAATGTAGGTCACTTTAAGCAAAAAATATTGAAAAAATCCAAAGACTACATCCGAATTAATTCTGCATTTCTTTGTTTCAAATTCTCTTGGAAAGTATTTTAATTTAACACTAAAAAACTGAGAACTCAACATGTTAATAAATTTGAAACCATGATAATATAGTGATAACTAAAATCCAATTTGTTTCTCGATGAATATAGGCGCAGACATAGATACAAAAATATAAGTAAGTATGAACATGGTATAGTTAGCGAAAATATTTCGATATAACTTATATGTGCATAGTTATATGATATTTTTACAGTCTAACAGCATAAGTAGGCATACTTAACTGGTAACTTAATATAAGAATGTTTACTTCAAGGAAATGCGTATGTGTGGAAGTAATACAAATAAGACAGATAAATATGTCTTAGTTATTTGTACGTTTATATTGATATTCATTTGCGAGAGAGATATAATAATATTCATAAATACCCTTATATATTACTATACATTCATATTATTGTAATTATTTTATGCAACGCCCAAGTTTATATTAATAAATTGTCTTATATAAAAATATATTACCTTAATATTTTTTTGCGATTGTTGTAAAACAATATATATTCTTTCCTTTAAGAGTTGGATGCCTCAAAGAAGGTTTTAATCCAGAAATTAAAGATATGAGCTACATTCCTGTAATATGAGTGAGTAGTATGCATTAATGTACTTTTTTAACTTTTACTCAACAAACCCAGGCATTTTTTGTTGCAATGTGAAGCAATGAAATAGCATTAGAAACTATCAAATTAAAACAAAAACAGTCATTTCCGAAAGTTAGATATATATGTTTAACCACTTAACAGTTTCTTTTTTCTGCCATATTATGTCGAAAAATAAGCATAATCTTTGTAAACATTTTTAAGTTGAAATTAATTATAGAAACTAAAATCAGCAATCAGAAATGTTATAAATATTGAATTTAAAGAATTATGCTAATTTTTTTCATTGAAAAAAAATATTTTTTTCCTTAAAGTTTATTTTTTTTTTCGTAGAAATAAGCGAACTCAAAAGAACACTTTACAAAAATGTACATTAGATTTTAAAAGATAATATTGCAATTAAAGTTAATTATTCTCTTAAGATTCCGCTTTTGCGTGATACATTTTAAAAAAGGGAGACACACATAGTCCATTATCACAATCGGGACAAGGATATGGTGTTTCTTTTTTCACCCGTTTTCCAAAATCGTTTTTTTTTCGAATAAGACTCAAAACATTGCCTTTCTGGTCTCAATTTTTTGTCGGTTAGAAGAATCACTTCTAAATTTTTTTTTTCTGTCGATCGTAATGGACTGGGCAAAATTCCTGGCCGTGCTTTTTTCTCATTTACCTCTCGCTGTCTTTCAATAAGGTGGTCTAAATACCAAGCCTCAAATTCAAATGCGATAATTTTCCTCATAGTCTCTGATAAAAAACGAAAGCATTCCACAATGATGTATCTAAAAGATGGAAGAATATGTTTTTTGTGTTATTTCTTGCCTCTTTTTTTGATTGGGTAATTTGTGAGATGCTTCCATTCCATCTACTCCACCAATAGAAGTCCGAGATAACAAACTTTCATTACTTCCAGAATCATTTACATAAATTTCAGACTCACTATCTGAGTCAATATCAGAATTATTTTCTGTTATGAGCCTCTAATAATCCCTCATTTTTCTTCTATTTCAAGCTTCAAATTTAAAAGAAATAGTGTTCATAGCTTGCGGTACACCAATTTGGTAAAAAGAAAATTCCCGCGTTATCTAGTTTAAAAGAATGCAGTAAACTCTAACCTTGAAGCCAGTTAAGACATTTTTTTGCAATCCTAACTTTACTCGACTATTCGAGACATCTGTTAGAAACATTGTACAGTAAACAAGCAAAACATACGGGCAAAGCAGAGTATTAGAGTAGAAAATAGTTTTGCCCGAGCGGTGCTCGGGCAAATCAGGGAAATGTCATTTCGAGTGCCCGAGTGGCGTTCGGGCAAAATTGGGAAATCGTAAATCAAAATTTTTGCCCTGATTACAAAAAAAATCCATTAAAAATAATTGTTTATTATTTTTTTAAAAATTTCTAATGGGCTGCAGATTGGTGTTTTACCATTGTAGACGTAATACATTCCCGGAGGTTGGTATC
The DNA here is from genome assembly GCA_019973935.1 of Trichonephila clavipes. NCBI lineage: Eukaryota > Metazoa > Arthropoda > Arachnida > Araneae > Nephilidae > Trichonephila > Trichonephila clavipes. Next base: position 325,801 of record BMAU01016400.1, on the reverse strand, counting down.
TCTTTTTATTGCGACACCTTGTTTAATGTAATAATATAAATTTTGTATCAAGGTCAATTTTAGGTCAGTTTTAGTTTGTTCTCTGTTGGGGGGCTAAATAACGCAATGTTTCTTAAAGAGTGATTCAGAGGAGCATTTGTAAGGAAGATATCTTTGCCGAAATGGCGTGGGTTCAAGAAAAAACCCATCGTGTGTGTTTTGGTTTCACAAAATCAAACCACCTGTAATGATCTCCGTAAACTTCAACAATGGTATGGAAGCAAATTTCCTGATGCAAAATCAATAAGTCAACGGTATCAAATGTTTAAAGAAACAGGCATCTTAAGGATCTTTCTAAAATGGCAGGCTTAGTATGAGTGAATCAACCGTTGAACACATTCGGAAATCGTTTCAACGCAGTCCTAAATCAACTTATGATGCATCACGTGGATTTCAGGTATCGTAAATAGCTTGGTAAGAATTTTTTATAAAATATTTGGGTTGTGCGAGTGCTTATGAAGTGCAAGACATGTTAAAGAACACTTCTTCGGATCTAGAATACCGCTTAGACATTCTCCGAGCTACCAAGAAGGCAAACGTTAAAATTTACTATTGTAAATGGTCGTATAGAAATATCCATAACAATACTTGCAATACATCCATATACATATATATCTAATTGTAATAGTTTGAGCACAATAAGTATTGTATTTACTCGGATCTAAGTCGCACTGTAGTTCCAGTGATTATGGTACTGAAGAATCGGGTGTGGCAATTGAAGGCAAAACATTTGCTGGATGAAGAACATGGAGTTTCCACCTCTTCCAAAGGGAGAAATGTAGTCTTCCATTCTAGCCACTTGCATCCATCACTTGTTCCTTTCAGCAGTTTAACTCCAATATTCAGTCTATCCTAAACATCGTTGTCTGCTCATATTTATGAAACTTTCTTGTATACGCTTTCTTTTAACCACCTAACCGTCAAAGTTATCGGTAATAACATCAAGACGAGTTTACCTTTATGCAAGTAGGAAAAAGGGAAACTCGTTTTATTATGTGCAGGAAACAGAGCAGCAGCCACTGAAAATTTTGACACGAATGAAACAAATGTACGTAATATAAATGATATAATTTTGCTTGTAATTGATCAGCAGTCTTTAATAATTCTTTTGCATTCTTCTGTAATACATTCTTTTTAAAAAAAATGTTGCGTAACAAATGCATTGGATAGCATGGAAGACGACATCGTGCGGTAAAAGGGCGATGCCTGTGCCAATTCCAAAGTCAGCGAATTATTTGAAAGTAATAGAAGTATTTGTAACATTTTAATATTGGTAAAATAAATAGAGAGATCATCAACTTCCTATTATTTCTCATTAATTATTTTTAAAAAAACATCTTAAGTATCGGATTTTGATGAACCTTTAATTTGTTTTCATTTTTTTCTGGAAAACGTGTTGAGGTTTGGGTGCGGCTTAGATTCGAGTAAATACGGTGCATGTAATCAGCGGAAGACTTTTGTTTTACCTTATATTAAGAAATAACTGTTTAATAAATACATTGTATCACTTATTTTTTTGCATATTATTTAATTTATCATGTAAACAATTCATGCAGCAAGCATTAGCTTAAATTTAGCACATCCTGAAATTTTTCAATAACTAATTTGTTTGCTAAACCAGAGAAATAGTTCTTATTTTTCAGATAAAATTTTATTATAATTTCGTTCTTGTTTTGTGAAAACTCAGAAAATAATTTTTAAAAAAACTGTATGGCAGTATTATATTATTTATAAGCATTTTCGAACTCATATAATTTTTTCTAATATATATTTATGTATCAATGTGAAATGTGAATAAAAATCATTATTCTTTCACAGAACAATAGTTGAGTAAACATTAAACACTGCAAGAGAAAATGTTTATTTAGAGATAAATTAAAAAGGTGTAACTAAAATAAAAGATATTTGCTTTAAGTAAATTTAAATGTATCAATATGTATATAACACAACTCAATTTTTTGTTTGCAAATAGTTTTTCCTTTCTATTTTATACATTACTTTTAAAGCACGAAATGTATTTTATTGTTAATAGTAAATTAGTGATATTTTTTCTTCCTTCCTGAGTATTTTCCCTGTTGGATTTTTTTAAAGTAAGAAAAAGTGTACAGTTAAAAATAATATTTGTGAACTAAATATAAAACTGAATTTGTAAAGTAAAATGTTGGCTCTCTATAAAAGCAATGAAGGTACAGCTAAAAATATGTTGAGTATGAAAAAATGTATTGTAAGTTTGTGTTTTTGTATTTGTTACTAAATATCACATCAAATCTCAAATGAATTGTATAAAAAGATTAAAAAGAGTTAATATTTGTCACTTTTTAATACATTTTGCAGTCTAGTTTTTCTTTTAAATAAGAAACAATACTATTGTAAACAACAATATAATAATCAATAGCAGTTAGCTTTAATAAAATAAACAGTTGCAATATATTAAAGGATTTTTTAATTTAAAAAATATTTCATGCATCCATGTTAAAGTATAAATTTATAATTTATTTCATATTTATAGTATCAAAATACACGAGTCAGATGCCTTCGAAAATAAATCACAAGAGTTAAGTTTGTAATTACAAACGAAATAAATATCTTATTGAGATGTAAAATTTATATACCGATATATTCATATTATCTATGTTTGAATGTGTATTTTTTTAGTTAAATATTTATACCTGCCCCCAGAAGGAATTTGTTTCTTTGAAAATGAATATTCCAGTGATTTTAAAAATACATTGAGGTTTTATCTTATTACCGAATGCGAATATTGCATGTATTTATTTTATTTTCGCTAACATATTTCCTCTAATGTTCATCTTATAATTCAAATTAAATTGAAAATTAAAATTCATCCCTGTACAAGGTTGAGTAACTCGATTTTAATTTTATGACCGACTTGCATTCTCTTTTTGAATTAACTCTTCTTCTAAGGCAGCGATTCTTAAACTTTTTATTTCCCCCTTTCTCCTCTTATCCTTTTTTTTGGAGAGGCCTGCCGTCGAGGACCCCCACCCCTTTGAATCCCCCGCCCCTTTTGACTCCCACTACATGGCTGAGAGATATTAAAGGTTTTTCAATAATCCTGCCTCTGCTCTTTTTATACAGATTTTTAATCACTTTTTTTCCTTTAAAAAATAGTACACATCTAGTAAAAATATTACAAAATATTAATTTCAAATAAATAATGTACTTAATTGTGTATTAAATAAAATTTTAAATTAATCCTTCACATCCTTCAATTTTTTCCACGAGGCCTTTTAGTGTCTGTAACAGAAAGAAATCTTAATATTAAATAAGAAACCTTCAAGGACTCATTAGAACCGGTGATACTCACCCTGCCGCCATTGGCCCACAGTTTAAGAACGCTGTTGTAAGACATAGCATGCGCGCCTAGGGATCCTACGCACCCCTAGAGGTCCTTGGGACTGATGAGTGGAAAATTAAAATTAGTTTGGTGGTGTATGGACAACGTTAGTATGCCCAGAAATCGCTTAACGCAAAATAAAGTATTTGTAACCCATTTCCATTATTATGAAAGTTAAAATAAATTATTAATGATTTTTACATATTAATAGGAATGAAAAATCTCGCCGCTGCATGAAACAACTCCTCTAGAATATTTCAGTATAAAAGAATCGTCAACAGTCATCACTCAGTCACAATTTGTGATTTTTATATTATGCATTGAAATAGAGTTACTTCAATTAGGGGTTCATGATCGAGTTTTTGGTTTAAAAAGGAGTTCATAGGTACAGGAAATTTGGAAATACCTGTTCTAAAAGATGTAAAGCATTTAAGGAATATTATTATTGCTGCTGTACACACGGTGACGGATTTAGTCTTAGGCCTGGAAATCCCGAGCCAAATGAGGCAAATTTTTAGGGGCGCCAAAATTTTCGAACCAGCAAAAATTTGAAATCGAGTTTGCTTTTTATCAACTGTAAGACCGAATTTTAATGCTTCCTTTCTTGCTTTGACAAGTACAAAATGTCAATATTAAAAGGGTAGAATTATTTTTTAAAATAATTATCTGTGTAAGTAGTAAAATTTAAATAATCTAACAAATTGATACAAGGTGTTTTTTTAGAGGTATAGAACTTTAAATTGCAATAAAACAACGATGATTCGATTGACATGATTTTTTTTATTCGATAGATAATGTTGTGGCATTACATTTTAAATATGATTTCTGGCATAGAACTGCCACGGCTGGCTCGGATGTAGTCCAATCTGGACGTCCAATTTTCGATGACTTTTTCCAACATTTGTGGCCGTATATCGGCAATAACACGGCGAATGTTGTCTTCAAAATGGTCAAGTGTTTGTGGCTTATTCGCATAGACCAATGACTTTACATAGCCCCACAGAAAATAGTCTAGCGGTGTTAAATCACAAGATCTTGGAGGCCAATTCACAGGTCCAAAACGTGAAATTAGGCGGTCACCAAAAGTGTCTTTCAATAAATCGATTATGGCACGAGCTGTGTGACATGTTGCGCCGTATTGTTGGAACCACAGCTCCTGGACATCATGATAGTTCAATTCAGGAATGAAAAGTTAGTAATCATGGCTCTATACCGATCACCATTGACTGTAACGTTGTGGCCTTCATCGTTTTTGAAGAAGTACGGACCAATGATTCCACCAGCCCATAAAGCGCACCAAACAGTCAGTTTTTTAGATGTAACGGTGTTTCGACATACACTTGTGGATTAGCTTCACTCCAAATGCGACAGTTTTGTTTGTTGACTTAGCGATTTAACCAGAAGTGCGCTTCATCGCTAAACAAAATTCGCTTATGAAAATCGGGAACAACGGCTATCTCGTTTTGGGCCCATTCGACGAATGTACGCCTTGCTTGATGATCGTTTTGATGAATTGCCAAACCAAACTGAGAATAAATCACTTGACAGCTGTTAAATCGGTTCCCATCTTGGAAAGTAATGCCATATCATTGGGGCAAACAAATGAAATGAATAATTCCGCTCTTATTCTCGTGTTAGTCGAAAAATATCCCTCTTTACTACAAAAAATTTCGTTAGGTGTACAATTTATCTATTGACATTACATTTTTCATAAATTTTTCTACCTAAATTTTATTTGAATCCATTATTACTATTCTTCTTCTTATTATTATTATATATAAGAGTGTCAAATTTACTTGGGCCTTGGGTGCCATCAAACCTAAATTGGTGACCTTATACGCAACAGGACACTCAAACCTATAATCTCATTGTTGGTAAACGAAGAATAAAGTCATAATATGTTAGGTTTTTTCCCGTTGCGCGTATTTTGTTTGGTTTTAAATAAATGCAAATCAAAAATGATAATGATCCAAAAATAAGTTTTGTTCACTATTTGTTTTGATAAAAATCAATCCATAAGGATATTTATTTCACAATAAATAAGATCTTAGTAAGATCCTTATTAATTTTAGTGTGCACTTCAATGCAAATTTTTGTAATACTGAATTTCATGATAATCATTAGTACACAAGAAAAAGCTATTACTCAATCTGACGTGAATGATTGATATAGTAAATAAATGACATATCATTAATGATAATGATGCAAACAAGTATTTTAGTGATTTGTTTAGATATAAATCAATCCATAAGGATATTTATTTAATATTTGATATCTTAGTAAAATCTAAATTTCAATATACATTTGAATGCAGATTTATGTGATAGAAGGCTCATAAAAATCACTAAAACAGATATGTAAGCTATTCCTCAATTGATCATGAATGAGTCGGGTGAAATACAGCAATTTTAGGGGACGAATGTATAATAATATACGTCCTAGAAATAAGTTGAATTTGGGTTTTGCTTTGGCAAATATATTTAAAGTAACATTTTAATCAGTAATAAGACTGTAAAATAATATAATTAATAAGCAATTATTTGAAAATTATGTAAACGAATTTAATGAAAAAATTAATTCGGCAGAAACTTGAAAACGATAAGTAAATAATTGCATAAGTAATAAATGTCTTTAAAATTAAAATATATGTATATTACGATATAAATACTTAAATGTGTATTTTACTCCAGAAATTACACTTTTAAATAAATATTATTAATAACACATTTCTTCAAAAGACAAAACTATTACTTTTATATATTACCTTATTTTTTAAAAATTAATTTCAAATAAGTTAAATAGTAAAATTATGAAAGTTGTAACTCTCTCTGTCAAAACTATTTTTATTTATTATTCAGTAAAATTTGGAGTTAACTTTAATTAATTACAAAATAAAAATTATTGTAAATTTCAATTTTTTCCCTTGAAACGATTTTAAAACAAATTATACAGAAGAAGTATAAAGACATTTTAAATTCTCGTTATACGCAATTCAATTGCCTAAAATCAACGTTAAAGATTTTATAGGCCTTATATATCTTTCCTAGATAATAATGATTTTATATATTGTTAGTATCAAAGAATATTAAAAAATAAATAAAATCACTTCTCTTTAATTTTAAATCGTAATTTTATTTCTAGCTTCTTCAAGTAAAAAATTGCTTGACAAATATTTTGAAGTTTAAGATATTTTAATTTCAATTATTATAGCAGTTTGCAACTTCATTAAAAATCAATGAATCAAAAATAAATCGACAAGAACTGTATTTTAAAACTGAACTGTTTAAAAAAATTATATCGTCTTTTTGCAAAAATTACAACTAGTCTTAACTGTACGAATATTTTTTTTTTTTCTTTTTGTTTTAAAATTAATAAAAAACTTTTTACTTGCTATATGTATAGGGTACCTGAAATTTTATACAAGAAAATATTTTCTTAAGAGAGAAACCAGTTTATAATTAATACTGTACATTGTTATTGATTCATAAAATAAAGATATTTGCGCATGCATGCTATTGGTGCAAATATTGGTTACGTCTATCAGCTCCCGTTAATCTCTTGTCCATTGAAAGTCACACAAAGCCTAAAAAAATACATTACAGGAAAAAAAATAGTGTATTCATTCGGCTACCTGGTATTATTTGCATCACGGATGGAGACCGGTACGTGGCCATTTGCTGGTACAAAACACATTCTTTAGTTGAATTTTTCCATGACCGTTTTGCATAAATATGGCTGAATTCCTTTAATACAAGGCTAGATTTTCTTCTTTAAAGCAGGAATTGTCTTGGTTGTGTTGATATGAACCTTTCACTTCTAAAATCCTCAGTGAAAATGCCTCCCGCTATTAAAGCGTATGATCTAGGAGGCCAAATCTAACCCCAAGGATAGTTTAAAATATTGTCTAAAAAGGAAAACGCATTGCTCTTTCTTATAATACTTCATTTTTAAAAACGTTCATCTATCAGCTGTCATGTGGACTGTTTTATTTTGTTTGCAACACTTTACTACAAAAATTGCCCTAAATTCAAATTTTGTGTAAATGTTGATGAAACCTATATTATTTATAAAGTTGATTGAATAAAAAAAATTAATACAGTTTTGAAGACACATTAAGACTTTGAATAACTAACCATATGTAAATAATTTACATACGTTTTAAAAAAAAAGATCAATTGGTTAAAGAAAACATTTTTTTCTTTCAAAAATCAAAAATGATATTCATATCACAGCTTCAATGATTGAGTCATATTTTGTTATGGAATCATCAATATCTATCTATGTAAATATCGTAAGAAATGACATTGGGACTAAACTCCCGAAGCGATAAGAGATAAAAAGAGATATCTTTGTTTCTGAGTTCGTGGGCGAGTTCTTCTAGGTAATATTTATTTTAAAGAAATGATTCTATAAACGTAATAGTTTTGCTGTTATTTGTGGTTTCATATAAATGTGAATGTACAATATTTCTTAAATCGAAGAATAAACCTTTTTCGGTTTTTTGGATATAACTATATTGGAAATAACTATTGATAAATATATTTTCGAGTTTATTTTTTCAAAATATGGTTCACAATGAATCTAGATGAAAATATGCTATTAAAAATTTTTAAAAATAGCTGTCAACCAAGGGAATTTCTGAATCAATAAATGTTAAAATTATGGGTTTATTATTGTATTATGTGTATATTTGAGGAATATTCTCAATATAATATTAATTTTTCTCTAAATTTATCCTGTAAAGTTCTACAGAAAAATTAACTTCTTTATATTGAATAAAATGTTGAAATTGATAATTTAAGCATGGAATTTAATTTAATGACGTTTTTAAGGTTAAATTCTTCCTTCAAAAAATAATAAAATGAAATAAAATGAATTGCAATACATTTGTGGAGGTTAGAAATTGATAAAATTTAAATCAGTTGTAAATTAGATAAAACACGTTTAAGAGATTTAATGTGTTTTTCATTAATCACGAGGAAAATTTCAAGACGGAAGTACAATAATTTTGTAATACGGTAATACGTAGTTTGACGCATATTTTTTATTTTTGAAATATTTATTATTGTATCTAATTAACATCACAGCAAATAAACAGAACAATCATTCCATATAGTGTTTTCCAATGTTATGTATTTGCCTTTTTATGAAAAACGTGGCTGTAAGAGCTTAGAAAATCGGATATTTACTTAATTTATAAACAGCTGTTATTTCCCACCACATTTAAATCAACTGTCTGTATATTTTAAAAACAAAATTAATGCATTAGTAGCACTTTTTTTTCCTTTTCTGAACATGATTTTTGAATAGCTTGTAACAATTGTCTTCAATTCACTACATGTGCTTAGATTTAGAAAACTAAATGTTAGATGTTGAATCAAAAATTGCTTAAATTATCAAAGTAGTCACTTATAATTAAAATTCTAGTACAGTTACTCAAAAAACAAAACATATGGTCTTTAAATAATGAATTAATAAAGTGAAAAATCTTAAATGCTGAATTAGCTAAGAATTTCGTATTATATTGTTAAATAGTAAATGGTAAGCCAAATCCTTAATTTATACAGTATACTTTGAACTATTTACTAAGAATAACACTGTTGAAATAATTACTTGTGTTCTATTTATTCTGTTACTTTTCTTTTTTTTAAATTCCTACTATTAGCTCACACTCTATATATATTTATTTATTTATCTTCGTGGAATTTCAATCGTTAATAAAATACATTTTAAAGCTCTCAATTGAGCTGAAATTTTACATACATGATTATTTTGGATCGCAATATAGTAATTTAATTATAATTAATAAAGTTAATTGATTAAAACTAATTATTTAAAGAATTACAAATACAGCCACGTTCGCATTTTTGGCGACTTGTGTCAAAACTTGAAAATGTTTTTCTCCCTTTTTAAAGCATTCAGTTGAACTGAAATTTTATATACACGATTGTTTTGGATGACAATACGATACTTTAATGACAATTAATAACAATTAATTCCTACCTTTATATTGTGATTATGTCATATGTATTATACATATTTATATTTGTAATTATATAATTAAAAATAGTTTTCTTTGTTGACTTAAGTAGGAATTTACTTTAATTTTTTTTTTTTACATTCCTTGTTAAACGTGCAGTTTGTGATAGATTTCTTTGATAATTATTATGTTGTGCAGTCTCAGTATATAAAAGTGACAATGGTATTTACATTGGATTGTTTATATAAAATGCACGTAATGAAATGCCTTCGTACCATTAAATTTATAACCAAAGGTAAAAGTAAGTAAGACTAAGCAGTTTAGATTGTTTTTCTGATTTGAAGTGAGTGGGTGCTATATTAACGATTGTTAGATGACAAAAGATACCTTAATGATAATTAATAAAAACTAATTACCACTTAATGTTGTGATTCTATCATATGTATACGAGTATTTATATTAATTGTGACTATTTAAAGAAGTATCTAAAATAAAATTTTTATTTGTTGATCTAAGTAGGAATTGACTTAATTTTTTTTATATTACTTGTGTTTATTCAGACATTGCATAAGAGATCGGTAACCACTATAACACGAATTTCCTCCACATTATTTCATGTTTCGAATTCCTAAAATAATTTGCTTTATTTGCATTAATTAATCACTATTTACCGACAATATAAAATATAGCTTCAGCAAAGTTTCTCTATATTTATAAAATGTTTAAAAATGTTCAATTTAGTTTGCTGGAAAATAATTTGAGCCATTGTTGCGATTAATATAAAGCGTAATGTGTGGGAGGATTTGAATCATACTAAGCCATTTGCATTCAAAAACTAATTCAAATATTGAGAAGAATATTTCAATACATTTCATAATGTAATACAAAAAAGCCACCCCCAATTTTTTTCACGTATTTCCAACAAAATTAAACTATATTGCTAAGTATTGTTTATTTTATTAAAAAGAAACTTGCAGTTTGTTTTCGAAATCATACATCTGTATAAGCATTTAATTTTGTTTGTTATATTAGAAATCAATTGTAATTACAACTTTTCAAATTAACTAAAAAAAATCTAAAAAATTTATGTAGTATTTTGTTTAACTCTTAACTTCCCAATTTTTTAAAATTTCTATTAAAAAATAATATATCACCTAGTTCTCAAGTAATAATAAAAGGGAAAAAATATATATAAAAAATTAAGCTGTTTTAAATTGAATTTCAGGCATTTTTTTTTGCTAGATGCAGAAGGAAACTTTGCGCAGTAGTGCAATAAATTACAAAACTTTTTTTTATATGAGGATTATATTATTCATCATAAAATGTTTAAATTTCTTACCCGGTAATTTATTTCATCAGTAAACAAGAGGATGCATAAAATATAATGGATTCTTTTTATAGCAAAAGCACAGTTCTTGAGGCATCAGAGACTTTTATAATCGTTGTGATTTATGGAAAAAATGTACTTCCATCTAGTGACAAAATTAGTATATATTTCATTGCAGTGATTTTTTTTCTCAGTTAAGTGATTTGTAGGTAATTAAAAAAATACCGAGTCTGTTAAATTAAAATATAAATAATATGATGCAGAAATGCAACAGTGCGAAGTTAAGGATTAAATTTCACACTGGTTGTGATTTACATAATTAGTTCTTGGAAGTCATCTGAAGACATATTTTTATAGCCTCTACAGACGTTCATAATTGTGAAAGTATTGCTGGCGTAAAAATTTATACATATTCATTTAATATATCCCATACATATTCGATGGGTGTTTGTGTTTCAGAATTTAGGTGACCAAACCGTTAGTTGGAGCTATCCAGAACGTGCGCGTTCTCCAAATGAATTGTAAATGATTTAGGCCTGGTGGCATGGCTTATTATCAGCCTGGAATATCAAACCGTTGTTTGAGTACGTACAATCAATGAATGGTTGCAAATAATCTCTAAGTAATTGCACATGAATATTTCTAGCCAAATAATAGCTCACTTTTTCCAGATTCATGCCATGTAAAAACCGTTTACACCATTGTGTAGCCCCTGTCAGATTTTAACAGTGCTTTGATGACAATTTTATTCCATTTACTCATTGCATCTCGTTTGAATACTACCATCAGCTCTTACTAGCTGGAATCATGATTCATCTGATTAAGGAACATTTTCCCAGACATTTAGAACAATGATTCTTTAAGCGGATTTTATTGATCCCTAGGGATGTATGACGACCTGAAAGGGGTCCATGATGGGAAAAAAGTAATTATTGGATCCATGAGGTGTAAATGGTGGTCTACGACAGTGGTTATCATTAAACCAGATCGTGACTTTAATTTTAAACGAAAATTTAATCAAACGCGAACCAGATTGTGTACTTATTTAACTGATTTATTTACTAAATTTAATGAGGTTAATTTGCAGTTATGAGGGGACAGCATAAATTTTATTAAAACAAGGACCATCCTTTCAGCTATAGGAGAATTACGCTATAAGAGTATAATACTGAACTTCACGAATTTTCGCAGTTTCTCAATTGGCCACAGACAATCTGCCAGGAAATAGTCCTTTTAACCTACGCTTAACATTTAAATTCCCTTTATTCAGATTTTGACTCTAGGTTTGAGATTACATTTACATGGTAATTACCACAGAAGACAATGAATTCATGTGGTTACATTGAAAAAAATGTTATATTACAAGAGAAACTGGTCGGAATAGGTAGTAATGGAGATCTTAAAGTTAAGTTAAGAAACGGATGTTAGAAATTTTGGCTTTAAAAAGACATACCCGTTATTTATCTCGAATCATGGAGTATTGTGAGAAAGGTTTTAATTGCTGTTCCTAGTGAGAAGGAGTTTAAGCGCGGTTGTCGGCTAATCACTACTAACCGAGGAAATTTAGGGTTAAACCTGACAAGATTGATGACAAATGTTAAAAATCTGTTATCGAAGCGCCAGATTCATCCCTATCATTATAAACAATTGTTTGTTAATCAGTTATTTTATGCCACTGAAATTTTAAATTAATTAACATGCGTTTCTTAAGTTTTAAACTCTATACTTCACTACAATTAGAAACTCTGTTCCAACTATCATAAACGCATTTAAGTTGATAAGTTTGCAAAAATCCAATATTACGTAAGCAGGGGTCTACCACAAACCGAAAAAAGTGGCAGGGAGTCTATGAGATGAAAACGGTTTGGGAAAACCTCTGATTTAGAAAGTCAAATCATCATCAATGATCAGTGTGAGTATTGTTCACTAGCCAGCAAACACTCAGCAGCCGATGGTTAACACGTGTAAGTTGGTAATCTGCTTCTATCCGATTAACAAATTTCATTACACCATACTCACGGATGAGAGTGATGTATGTTCCACATTGATTGTTACTGTTATTGGTTGTAGTACTGCTTGTCTGGTAAAACTGACTTCTCTATATTCCCGTCTTCGTTATTAAGTAGAGTGCAGCCTAAAATTGTATATTCTTGGCACACTCTTGATATTGTGAATAGTGGAATGTTGAATTATCTTACAATTTCCGTAATGGATTCCGTTTCTAATTAGCATTCCGCGTTCCAAATTTGTTAATTCTCATAATTAAAGCAGAGACATTATCACACCAATCACTTGAGTACAGATGAAAGTCATTGGAGCAGCTAGTTCTGAGCGGGCCCTGTATTAAATTTTTTTCGGTGCCATTTTTTAGGTATTAAAACCCTGTTAGTGGGACTGTAGTTACACATATTGGGGGTGCCGTATTTTTGATACTGCTGATGTGGTGGTAGCTACGCCCCTGATGAAAATCCTGATAGTGTATTATCCATTTAAGCTGGTTTTACGCTATCATAGAGCCGGCTGAGTATTTGCCCATTGCTAGCCCATGACTTTGACATTTCTGTGTGTAAGACGTATTTTCATTCTACATGAATTCACCTTTCATCGAAATCATAATTAAAATGGCATACTGTGTAGATTTTTCAATATAAAAAAATTAGTTTTTAAATTTAATTTTCAAATTTTGAAAAAAAATCCCAGAATATATATATTTTTAAAGTACAGATTTTAATAGCATGTGTTTGTGTGACGTAATTATTTTTATATGAACCAAAATATACACGCACGGATAATATTTTATAGAGATTCTTTTTCCGTAATTAATGTTGAAAATTATTTATGTGAAAGAAGTTGGCAGAAAATAAATTCTGTTTTAATATAATAATAACTGTGTGTATACAATATCCTCGGGAAATAAAAAAAAAAAACTTATTATTTTTTAATAGACGTTTGAGTCACGATAATAGAATTAGATAACTATTTTACTAAACTATTATTATTACAAAAATGGCCATTAAACATTATTCATAAGAAAATGTGTTCTATTGTGGGAAATTGTGGAAAACCGTTGCATTTATAAAGGCACTGGTATTTTACATGTTTTAATTTGTTATATTAACAAAAAGTTTTTCGCTGTCCTATCAGTTTCGTTTTAGATTTCTGATTCCAACTAAGACCATTGTACGAAATTAGAGAAGCCATTTTGTATTAAATTAAACGTTAGTCTGGCCAGAGGTGAGTCAAGAATCATCGTCATATCTTGACCTGGCATTTCAAAATTACGGACTCAGTCATGCACCTTCGTATGATTAAACTTAGGATATTAATTTTCATTAGCAGCGTTCTGCTAGAATTTATCTCTACTAGTAGATTTGTTGAATGAATTTTATAACATAGCTGTTTGTAAACTACACTTAACTTGATTTATAGTATAGTACTCCTATTTCTAAAAGTGTACCTTATATCAATGTGGGATTTTTTTTCAATTCTTACTATTAGTTCACATCCCTTTATATATATATATTTATTTATTAATATATATTGTTCAAATTTTCAATCGTTTATAAAATACTTTATATTCATTCAATCAAGTTTAAATACATTTTTTAAACTTGTAGGGGATGTTACTTGATGTTGATACAGCTTTTTCAAAAATTAATTCATTAATTGATAAATAATAAGTAACGAACAAAAGTATTAGTCCAACACCATATATATAAAAAGGGAATCGGTCGTTGTGTTGTAGCGGCAGTGGGTAGCGCGTTGGACTTCTAATCCAAAAGTCGTGGGTTCAAATCCCAACTGGGAGAATCCCCCTTAATTTCTGAAAGAGTGATTTCTTTTTACTATAATATTTTATTGGAATAATTAAGTTGAATGAATGAATAAATAGTAACAAACAAAAATAATAGTCCAACACCATATATAGAAAGGAAAATGGAAAATTGCTTTCTATTTTGCCACTTAATATTGTGATTCTGTTATACGCATGTGCATATTTATATTATATAAATGTAATTATTTAATAAAAAAGTAACTAAAATAACAAATTTTCTTTGTTGATCTAAATAGTAATTTAATTTTTTATGTATGTATATTTCTTGTTTTATCCTTAAATGACCTATGGGCTGAACCTATCAGACGGAATTAATTATTACTAAAAAAAATCTAAATCTAATATTTTCTAAACATTCACATTGTGCATCTAATTCATTGTTATTCATATTGTATGTCTCCGATGTACATAGGAGATTTAATTCCATTAGAATGTAGTAACGATGCAATAGAGTAATCAACATGGATAAATTATTATTAAATATAAATTTTCTATAGCACCTAAGGGAGATAGATATATGTAAACGGTAAATAAACTAACGTGTATTCTAGATTAATTACATGGTTAATAGGTGATTTATAAAATTTTGCTTTAATAATTTCTAAAACAGTTTATTTAAATTGAGAGATTTGAACAGTTTTTTGATAGTATGAAGAACTTTGCAAATAATGTCGTTCAATTATTTACTTTTATTTTTACTGCACATTTTTTATTATTTATATTTGATGTATAAAGTTCTGCACTCACTTGTATTATAAGTAATGCAAAAATCATTTAATTTCGAATGTACAAAAAAAAATAATGTACCATTAAATCCGATGTATAACGCGCACCTGTGCTTTCAAACTTAATTTTTTAATTTTGAAGTATCTTCGCTGTATAACTCGCACCCTCTTTTTTATGAAGAAATCTGAAATATTAGTATACTTTGCTCTTTTTTGAAGTAATTTATACGAGGTATTATATAACCCAGACTTTTGACAAAATAGTTTTCTTCTAGAACTACAACTCTTTTAATTCACAAGGCAAGTTTCTTTTAAATAAATCATATTTTTGATACATATAGAAGTAAAAAAAAAAATCCTCATATTTTTTGCTATTTTTGAAGCTATCGTTTTTATACCCGGAGTATACGCACACCCTTAAATTTCTATCTTATTTTTTGTGTGAAATGTGGGCATTATATGCCGGATTTTACGGTGAAGCGTAAAAGGATTAAATCAAGTAGTCAGAGTAGTTGGTATCAAATGTTTTGCTTATACTCATTCATCATGACTAATGCCACTTTGCAGTCAGTTTTTAATGTATTTAAATTGTATACCTTATGGTAGATAAACAATACAGATTATAACTTTGTATGGATTTACTTCTAATGTAGGTATTTACATTAATAGCATTTTATCTCGTTTAATTTAGATTGTAAAATGTGTGTGTTGGCTAACATTTACTGTGTACACGTATGTTCTTAAATATATTTGTTTTCAAATGTGTGTATTTGTATGTATATATATATATATATATATATATATATATACATATATATGTATATGTATATATATGTATATATATGTATATATATGTATATATATAAATATATATATATATATATATATATATATATATATATATATATATACTTGTTTGTCACTGGAGTATCTAGCTCCTATGGGGTCCTGTATCAAAATTCCTTCGGGGCCCTTTTTTTAGATATTGTAGCCCTGTTAGGGAGTCTGTAGTTAAACATCTTGGGCCCCTGTAGCTTGAGGGCCCCGTTTAATTGATATGGCTAATACGGCGGTTTTCTACGCCCCTGCTGTTTGTATATGTATGTATTTATATATATATATATAGCAGTTAAACATTTTATATATATACATACAAATACACCCCCATATATATATATATATATATATATATATATATATATATATATATACAAATACACCCCCCACATATATATACATATATATATATATATATATATATATATACAAATACACCCTCACATGCATACATATATATATATACAAATACACCCCCCACATATATATATATATATATATTTTATATATATATATATATGGGGGTCAAATTCTTGTGCTGAGCTGAGATTTTCTTGATTACTAAATATTGTTTTTCGTGTAGTTTGGACATACTTGAGGAGACTTGGTACTTTTTTACTTTTCTTTATTTGACGTAGTAGAATATTTCAAACAGTACACAGACGTATAAAGTTTAACAACCTTTGGAATACTTAAGTAAATAGGACGTGTACACACAAATAAAGCACAAAATGCAGCGACGATCTCATAGCTTATACAAAGAAACAAAAAAAGAGAGCACAGATAACTTTTGCTTTTGTACCGGCTGTGAAAGTCGCGTGACTCTTTTCGGACTGGATACAGGATTGGTCATTAACGGGAGGAAGCGAGTTTCTGACGCAATATTACTATTCGTTTACGATTAATATTAACGCGTTAGTTCTAAACCAAAGAATTAAAAGTTATTTTAAGAAGATTATTTAAAAGGAGACTAGAGGTAATTATTACATGTATATATATGTATGCATTCTTTATGTATTTGTATTTTGAAAATCTTATTATCTTCACATGTTTCCAAATCTTTCCCGATATTATAATTTTAATTACTGAATGTCTCCATTTGCATGTGAGCAATCTTGTATTTTATTCTATATTTATTCTTGTTTCTTTCCTCTTTCGTTCCCATTTGTGCCTGTATCCTTCTACTTGAAACTTCCTACCACTATTTATTGAGTATTGACTTATGTTTGTAAGCTTTGTATTATATTTCTCATCACACAAAGTCTACATAGAGTCTCAAAAATGTAGGTAATAAAATATGATAATCTATATATTCTTTTTTTGTATAAATTCTACAAATAAAATACAAGACTCAATGCCTGCTTTCAAATTTCATGAAGAATGCAAATCTTGAAAAAAAAAAGAAAATAATTATTCTCAAAAGACTGCTTTTGACTTGTTCATCCACTTTTTAAAGTATTATAATGGATTTGAAAACAAAAGATCGAATATGTGGATTAATTTTAGAAATAGTGACCGAGCCAAATTGTAATGTACCGTATGTGGTATTGAAAAATGGGGATAACGGCAGTCATAAAAACTAGCTCTTTGCCACGATAAGTCCCATGGGTTTCGATCTGACATCCCTCGATCAGGTGACATTAGCCACAATAGAAATGCTGAGTAAAATTTAGAAACATTTGAATTCTTGAAACAAAATTCCTTTTTAAATGTTAAATATTTCTACCAGAAAAAAGTTATCGAACATTTGCTTTTACTTCACGCTTCTGTGCATTTAATTAAAATGTTCATAAGTTAGAAACTTAATAATTTCAGTTCTAAAATGATTTTCAAAACAACAAGTACATTTACTGTTACGAGAATATAATGAGATAGTATATTTGTAGCTCGTCTCATAAAAAAGTTATAAATTGATTGTATACCGTAAAACATATAACTCAGAAATGTGATAAATAAAATAAATGAATGCGGAAGCTTAATTTCATGCACTGTGTGTGCCAAAATATTCCCAGTCACGTTAAATTCTACGTGAATACAATATCTGAATAAGAAAATATTTCAGAGGTAGCAGATGGTTGGCGATAATTTGCTAATATTCGTAGAATTCCTGATGAGGATTTCGAATTATTAAGCCGACTAATATTTAGAACAATGTGCTGAAATAGAGAAGGTGCTTGAGCATGTGCAACTAAACATATCTGTCGACTTAATAATACAAAATATGCCTCGTATGAGATTCGTTGGATTGATTATAAAGTTTCTTCACTGTTGTGAATTATATGTTTCATTAAAATTGCACGCAGAAATAAATCAACTCCATTTGCACTTACCCGCAGTAGTGCTCTTTCAGTGAGAATTTGTTATAAGTTCATTCACGCTTTCGTATGCTCATAAAATGTTATGATGTTAAGCATAGGGTAAGAGTTTATTAACGTCACTCTATATAGCAACTCGAGGGCTATCACAAAATTAACTATGTTTCAAATTAAGCTTATTTGTCATTCTTTTAAATGACATATTTTTCATTTATCACGTGTAGTCAAACAATAAAATAAATAAATCTTTAAAAAGACTTTTCTATGTAATCGTTATCTTTGAATGAATTTTCTGTGTAAACGACGGTTCCTCCCGTTGGTGTGGTGTGGTAGTTAGGAGAGGGGGTGCCAGCTCAGGTGTCGTCCACGTCACTTGACCATGGTTCAAAATTACGTGGTCCGTCGCCAAAAGCCCTCGTGCAGCTGAACAGTGCGACGTTAATATTCATTCACTCATCTGTGTAAACGATAAATTGCAATAATACACATATTTTTTATATGACTAGCTGCATGGACTTTTTCAGTGTATGACATTTTCCCCCACTAATATTTATTATTCTCCTCTTGATGTCAAATCCTTCCTAATGTGTGTATGATTTCTATATTATAACGTCCTTAAAATTACCTTCAAAATTTCTTCCACTTTGGCCCGCCGGATAGATTTCTTTCTCCTCCATTTAGCTTTGCGTTGCACGGGCTTTTTCCGAGTGTACAGCGGTATGGCCCTGGAAATTTCCTCTTTCCTTCTGGATGCCAGCACTTCTCCCTCTATCTCTGTGTGAGCGCGATATATGAATGTTGTTTTTTTTTAAAAATGCTATTAAAATTTTATTTTTTTAAAAAAATTCTTTCACTTCTGTTCCTTGCCAAAAAGGTTTTTTACTCCTCCCCCCCCCCCGTTTAGCACGACGTTGCACAGATTTTTCTAGTATAAAACTCTTTTCCCTCTTTTTGTACCTCAGGAATAATATCTTCCTCCATTCTTCTATTTTAGATTTGTGATTTATAAAAAAAAACGACACTAATTTAGTTAATAAAAATATATTAATTTAAAGTAGTAATAAAAATATTTCTGATAAATATTTCAAACAATAAGCTTATTTACTCTTTTAACAATAAATACTTCCGTAGAATCTAAAATAATGAAAAATAGATTTGTTATATAAGTTAGTTTAAAAGTGTCTCTAAAAACTCATCTAGTTTTATCCAAAAGAAAACAGACAATGTACAAGTTTACTATTATTTAATTAGTTTAGTAATAAATAACAGAGAACAAAATTATGCTTCTGTATTTCAAAACATTATACTAATTTAAAACCATTATTGTTAAATAATGAAACAAAATATTATTAACGTTAGCTATTGAAACGACTGCTTATATATATATATATATATATATATATATATATATATATATATATATATATATGTGTGTGTGTGTGTGTCGTTTGATTTTTACATTAAAAATATATAACGAGAAAAAAAGACATATAGAGGGAAAACAACTTAGAAATTTATTTACATTCCCTGTATAAAAACATTTATTTTATGTACGGATAGTTAAAAAGTTTTAAAAAATATTATTTTTATAAGAAAGTTTGTAAGAAAATTTTCATGTTTCAGTTTTATGTACTGATTTTCAATTACTTTTACAGCTCTTTTACTAAAATTGTTCTTTTTATTCTAAGTACTAAAGCTTGTTCATTGATATTTTTTTTCTGAAAAATGAAATGATATTGGGCCATGAAATCAAGGTCGAGAATCAACCTTTTAATTGTCAAGTTATTTTAATGATTTGGGTTCATAAATTGTCAATTTTTTTATTGCAAAAAATCAAATATTTAGTACAACATAAAATAAACTTAGCACTTGAAAATTGATATTTTTAATAATTACATAAAATTTTTAAAGTTGTGTACCAACAGCTTATTCGTGGTAAAGTTCATTTCTAGTGGACAGAATACCTTCTCTAGTAAATGTAGAAATATATTTTTATAATACTTTTTCTGGCGTTTTCGGAATATCGGATGAAAGGACATATTCTGATCACAGCAATCTATACCACCCATAGTTAGATTTTAGACAAAAACAATCGTTGGCCTGGGTATACCTCAATTTTTTTTTTTCATTTTTGAGGATTATT
This sequence comes from Trichonephila clavipes, assembly GCA_019973935.1. NCBI lineage: Eukaryota > Metazoa > Arthropoda > Arachnida > Araneae > Nephilidae > Trichonephila > Trichonephila clavipes. The sequence continues at coordinate 305,242 of BMAU01016400.1, read as the reverse complement.
ATGAAAGTATCATGAATACTAGTCATAAAATACCATCTTTTGAAATAAGCTCAAATTAACTTTTCCCGTTATAGATTCGGGTTTGACAAAAAGATGAAGCCGAAATAAACTTAAGCCGATATGTATTCGGGTATATCAATAAGATTAACTAAATTAAATACCCCGATCAATACTCGTGACATTTTGGTAGTCTAGCGCCATGCCTGCGAAAATCTCGGATATTACTGTTAAAAGGTTAACAAAATCATGGATAATATTCCTTTAAATCCTTTTGTAATTGCTGTTAACGTGTTTAAAAAAATAAGTATTAAATGCTTGCTTCATCTGCAGTACTCACGCAATCCATTAGAGTAAGAATTCCTATAATTCGTTTCAAGAAAGTCCAACATATCGATATTTACCATTTTCTGATTTAGCTACTTCGTGCACATCCTCTTTCTAACATTAATGTCTTAGTGGGACATTTATCTTTTTTTGGAGGCTATCAATCGTTCCTTTAGAACTCCGGTTAAAAATTTTCTACCATACTTCTTAAACTTATTTCTTTTTATTACGAAATAGATGTTCAATAGCATTGTATGAAGTACATGATGAAGAAAGAAAAGAAAATTGACAAATTATGAGAAAGAAATCTCTCTCGTACGTTCTTGTTGAAGCATTAGATATCAGAGTAGAAACTCTTAGACCTTTTTTGAAAAAAATGAACTATATTCATCATGCTGTCTAAGAATTGTAACAATTGCAGTTTTTATACGTACTTTTTAGAATAGTTTTAAATTGTGTGGTAGAACTATTTTGTGCATTGATTTATTAAACTTCATTTTTACAATTATACTTAATAAATCGATTTTTGAATGTCTCCAGTAAAGACGCATTGATCGACAATGAGCTACAATTGCTATATAATTAAGTCATAAATAGGTAGTTTCAAGTTACGCGTAAATTAGTTCTGTGCAGATTAGACTTTTCACATAATGTCTGTAATAAGGTGAACTGTTGGTCCATTAAGTGGGTTTATTTGGTCATAAATACAGACGCACCTGCATTTATTTCCAAACATATTACTGACCAACTTTCTTACAGATCGATAAAGGAAACTGGTTATAAGTAGGATCTATATTTTTATTTATTTATGCATTATTTTAAAGGTTATTAAAATTTTATGTAATACATCTATTTAGTCTTTTTATGATGCATCATGTATATAATACAGTAATACCCCGAACTCACGTGATAGGTGGGACCAGGTGATAACCGCTTAAGTCGAATTCGCGTAAGTCGGGGTATAACTTCGCATATAAATTATTTTTAATTAGAACTCAAGGAAATACATAATAATTTAAGGAAAAAATATGTAATAAAACCTTAGACAACACAAACACAAAATCGCAAACCGAAGTTATTTTGATGTAGAAGGTTTTAAAAAATCAAACGAAGTAATCTGCCGGTTTAAATATTTATTTTGCTACCCCAAAATTTCCTCGCAGCATGCTGAAATTTTTTATACCTTGTTTTGCTGAAAAAATGCATTCATAGCTGGAGTCTATATTTTTTTAAATGTGTAACCTTTTTTTCCAATTTAACTGAGGCTTTCGGTCAAATTCCCAACACCGTCATTCGATCTTCTGATTGAACTGAATCTAAAATCCTTCAATGTGTGAGTGTGTGTGTGTCTTGTTCTTTCTCGTGCATTTCTTATGAGCTCATCAATTATCAACTTCTGATTGTGGAAATTAGCAGTTCTTCAATGTCATCACTATTCCCATCTAAATTCATTATTGACAAGTAATCAATTTTACCGATCCTTTTTTTTCTTCAAACAAAAGACGAATCGACGAGATTTGAAAATCGCGTAACTACGGGTTCTCGTAGGTCGGGATAGCGTAAGTTGAGGTATTACTGTACATTGTACGCGCGCGAATGCGTACTCTATTCTACGTATTATTCTCTACCTAAAAGCAGAAATTGTGTGTAGAGAAGATGGTAATTCAGTGTAACTATTACATTTTAAACAATTAAATATTACCTAACATATTGTAAAGGCCTGTAGGACTAGCCCTCTCAAGGACGGGAGAACTAGCTTTTTGGTGAGAGGGCGCAGCAGTTCAGTTAGTGCCGAATATCAACATTAAGTAATAAAGGAAGAGAACTCTCTCTCTCTCTCTCTTCGTGGGAACGTCGGAATGTATAGTTTTATGAATTTAAATGTTTCTTAAAACTTTTTAATATGTGTACTGTAAACATACGAGAAAATAATAAACCAATTTTCGTTTGAATGGCTTCTTCATTGGGAAGATAACCCTACGCTACCAGCATTGTTACCAAAATGTTACAACAGTTTTATACTGTATCCTTCACCTTTAGAACGCAAAAGGTTATAAATTTATCACTCTATCTACATCTTGGACACAATATTCGAGATACCATGGTCGAGTGACCTCCTGACTGTTGTTGTTTTGGTCGAATCGCGTGTTCGAGTTCTGGCACGACTAAAGATTCACGCTACAGTAAGTTAAACCTTCCAAGGTTCAAAATCGCTTCTGAATAGTGTTGAAGTTTTTCAGTGGCGTAACGGAGAACATTTAGGACCTCCCCCCCATGCAAGGTCAGGTTTAGGGCCTCCAAGTTGTATTTTGCAAAGGTAGGTACTTGGTGGTAGTCAGGCTTTGGGCCCCCTTGAACCCTGCGCCCTTTGTGATGCAGGAGTTTCGGGGGGTGTACGTTACGACCACTGAAGTTTATAGTGCGAGGTACCAAATCAGGTATCATCCTCATCACTTCACCGTGGCTCAACAATATTATGTCTAACGTCAATATCTCTGATGTAACTTCGAAATTTAAGTTAATGAACTTCCACTTAAATCTCAATTAAAAACATCTTCACTGGGCAGTGAAAGAATAACACATTATATTGTTGTTTTTGCAGAACGACTGCAGTTATGGACCGAAAGTAGTGTAAGGTAATGTAGCCGAAAACGTCATCTTGATGAGCAGTTACTTCTTAACACCGCTAGGTAATTCTACTGATAGTTGTGATTTAAACATTAACGTACACACAGGCCACTTAAGCTCTACAATTTGTATTTATAAGATTTGGTTTCGAATATTTCCTTAGTTACTGGGGGAATTTGTGTGAGTTTGGGATTAAGGAACTCAATGGCATGTCGGACCTAAATGTATAAAAGAAGTCTGGTATATGTCAATTCTCTTTTTTTCATAGCTTTAATTAATTATATATTTTAATACTATTGTTTAAAATATGTTTTTATGCTTAAAAGAAAATTGTTTATTGTTTAGTGTAAGAAACTTAGAAGAGTGTTAAATAGAGAATGTTTTCTTGCTAATAGATCCAGACACTAATTTAACATTAAAAGATTTGCACTTAAATCTGATTTGAAATTCCGAGGTGCGTCGCCAACACTTATCTTATTTCTATAGAGTGTGATATTAATGAAGAAATCTAATAATTTATATCTCCATATTTGATAGACTTACACGCACAATATGAGATTTAAACTAATACATTAAGAATACATTACAAATAAAAATTAGTAAAAAAGGGTGAAACAAACAGTTAAAATTTATGTTTTTGTCTAGTGAAAGTTTCGCATTTTAAAAAGTAATGTTGAATAAGATTATACAGCATGGTTTGAAGAATTAAATATGAATGTATTTTATTTTTTAATATTTCAATTTTCAATAGAGAGTAATAGTTTTGTTTTGTTTTTGTTTGTGAAATATTTATAAGTATTTAGTGATTTAATGGGATCAAAAATATTCTAATGCATTTAAAAATGAGAAATGAAGCTAAAATCAAACTAAATTATTAAATCAAATTCATATATTCATGAATGTTATGAATATAACAATGGTTTATGTGTCTAGAATTCATGTAGAAGCCATTTGCTATTATTTTATGGATTTACATGCTCTCTGTTGATAATTTGTCACAAACTAAAAATACTGATATGTCTAAGAGTATAAATATGTAAATTATATCCAGAAATATTCTCGGTCGACAAACAGTCGGCGCCACATTATTTATTCGCAGCGGCCATATGATTTACGGAAAATTGCCTCCGTAAATAATGAGACGGAGAAGATAGAACTAGGTCATTTCCATCAACCTTCAGAGCGAAGGAGTCAAAATGGTAAACAGAGGTCACTTTCCACAACTAAAACAGATCAAATTTGAAAATTCGGGAATATTATCAGGACGTCAGAATGTAAAAGACTGAAAAGTATTAGGGATATAAGGCACTTCAAAATATGAAGCGCCCCCTAGTAGGCGTGATAGCCCTAAGTAAGGGACGCGAGCATTTTGAGGTCTAAAATAAAAGATTATTTAAAAATCCATTAATTTACTGAAAGGAAGCAAAACTAAATACATTTTAATTTTAGGCATATTTGCAGTATAACGTGCACCCCCTTTTAAGGAAGAAACCTGACTTTAAGTGTACAGGGTTTTTATGTTTTGAATTCATTTGTTCTAAGTGTTATCCTAGCTTTAAAAAAATAATATACTTCTAGAAGTACAACCCTGTAAGTCAGCATTTCTCAAACTGGGGGGAGCACCCCTATAGGGGGGGAGTAATATCTCTACGAAGGGGTCGTGAGCATATTGAAAAGTCCAAAACACGAGATTATTTCAAAAATTTTTATTTTACTGAAAGCAAGCAAACAAAATACATTCTGACATAATAAAAAATAAAACACGCATTTACACTGATATAATACACTTATAAATGTATCAGTACTGTATATAGTCTTATATGATTAATTTAACAATACTAAGTTAAGAGCAATATTAATAATTACCAATAACCCCATGGCCTTGTCATATATAAAATTATATGCAAAAAATTAACCCTCTCTTATCTTGATACTTTGTAACACTTATCTTGATAATTAATAATTTAACTGCGGATTAAAATTACGCGATTTGCTCTCCAATGCTACCGATAACGGAATAAATAAGCAAATCCTCTGAAATAAGTAAATCTTTCGCAGACACTCTCAAGTTCCTTTTTTTGCCAAAGCCTTCGGAATAATTTTCTGGATAGCAGTGCTCAGAAAAGATTGTACTTCGGAAAGGCGTGTACATACGTCCGAGGCAATTAACACTTTGGCTGAGCGAGACGTTTATATTCGCTGGTGGCACTTAAGAGGTTAAAGTCGTTTTATAGATTTAGCGACAAAGCATATCATTGAATTAAAAGCAATGTTGTTGTATGGAAGGCGGCGTGATGTAAATTAGTATTGAATATTGTGCCGCAAACATTCAAACTTTGAGAAGCACTGATGTAAGTTCATAAGGTATGTCATTTCTTTTAAATAAACCGTATTTCTATGTAGAGAGAAGTTTTAATTTATTTTGTAACGTGCATCCATAAATTTCGATCTTATTTTTTGTGCTAAAAGAGCGCGTGATGCGCCGTATTTTACGGTACCTAAAATGTATCAGCATTGTACAGTGTATTTGATAATTAATTCATCAACACTAAATTAGGAATAAGTTTAATAATTACTGGTAACTCCCATGGGTTTGTCTTCCAGAACAAAGTTTTTTAAAGGATGGATTTATAATAGAATTCGGCCCTCTAAGCTCTTCTTCGATATTTAGCTGGGGATTCAACGAGGGGCAGCATTTCATTTGCAACGCATCCGATAGGTTGTCCAGACGTTTGCTCAAATGTCCTCAAAAATGCCAGATGTGATACATATAAGATGAAAGCGACAGAGACTGGACTATTTTTTAATGACATTTGTCCTTTTAGAAATGAATGATTGAGGAAATAAATATTTAATTTAATTAAAATATATTTTCAAATCTGTTCTAATTTAAAAATTAGAAAAAAAATTAACATAACACGTATCTTATTACTTAAAAGTAAACTACTTGAAATACTATACTGTTCAAATTAATTAGGACAAATGGAATAAAAGTAAGTTTTTCTACAAGCTTAGTCTTTTTATCATTACGTACCTTAAGTAGACTGAAAAATCTGTATAATAGTACGAAGAAGGTCTTCCTTAAGCAGAAATGACCTTTCAACCCGTCTTGGCATTGACTCCACTACAGTAGCACACATGTTCTTGAATTCATCATCTTGGAAACACACCAGTATAGCTTTTTTTTTCATTTGCTCTGTTATAGTGCGATTCATCGCAGCGAAATGAGAATATGTCATCGGTTTTGAATAAGATTTAAGTCTGGGGAATTTTCAAGCCAATCAAGCACTTTTGTTTTATTTACCGCATAAAAGTGTGAACCAATTTCGAATTGTTACAAAGGGTCAAGTCAGGTTGAAATGTTCCATGAATGGATTAATCCAAGTACATAATATATCTATATATTTGACAGAATTCATCATGTGTTTAAGAGGAACAAAGCTTTTAGAGCTATTTGTTGTTAGAAAACCCCAAACATCTGCTTTGAAGGGTGTTTTACAATCTATTGGATATGATCTGGTAACAAAGTTTCAACTTCACTTCATCTAAGTACATTTGATTTGTATTCCTGAACGAATAAATGTTCCATCACCTAAAATCATCTTCTACAGGTTTTTCATCATTTTCAGAGTTAGAAATAGTTTTTTTCCTCAGACTTGTTGCCTTAAGGCCACCTTCCAGAAGCCTTTTCCGTGCAGTTTAGGTACTCACTTTAACATCATTATCCAATAAATACCTTCAAAGATCTATGCTTGTCTTTCTTGGATTTATTTTGCTACTACGTATTAAAATGTTATCAATTTTTAGAGTAGTTTTTCACTTCCGCCGACATATTTATTTCCTTTTTGGAGACGACGATCGAGAATTTTGAAATGTTCTTAAAACACTTAATTCGATCACACCAACTGTCATAGTTGTATCTTTCACAGTCATAGAAATGTGTTCTATGACAGCGATTTATTTTAGAATGGTTCCTAGGAGTAATATACATCTTTGAAGAAGTAAAAGTAACATATCTTATACAGAAAGCAAAATTGAAATCACCAGCTGCCCTACTGAAAGGTTGACAATTGAGCTTTGAGAGCACAATTGAGATTTTTTTAACCGAACGTAGACACCCCACTGTGATGGAAATACTTATACTTCAGCGAAAATTAGAAAGAAAGGGTTTTGATATAATTTTTTCCTGGGTACCTAGACACGTGGGTATACTTGGTAATGAACAGGCTGATTACGCTGCACGATTCATGTCTGATCACATGCAGCAACCTGTCTGTTACCAGGATTTAAAAACTTCTTTACAGAACTATATCAACCATATATGGCAAGAGACTTGGGATCAATAGATCCTCAACAAACTACATACCATTCATCCTTCCACTGCTCATTGGGCAGCACTACCAGTACGAAGACATGATGTCCACTTGACTCGACTTCGTATTGGACACACTCGTCTAACGCAAAGACATTGCTGCTAGGAGAGAGTCCCCCAGTATGCGACTTTTGTCAATGTGACCTTTTCATTTTACACATTTTAATAGAATGTCCAAAATATTCATCTAAAAGAAACACCTTTTTTAAAACTAATCTTTTAACTTTGACTGACTTCTAACATTTTAAAATACTTTTATATATTTGCGTATAGGTATGTATATATATATATATATGTGTGTATATATATGAACATATAGTGAGCATATATATATTTAAAATTTTAATATACTAACGAATGTGTGGTGCCGTATAGCCAAACTTGGCTCTTGCGTCAAAAAATAATCAACAATCAATCAATAAATAAATAAAAATTCAGCTCCTGATACATTAAAATGAATAAATTATGGTCAAAGTCGATTTGTCACACTACCTAAAGGCAGATATAACGGGTTTGAGGTGGTTCAGGACATCTCTAGTAATTACATACCAAATCAAACAACAAAAACATGTTTCGAACAGTATAGTATATATTACTTAAAAGTAACAGGTACAAAGTTTAATAATTATGTTGATGATTTGAAAGGTTTATAGTTAAGGTTGTACATTAGCGTCAAAGTACAATATTATTGCATTGAATGCATTATTTTATGAAGGGGGGAGGGAAATCGATGAAAATTATGATTGAAAATTGGGTTGCTAATTTTGAAAGTCAGAGATGTACCGATACAAGGAGTATGATCATCTGATAATAAAAATAAACTATAAAGTCTAAAAAATAAGAACTTTTAAAATACATTTATAATATTGTATGCATATACTGCTTTGTATATTACACAATCAATATACAGTTAATAAAACAGAGGAAATCTTATTTTATTAAAGTGCCGTAAGTATAATGCTAAAAATGCAGAAATATCCTAATTGGTAAAAATTTGGTTCTTTATTTACAAAGACTTTAAATTTTGTTAAATACCACGTTTCAAACATTTAAGTGAACATTTCCATTGCTAAAACTTAAACAGTTAAACTGCTATTAAAAATGCTACTAGAATTAAAAAAATGAATAGGATGAAACTTGGTTAACATATTTAATTGAACAACTGATCACGAAATGTGATTAAAGAAATAATATGTTCTTTTCCAAGTAAAAAAAAAATTATAACTGTTTCTATTGGACTGAAATATGGTATGTGGTAAAATAATACTTGTAGAAAAACCAGCCATACCTTACCTGTACTGTCTTTTGATAAATTTTGAAACATTAATTTTACTTTCACAACTTTGGACAGTCACATTAATCTATACATCGAGATGATGCATACTCTAACTAGAAGGAAACGTGACTTCATGTACTTATCTTGAATATTAAATTTTCCTAAATTTATCCACCCTGAATGTTTAATTTTGGGCTTAACAACTTTTGATATTAATAATGGATGGTATGAGAAAAGGGAACAAGTCAAAAAAGTTAATCCTGTTTAATATTTTTTTTAAAAAATATTACTTTCTTTTGCATTGTTAATCCAACGATATATTATGAGGAACATGACAATTACCCCAAACAATCATGTATATATACATACAAAATTAACTATAAAGAAATACTATAAACTTAAGTCAGATAGTGTAAAAGTTTTAAATAAATGTAGCAGCCCGAGGACCAGCTTTAAAATCGTTGAAACAAATTTTAGTGTCAATCCATTTTTATAGTGTTAAGGGGACTTGGCACCCTTTGAGCAAACTTCTTTATTTACGTATTTAAAAATTATATTTTAACATTTTATACAATGTTTCTATTCAAGAAAATGTTACCAGATGAAAATTTTCACATATTATTCACACAATTTTAAAAATTTAAATTTTTTGAAGAAAATGGGGAAAATTTTAAAATCCTACTCCTTTTGTAAAAAATAAATTTTTGACCTGAATGTTTTTTATAATATTCTTATGGATGTTCTTAACAACTTTAGGGATCGATTTTAGAATACCTTTATTCGTTTTCGAGAAAAAAATAAAATGTTGATATACAGGCTAAAAATCAACGAAAAGTAGTTATTAAACTTGTTCTTAACTTGTACAGTTGAACCTGTTTTTGTGCGGTAGATAGGGCCCGCCTAAAAATAAACACACAGAAAATATTCAAAAATTTCATAAATTCTTACATAAACAAACAAAGTCGTGGAATTAGTTTCATAATTTTAGAATTTTTTTAATGCGGTGGATAGGGACAGCATAAAAAAAGTTGCTTTTATAAAATATGCCAATTATTTACGAAATTTATGTAATAGTACTTCCGTAACAAAATAAATAATTAAATATTACGCATGGAAACATTTTTAAAACATATAGCGACTCATTGTATATAAGGATAAATTTTCAAAATGCAAATACATAATTCATTGCTACTCATCGTAATCCAAAGCCCTGTAATGAATAATCTCAAAATTGCTTTCGTCACTTGAAGGTACAATTTAAATTGATTTATTTTTTGGCAAAATAAAGTAGGAGATAAGTGTTTTTGAGATGAAGGTTGGGTGGTCAGTTGCTTGTAAATGTCACGATAACCAGATATACAGGATTGAAGCCCTTTTTGGAATTTTATATTCCTTTCTTAATTGGTATCTATTTTAAGAAAATGCATTTCCAACTTGTTGGAAAATTGGATCCCTGCATATTTTTGTCCACTCTCAAAGAATCCGGTTCTTCTTGTCCGTCTTCATAATCCATCAGATTATTGATAACGTCACTGTCATTGAAAGTTTCGTCTTCAATCAAGCGCGGGCTGTTGGAGCGTTGAGAGAAAGCAACTAAATGCGCATTGCCGGGATACTGTTTATTACAAATGAACAGAGCGTCTTGAAGTGTCTACATTTCAGTGGCATAAAGTACACCCCACATCACGGAGGGGATTAGGACTCTAGGGTCCTAAGGCCTGATTTTACGCTAAATATACATATGTACCCAATTTTTCACATATTAAAAGCAAAACCTGACTTTCAGGTGGGGGGCTAACATTCTCCGTTATACCACTGGTAAATAGATATAAAACATTACAGTGGCCCCATAGCCATTGAAATTCATACACAACATAAAAATGATCGCAGATAAAAAAAATCACTTAAAAAGGGACCACACAAAAACAGGTTCTACGGTATTGTTCTAAACTTGTACTGTAAAATTAATTATAAAATACATTGTGCAGTACAGATGCATTTGTAAGTGTATTATATCAGTGTAAATATGCATTTTATTTTTTATTTTGTCAGAATGCATATTGTTTGTTTACTTTCAATTGATGAATATTTTTTAAAAATAATCTTTTATTTTATTTTTTTTTCAAATTTTCAATATGCTCGTGTCTTCCTTGTAGAGTTATCACCACTCTAAAGAGGCGCACCCCACAGTTTTAGAAACGCTGCCATACCTAGATAATATTTGAAACATCATATTATTAAGGGGTGTTGGAAAGCTAAAATCTTATTTTTTTGACAATTAGAGATTTTTACATTTTCAAATTGTATAGATTTTAACCTTTTAAAAAATACCATACTTTAACCTCTAGGGTATTTAGAAGCCCTTAAAACGTATTTTTAAATAATCGTTGAATTTGGGCCACACCCATTTTAATGGCGAAAATTGTAAGCAAATTACTTTTTTTTTTTGCTTAAAAGTGTAACGACTGATATAAACCAGAACATGTACATATCTTTTATTTTAAATTGAGCCTTTTATTTTTTTATTTCCTAGCCGATTAGAAGTATCACTGTATACATTAAAATCAATTTATCTCAAAATGTAAATTTTAAGATATCCGACTACGTTGAAAACGTCATTTTCGGTCAAAAATCACATTTTCTTTTTATTTGATATTTTTAAAATTCAAACAATTATCTTTCTAAATCTGCCTTTGTTTTGTCTGTGCGATAATTAGAAAAAAAAAGTTACAGGTGTTTAAAATATTATTACAGCGGTGAAATTGAAACCGGAAGAGGTGAATTCGAAACCGGAAATTGATGGCTTAACATGCTCTTTTTACCCATAATTTTTGCAATTTCAACCCATTATAATTTCAAAAACAATTTCTGGCATTTTTTTAACTATTTTATTGATAGGCAACAATTTCAATCTTTTAATTGGACTTTTGCGATTGGCAACATCTGTTTCTTCTGACCTCACATGTTTTTGTTTTGATTTGAATCTTTCGAATTTGCTCATAAATTTCTTCAAAACCTGATTTTTTTGCTTTAATTGTACAATTTTTAAGTGTTAATTGTTTCTGAACATTCTGCTTTTGATATTATCTGCTTATAAGCGTTAAAAAATGAATCAAATTAACCTCTTGAAAACGCAACTATGCTGGTGAGACATTTACAAAAACAGGGGAAGTGTTGACTTGTAATGTTCTTGACTTGAAGTGCTCAAACTTGTAATGAACGAAAACTGGGATAAGTAAAGGTATTTTCACAGAACAAAGAATGTTTTAGTGGAACATTAAGAGTTAATAGAATATTTTATTTAAATTGGGAAGTGTGTTTTCAAGTTTGTGTTTCTCCAATTGTTTTGAGAACAATATGTACCTGCATGAAGATTACATGTTTGGACTGACTTCTAATGTGACTTCAAAAATGCTCCGATAAAAGTTTTATCGTCCTTGTTTCAGCTACTGAAAAGCTAAAAAAGCAAAGTGTTATTAATTTGCAACTTATTTGTGGAAGGTGAGTGATTGAAAGATGACATTTATCTGTGAAAAAGCTATGTCTAAGCTGAACTGGCCTTGTATGACACAAGGAGCATTTAGACTTTGCGAAAGAAAGTCTTGTCTGTGCTGCTACACCAACGGCTAAAGATGCCGTGAACGACACTGCTTTTTAAGCGAAAAGCATTATAAAATGTTTCAAAATGTCAGTTGAAGAATGTGGAATATCCGTTGACGGCAGAGACACATGGACATTCATCGCTAAATGTGGTTTCAATAGAAACTTTATACATTGACACTGGGAAATTCTAAATTTGTAAATGTTATCAAAGTTTTTTAGAATTCTATAAGTCCAGTCATACATGCGTGTTCCTGCAATCATCTGGGATTTACTTCAAACATAGTGCGTACAAAATCTTTGTATGTTTTTGCACTACGAAATCTTAAAAATATGTATTTCTTTTGTGATGGTGATTCCAAGGATACCTTTCTGTTAAAGATGTGTATGGTGTCAACAATATCATCATATGAGTGCATAAGATACTTCTAAGAAAGATTGAGTAGTCGGAAAAGAAGTTTTTTAAAAAAGGCGAGAAAAACCTCGGTGAGAAGGAAAAACTTATCAATGTTATGTTTAATAAAATTCTACACTGTTTTCACTAACACAATCACGCCAAAGCTATGCTAAGTGCTACAATAGCAGTATTTTTCACTGTTGCTCCAGCAGAAACCCATATATGTGCCGTGCCCGATTTGAGCTGAGAACTGGTGTGACTACCAACGAGGAAACGACACCAGAAAACAATAAACAGAAAAAATTGTTTGTATTTCTGTGAAACTTTAAAATATTGTTAAACCTGTGTACACAAAGCAGAGTGATAAGCAGTTATTATAAAATTGCCTCCACGGCAAGACACAAATAAAAATGTATCATTTAACGCCTATTTGTGGCAAATCATTTTGAAAGAAACTTTTATCGAGCTGAAAGCATTTTCTTTGGGTACCCATATATTTTACCGTCATTATTTTTAAAAAAAGCTTTCATTGATGTGTTAGGTATTTTTGAAAGTATTTGGCATAAATGCAATATACTGCGTGATGAGAGATTTGTTGACATCTTTCGGTCGGTGACTCGAAACAACATTCTTTGCCTTTTTTAAAATCAACCAGAAAAAAAGGAGGCCAAAGAAAGAAAAATTTAACAAACTTCAAAGAGTGGGAGTGTTAATTATAAATCAGGAGAGTTTTAGTAATATACTTGTCATATTTTGTTTTGAAATTGATTTTATAAAGTTTAAATGCATTTTTTCTCAAAACCATTTTTTTGTAAATTTCATGATATTTTCAAACATGATATCTAAAAACCTATTAGAGATACTTGTATGAAATATTACACAAATGTTATTATTGGTATTATCCAGAGAATGACTTACAAGCTAAGAAATTGAACAATTTTTAGTTATTTTATAGTTGGATTTCTTTCTGAAAGTTACGATAATTTGATTGAATTTCCTAGTTCGCAAGCTCGACTGGCCATAACTTTTGATTCAAAAGAAGTAATTTAACACTTGTAGGTCATTCTCTAGAAATGTGTTTTAAAAATGTATTGCAGCAATATTTTATGGAAAATATAAAATATTTTAAAAAATAGAATGTTTGAAAAAATTCCAAAATTTGACTAAAATTTCTTTAAAAATTTTAATTTTTGCAAATTTTTATGTACATATATTATTTCTAACTGTACTTTTTATTATTGTGTATAAAAGTGAAACTAAAAATGTAAAAATATTAGGGATTTTTTGAAAACTTAAAAAAAAAGTCTCCGAACGTAGTCGGATACCTTAATGTGCGATGTACCTTTTCTGAGAAACTACTGTTCACAGGTATGTAAATTTTTTATGAATTATTTATAATGATGTCTAATATATACTAAAATGAGCATTTTGGAAAAAACTCAAAAATTTAATTTTTACAAATTTTTTAAGTAAAAAAATGGGTCAAATTTCGCAATGTTTGATAAAATATTTCATAATTTATTGAAAAATTCAAAATTAGCTAAAAGCTCATTTTAGTATAATGAGAGAGGTGTAGTTTAATAGTATGAAAAATTTCAAGCATGTACATAAAACAGATTTTGAGAAAAGGTACATCGAAAACAGCCAATTTAACATTGTCAGTATAGAGAGAGAGAGATAGGTTTCCAACTCCCCTTAAACTACATAGCGCGAACCAATTACTAAGATCTTTTCAGAAAATATTGCTGAGCAAGAAAAGACATTATTTTTCTTGAAAAAATTGGAAATTTTTACAAAATGAGTAATATAATTAAATGCTAGTCTTTAACATCTTTCTTGGGTTGTTTTTGTATTTGTTTAATAAACAAAGAGAGATTCGGCTATTAGAAATCTTCTAAAAGTTCAGCTTTATGTCCTAAGGTTTCCTTAAATTCAGCTTAGTTATATTACAACAATCACTAAATATATTATCATTTAAAAAGCTCAATAAAGAAGTTACCATTTTTAATTACAAAAACTGCATCGATAGTTACACATTTCTGTACCAGCCAAATATATTTTCTGTATATTAAAACTTTTTTTGAATAAAATAATTAAAGTTTACGTTAAATTTTAGTCAAATGAAACCAAATAATCAAAGCAAAATCGGCAAAGTAGAAAGAAACTTAACTTATTTTCTCATTTTGAAAATAGTTGTTAGTTATCAATTTCAATGGAGATAAAATTTCACTGTTTCGCCTATTTGTATTAGCTGCGAATATTGTGAATAGTGCTACACAGTGCTCTCCAACCTTTTTATTGCCGCGGACCGGACAACGTTAGATAATTTTATCACGGTCAACAGAAAGGGGGAGAGGTGACGTTGATTGTTTATATTTTAAATTGATTAGATTCAATAACTTTTACTTAATTGTATTTAAACATGCCTTCAAAATAAAATACAGTTACACACACACAAAAAGAAATAAGTATAAAGTGATTTAACATCTCAACTCACTAGAAGGCTAAATTATTGAGAACCCTCAGCTAGTTTCTTTGCAACCGGGCAGTACCATCTGAGGGGGGGGGGGGAATAAAATAACCTGACATCTGAAGCGTGTTGCTTAGGTTCAGTTTATTCCGATGCTTTGTTTTGATAGCTGCCGTTGCAGAAAACCCCGCAACACCCAGGTTAGTTGTCGGAAATAGTAATAGGGATTTAAGTACTTTGGTGCCAATCTAAGGGTATTCAGCCCTGACTTGAATCCGGAACACCGGTTGAGTTGTCTCGAACGTAATTTTAAGGCAACAGTCGAGAGCAATTGATCTTCTTGCACAAACATGCCAGACTCGCCTAATTTGTTTAGAGATGGGTTGAGGGGTTCCACTTCTTACCAATAATAATTAAATCAAATGAAAATAATTTAACGTTCCTTGGGCGACCCGGTATTATTTGATCCATGGAGCAGTACCAGTCCGGGAACTGGAGATTACTGCTCTAATGCATTTAAATAATAAAGAAAATTTTCAATGCTTCAACATTTCATTTGAACATCACTGAATTCTACATAAAGAAAAAGAAATAGTTGTTTTTCAACAAATAAACTTAATAACAGAAAGAAATTTAGATTAGACTCTAACAGTAGGCTATAACAGAGAAGTCTATCCTCTCTCAGGTGAATTTCCTCCGGCCAGCCAAAATAGCACTTCGAAGTGGAACAATGACTCGCCGTAAATAAACGTCACTACAGTATAGTACATAAATAATCAGTGACATAGAGATGTTGAGGATAGTATTACCACATTAATTAGTCTCTGAACTATAGTTGCGCAGCTATTTTAAAGTTACATGATCTCGGAGAATTTTTCTCTGGTAGGAGCGGAATGTTGTCTCTCATAAGTCACCATCAATTCTTAACCTTTAGCTTGTCTTGTCCACATATTGAGTACTGTTCTAACGTTTAAATTAATACAATTAAATTATTGCGAGAACCTGTTTGTAATTCCATGTCCGATTTAATGACTTCACCACTTATGCTGCGTTCAGATCCTCTCAGGAAACCCTACAATTAGCGAGATTTCCACCTCAATCAAAATAAGGAGTAAATACCGTGCAAATCAGCAGATCTAAAAGTAAGGCTAATCTAAAAAAATCGATAGTATTTGCTGTCCGTCAAACAATATTATCTACTAATATCAATCTGTCAATATCTTGACATTTATAATTATATGGACATTTTTCTTTGCTTCATGATTCACAAAAGATAATTACAGTAAATCATTAAGAGTCTAAAGGAATAAGGGAACATGTTAAACACTTATTTGACAAAAAAATGATGGTTACATAAAAAAAGGAAAATATGGGGGAAATGCTTACAACTCTCTAAGAATAAGCCTATTTCTTGATATTGCAAAACATAATTGTTTACTTGCTATATGAATCTTATTAAATAGCTCATGTGATGAACTCTGTAATTAAATGCATGCATTTTACATTTTGACTCATTTTTCCGCCAGCTTTTATTTAGTAATACCTATATTTAACATTATTCCAGTATTTGTATGTAAAATTATGTATAAGCTGATTAAAATACTTCTGAATCCCAGATTCATATAATTAGTAGTGTATTCTAAGCAAAATGCGCTGAGGTATAGAAATATTGAAAGAAAATTGCTTTACTTTAATGTGTAAAGACTGAAAGAGAACGTGTTTTCTAAAGAGAGAAGCTGTATTATGTTTAGGTGAGGAATTAAAAGAAAAAGGTGCAAAATCAAAATTTGCTGAGCAGCTTATGCAAATAAAAACACTTAACGGATTTTTTTCTGATATTATTTTTAATAATGATTCAGCAAAAATTCAATTAAGCTTCATTTAAATCAGTGATAAGAAAAAATATTATTAGAAAAGTCATTCGAATCAATTGAAAACTATTTTTTCAATAAATATAAATATGCCTGTCTATTAATACATACTTGTCTACTAATAGTGATGTTGAAACGCTACTTAATAAAGTACTATTCTGCATACTCTTTTCATGATTCATTTAATAGATTATATTTTAATTTAGCAACAGATAAATGACGGATAGAGGATACATCTTCAAAAAACGCACAACGGAATTTAAGCAATTCATTCAATTTTAGCAATCCGTGATATATTTTTAAGATGTGAAACGTCATTTAAGTTACACTTAGACTCTCATTACTTTTCCAACTAACAGTTAAATTATTTTTTTTACAATAAAAAGAGAAAAAGTACATTTTTTACAAGCGAGGGTTATTGAATATGTTTTATGCTTCTATATTAATCTTTATACACTGAAACATAACTAGACAAACGTATTATTGTAATTTTATAAAATGTAACATTGGCAATTTAAAAATGTCCGTATTGTAAAAGTGTATAAATGAAAAACTTTTTTTTTGATACTTGCAAATATGAAAAATAAAAATTGTATAAAAATTTGTTTTTATATAATATGCTAAAACAATGAAAAAGAGCTCATTTTTGAGCTAAAATGCTAAAAATGTTTCAGCTAATTCAATTTCAATTTTAAAAACTCAAACTTTCCATTGCAACTCAGTGCTGTAAATATTGATGTAAGAGAGTAACTGTTATGGAGAACATGAAAACTTGGATTCAAAATAAAATTTCTCATGTAAACTTTACTTAATATTTCATTAGGCGCATATAGGCGAGAAGTACAGATGTTCATACGGTTTGTTTTACTACATTTCGGTCATAGAGTGCCAGGGAATGCTTGTACTTGGCAAATATGCCCTTCTTTTTTGACGTATTGCCAATCATGGTCTGTATTTTGAGGCGTTCAGCTGACTCCATTGTTTCTACTTTGGACCTACGTGAGACTGTTCAAGAAAGATTCGATATATATATATATATATGAGTGTGTGTGCAACAATTCACGTTAATTTTCATCTTAAAAGTCTTTTAATTTACAATGGACCTGACCCCCCCCTTCCAGGACTCTCGTGGGAATAATAAACTGTTACCTTACCCACTAACGGGATTTATTCATAACTGTAACGCGTGAAAAATCATGTACTCAACGTTTTTCAGTTATTCGTTTTGTAATAGCCTGGAACGATATTTGTTTACCAATCGCAATATCCGACCACTGAAGTCATTTAAGTTTTGGAACTTCCTGCCTGGGTTTCATATAAATACTGAAGATCTCAGGGAAATTTTGAAAATAAAAAGGAAGATTCCCCTCGTGCATTCCTTAGCCAAGATAATAACAATACCTCTGATTTAGTTCAAGTTTTAGAACTGTTTAATATCATTTCAAATCTCGTTAAGAAAAACCCCAAAATCTTACATCTACTCTCCAAATTTAAAAACTCTAACTCAGATGAAGAAAAAACCTGCCTTCTTGCAGAAGCAGTTATGGAAAAAATTTAATTAGTTTTATTCTTAATTTTATTCATAATAGTTAACCAAAAATTTACTTATAATATTTTTTACCTTAATTCCCCTTTTATCTCACTCGTATTTTTTATTACTCTATTCTAAATCTTCTAAATTTTTCTTTAAATTCAAAGTTCGTGCAACCACTCCCAAAAGCTCACTTCCATTCTCCAATCAAAGCCATATTACAACTGGTTTCCTCCACTCCTATTGGATCTCCACCTCTGAAGTCACGCCCTCCTCTCCAACCAAAGCTACAACACAAGGAACATCGCAGAACAAGATTGAGGGTTCAAGACTGCTGGCGCAGTCTAGGTACCTCATTCCCCAAAAATCATCGTCAAAATCATCGAAATTCACCCATTACTTGTCTTCGTCATTTGAAGCACGCGCGTGTCCTGTTTGCGACATGCCGCTTCTACTTCGTATCGTATTATGTGTTGTCCATATTTGTGTTTGCGTGTGTTTAAGGTATCCGAATATGTTGGGAACCGTGATTTTAAAAAAGCGCATACATGGATAGTTTTCATGATATTTAGTGTCACTTAGATTGGAATATATGTATAAAATTGTTTTAAGGACATTTTGACAAAATTTTTATTTAAATACAATATTTTGGCAAAAATTTAACTTAGAATAATTTTTTTCCAAATGTTCTCCTTTTGTGAAAATTGGTTCTATTAAAATAATATTTTGCCTGTATATAACTCAGACCTCTCTACAGAGGCCCAATTTGAATTTTTGAAATATGTAACTTAGAAGTGGGTTTATTCATATTTTACGACAACAGAGGGGATAAATTTTAAGAAAAAAACGCCAATATTTTTTAATTGGTGGTAACCCTGAAAATATGAATTTTTCAAAATTTCTAGTTGAGCCTCTGTAGAGAGGTCTGAGCTATATACAGGTAAAATATTATTATAATAGAACCGTTTTTCACAAAAGGAGAACATTTGGAAAAAGTATTATTCTAAGTTATTTTTTTTTGCAAAAATATTGTATTTAAATAAATTATTTTTGTCAAAATGTCCTTAAAACAATTTTATGCATATATTGTAATCCAAGTGACACTAAATATCATGAAAGTTATCAATTTATACGCTTTTGAAAATCACGGTTTCGAACTGAGTCGGATACCTTAATTTTACCATTTTTTAAAGGCGTATCTTAAAATACTCTCGTCGTTTACGGTGGTGTAAAGGGCTTTCCCTCTGGAAAGATTAAATTATTTATAGTTCGGTAATCTGTCCTAAATGATTTACTGGGTTTGAGAAATTCCAACATTGGAAATACAGTACAGATTATATTTGCAACATTTATAGGAACTTTTATTTTGCTTCAAACCCAAAAGACGTCTTTCAAAGTTGAGTTTAGACACTTTATCATCGGTCGATAAATATAAAAAATGCATTTCACTTCTCTTAAAAATAGAGATGAAAATAAAAACACACATTCTTTTCACAATACAACTACGTTCGTGTAAGTTTTCCACAAGTTTCTCATTGTCCCTAAAGATTTACACCAGCTGTAGAGCGAAACTAGAAACCGTGAACCAGCTGTTTTTTTCTACTTTATTTTGTTTGCGTGATCGATAGTTTAGACGCTTGAATATTTTAAGATGCATAAAAAGTCAATTTCCTATAATACTGATATCAAGTTTTGAAAAAGTCTGTGGTATACATTATTGAAATCTTTTGCTTTTCCCTCAGTGTTGCTTTGATACTTTAAATTCTGCATTTTAACTTTTTAGTGGCGTTTCGCAGAATGCATTTGTTAGTAAAGGAAATATTTTTCTTTGAGAAAAATATTGTTTTTCTTTGAATAGCAAGGTTTCTGTAAAAATAAACAAGGTATTGCCTTTCTTGAATGTCACAGTATTATTCGTGGATTTTGGTATTGTTCGCACAATATTGTTTGTTGCTTCAATAATAATAAGTTGAACGGTTATTGGGGCACTGTATCACTGATGAAGTCTCAATCCCTTATCTTGAATTTAGAATTTGAGCGTTGAAAAGATAGAGCTTGCCATGGTAGTTAAAAGTAATAAAAATGTTAAGGAAATTGAAAGTTAAAAATTAAAACTAATCTACACTCAAAGTAAAATTGATGGACTCTATGTTGTTGTTTGTGTTGTTCAATGTGTGATGAAGGCAATGTTTTTTCTTTTGCTAAGCAATCTGTGGTTACATAAATTCATATCTGTTATGCATTAACTGAACATAGCTCTGTTACCAGAAGCTAACGATGAGCACACTTGATCTACCTTTGTGTCGGGGTCAGAAGACGAGGCATCCGGGTCAACCCGACACTTCTCTCATTGACTTTCCGACTTTTCAATAACAATAAACTGCATTACTTACGTATTATCGTAACCAATTGCTGACATTATATGGAACGAAGTAGCTGGTTGCCAATTCATTGGGTACGACGCATGAGAAATCAGAGTTACCAACTTGGCGAATTATTAATAGAGTTAGTGATTGTTGCGATAATACATAAGTACCTAAGCTGCTTTGTCGCGATGCCTGTTCCTCGTTGTGGTTGAGGTGGAGATCTTGCTGGTCGTTGAAATTCCCGGTGGGATCCGAACGCAGTAGGGATTGAAAAGCCATTAAATCAGACACTAAAGGATAACAAATAGATATTCAGTCTAAGGCACTTAAAAATTTAAGCATTAGAACTAAGTACGCGATACACAAACAAAGCAAATTAAACAAAAAGAAATGACAGATACTTGTTTGAAATGCGATGCAACATCTAAAGCTTGGCAAAGAGAAATCTTTCAATATCTTCTAATCCTTAAACGACTATAATTCTGGAACTCACTAGAGTGATTATTTTATCCACAAAAAGTAACTCTTCTGTATCCCACTGACTATTTATACGTTATTTAGAAGTGATGTTCATTTACGAAGTTGTGTTGATCTACCTCAAAGTACCAATTTGGTTGGTCAGGGGAAAAAACCGAGTTAGAGGGAATAGATTGTTCACACTGTTTTAGTTTTTAATTTAAAGAAACCGATTTTTCATACATATTTAAAGTATTTGATGCGCATTAGGCTCGTTTTAAACAATTTCATTAGTTTCTTAAGGCATCCGACTACGTTCGGAACCGTGATTTTAAAAAGAAGCATAAATGGATAATTTTCATGCTATTTAGTATCACTTAGATTAGAATACATGTATAAAATTGCTTTAAATGTTGTTCTTTTATAAGAAATGCTTCTAAAATAATAGTAGTTCGCTTTTATAAAGTAAAGACTTCTCCAGAGAGTCTGAACTAGGATTTTGGAAAAATTTACATTATTTTCAGAGTTACCACCAATTGATATAATTATCGGCGTTATTTCTTAAAATTGCTCTCTCTGTTGTCGTAAAGTATGGATAAACCCACTTCTAAGTTATATATTTCAAAAATTCTGGTTGAGCCTCTCTGTAGAGAGGTCTGAGCTATATACAGGCAAAATATTACTATAATAGAGGTATTTTTCACAAAAGGAGAATATTTTGAAAATGGGTCATTCGATGTTTATTTTTTGTCAAAGTATTGTACTTAAATAATTTTTTATTGTAATAATATTCTTAAAACAATTTTATATACATTTTCTAATCTAAGTGACACTAAATATCATAAATATTATCCCTTTATACGTTTTTGCAAAATCATGGTTCCAAACGAATTTGCATACCTTTATATGTAAACTTATTATTAATTATTAATCGGTTACATGAGTAACATAACCATATCAGACTTTAGAGGAAATATTGAATTGTCAACTTTTTTCTCTTTTAATAGCTTTCATATTTCATTTTTATTGTTTCCTGTATGATATAGTCACTCAGTCTCACTGTGTTACTTAAATTAAGCTTAGTTTTACAAGAGGCTTGGTTGTATCAAGTTAACTCTATTATGTATCTATCGATTTTCCACGTGTCGCTGATTTTTAATCACAATTAGATTTATAGTTGTTGTTGTACTCGCAGCAACTATCGATTTTTGTTTAAATGGGTAGTTTCGTGAGGGATTTAACATATGTGGTGTATAGTTTGAGTAATGAGTATTTCTCAAATACATTTCCTAAATTTCTACTCAAGTATCTTAAATAAATTCAAATTAATCTGGTTAAAGGTTATGTTTAGTTTACTTCTTAATCTTTTTGGAATTATTTTATACATATATAAAACAAAAAGATCATGGTACACCTTATATCATTGACCAATTTTGCCAAATAAACTGACATTCCCCTCAAATAATTTTGACAAATGCTGTCATTGTGCCTTTATTATTTAAAAAAATTTGCGGGAACAGTTCTTTACTATTGCCTGCATTTCGCGGTACCCTAATTATTGTTAAGCTTTTTATGCTTGCCTAATAGTTTGCTGTGTATCACTTCGATTGTATTTTAGTTGAACTCTCTGATTTGGCCACATCCGATTGGTTCCGGTTTTTAGGACTTTAGTGCCAAGTTGGCAACTCTTGCACCAAACTACGTGTTTAGGATTACGTGCAAGTTGACCATTTTCAGAAACGTTGTTTTTCCTTTAAGGTCTCTGGCGAAATTTGATGGCGCCAAAGAAGTTAGAGGATTCAACTAGGACTTTACCAATAACTCCCTTTCGACATGAAAATAGAGGCCACCGATGTCTCATACTCACATACTTTACTTGAAGAAAAACTTTTCAGTTGCATGCTACCTTTGTGTAAATGTTAAATGGGTGGGTACGCTAGATGTTAAATCATCGGACTCCAGACCGGAAGGCCTGTGTTCGAGGCCCGATGCCACCAAATACCCTCCGAGTACACACGGAGTACGTGCTCGTTAAATCAGTGGGTACGAAAGTCTTGTTGGCGGAATCACGAGTGCAGGGGCCTGGAGAATATTTCCCTCCCCTTCAGTTTCATGTCTAAATTGTGGAAGTGGAGATAGGTGGTGTCGCCATCTATTATCCTTTCGGGGAATTTCGCCGAGCTAATTCATAATGTCACCTGTATGATGCTCAAGTCCAAGGCCAACGACAGGCGTACTTCTAGCCCCTTGCCACAAGGAATTTCGTGGGCCTCGATCTAACTACGTCAGACAGGTGGCTTTAGCCACAACAACAACAAATGTTAAATATAATATTACGATATAATATTGTTATCTGATCGATTGCCCGACGTGTGATCATACTGTCTGGGTTAGTTTAATTACTTGCTGTAAACATGAAATATATTAACTTTTATATTACAACCTTGTAAATTGTGTGTATAATGGCAACCTTTTAAATTGTGTGTATAATGGCAACCTTTTAAATTGTATGTGTAATGACAACTTTTCAAATTGTGTGTATAATGGCAACCTTACAAATTGTGTTTTCAAAGGGTTGGAAAATTCTCATCAAAAGAAGATGAGTCGATTTTTGCTTTGCCATGACTCGGATTGTTGCTCTAGTTTTTGAAATATATTTATTTTTTAAGTTTTATAAGTTTATTTTTAAAATAAGTGACTGGTTGTGTGTTTTTGTGGTCTCAATTCCCCTGTTAAACATGCTTTCTACCAAGAATTGTGCACGGTGATTCATACTTCTCTCCATAATTTTCAAACGTTACATTAAAAAAAAACTAATATGAATGCAGCAATAAAGAATATTTGAAAGAATACAGTAACACAATTCAAGCTCTATTTGCATATTTTATAAGTGTTCTATGAGTGAAGACTTAATTTCCCGGCGTACATTGATGCAATATTCCAGTTTCTGCCACACTCTTCTCAACAGGGTACTAACAACGTTATTGACAGCATGTGTTTTCACTCCGTGTATTTTTGCTACATATCGCAGTAAAGAGGGTACAAAGCATGGGTCTTATGTAAAAGAGTCTTATGGGTCTTATGTAAAGTTTTTGGATTACACGGAAAACATGAAAAGGACAACACGTGTTGTCAATAACATTGATAGTACCGTGTGGCAAGAACTGGACAAGCACATTAATGTACGCCGCGTAAACCAGGTTTCACACATGGAACACTTGTAACCCAACTCAGTGGCACAACATTCCATAGAGGCCATTGCCTACTTTGACCGTCTCAGTTTACGTGACTTTGGGTAAAATTTTCGGATCTCACGGAAAACATGAAAAGGACAACACGTGTTGTCAATAACCTTGATGGTACAGTGTGGCAAGAACTGGACAAGCACATTAATGTACGCCGCGTAAACCAGGTTTCACACATGGAACACTTGTAACCCAACTCAGTGGCACAACAGTCCATTGAGGCCATTGCCTATTGTGACCGTCTCAGTTTACGTGATTTTGGACACTGAGGTGCATGAGCATAGGCTCCATTCAGATGGTCAGTCTGAAGCAAAATCCCCAGTTTTTGGTTTCTATGCAAGCTGCGTACTCATTGATTGATCCACTAAAGCGATAAAAAGCTGATTGATCCACTAAAGCGATAAAATCCCGCTCCGCCCGGGATTTGAACTCCGGACCTATGGAACGGAAGCGCGATAAGCTACCACTCAGCTACTGGGCATCCGGAACACTTATAAAATGTGTGAATAAAATTTTAATTGTTTTTGTATTCTTTCAAAAAAATTTTTTGCCGTATTCACGTTAGATATTTTACTATATCACTTCGACACCCTGAAAAATAATGAATATTCCTATTTATCTTTATAATAAAGGTAAGTTTTATATCATATCAAGAAACAAGCTGATGTGTTAAGGAAAATGTTGTGCTCAGAAAATTTTAAACCAAATTTATATTACAATTTTATATATATTTTAAACAAAAAAAATGTCTATTAAAAAGAAAACTGCAGCATAACAGTGAATTGCGCGATGAAGTCTACAATGTTTAGATTTTTTAAATCTTTGATTCCAAGTCATCAAAAATATTTTAACTAATAACCACTTTCCGAAACTACTATATTAAACAGTGAATAGGAGTTGTGTGTGTGTGTGTTTCCAGTAGATCCAAAAATACGTTTTTCACCCGAGTTTTCCGATTCACAGAACAAAACTAACGGCATAGCAAATCCTCTGTAACTTTAACACATCGCAGTGAACGGTAAATCAGTATCCCATCTGAGGGAGAATGCGTGTTTTCAATTACTTTTCCAATCCCAGTGGAATGGAGCAATCAGAAGCTAAGCAATCAATGATCACCAAACAGAAAGAAAAATCTACTCTACGCTTACTTTTCTCACTCTAGTTCCATTTGTTACGTCCTGGTACTATTGGCAGTAGATCTCAAGCTATTTCATTTTTTTAAAGCATCTCAATAAATGGTACGTGTAATGTCACTTTAACTGTATACTTAATGCATCTTATAACAAATAAACCATTTTAATATAACGTACACTTTTCAAATAATCTTCAGAAATGTATGATTTAGACTCTTTGAATTTCACATTTTTGCTGTAGAAGCATTTTATGTTTTTTTTTACATCAACACATAACTAATACATGTTGAAATGCACTAATACTTTATATATTACTAGCCGTTAAGGCACGCGTCACTGAGTATTATATAATGTTGTAGCTAAATATACTGTTTATATATATATACATTACTGATATCTAAGTCTTAGCATTAAGAATTCAATTGTATCGAAAAACACTCATATAACTCTCTCATCTTGATTTAAAAAGGACAGAACTTCAAATTGTAATGATGTTGTTAAAAACACTCTGATATCTATATAACTTCAATCTCATATAACTCTCTCCTCTTGATTTAAAAAGGACAGAACTTCTAAATAATAATTTTTAAAATTGAAGTAGAACTATCTTTCACGCTATCGTAAACCTATCTCCCGAGTCGATTTCCTCAAAATCCCTTTTCAGTGATCTCTACTCAATAAGATAAACATACTTGTCAAATATAAATCAAAAATTCAAAAATGATTTTTTTTTCATTAATAAGCTCCAGGAACCACCTTTGAGAGTAGAATTTCGTAAAAACCCATTTTTATCAGTTTTAAATTCAACAAAAGGAACATGCGTACCAAATTTCATTTGGATAGGTCTTGTAGTTCGAAAACGGGTATTTTTGTATGAATACACCCTAGTAGCCCCCTCTTACACCCTTTAGAGTCAATTTTTGTACAACCTTATCTAAGCGGATCTATAATCAACAAAAGAAATATGCCTACCAAATTTGAAGTATGTCGGTCTAATAGCACAAAAACTGAAATAGTTATCTACAACGCCCCTGAACCAGTCGAAACCTTCTTGGGGGTGAATTTTCGAAATACCGGAACTCTACAATGAATAGAACATGCCTACCAAATTTCAAGTCTTTAGGTTTAATAGTTCCGGAAGTATCGTGAAGAGTGAGTGTGAGTCGCTTTTTTATTATATATATATATATATATAGATAGATAGATAGATAGATTGCATTCTATATGAATCTATAAATGTAGAACATTTAGAACATAAAACACTAATAAAGTAATAATCACTAGGCTGCATGGTAATACCGAGTGGGCAAAAAGTCCGTAAAATTTTTAAAAATTCATAAAATCCGGAGAAATGAACGAAAAAAAACTATTTGCAGGATCAGCATTAGTATGTCACGGGATTTTTTTAAGCTAGAAAAAAAAAATTCGAAAATCATCCGGTAGGTGGCGTTGATGTACGCAAATCTAAGAAACAATGCATAAATAATGAACAGAAATCTTTCACAACTTTATTACACCAGAATATGTTCCACATGACCACCACAACAGGGGAGAAGACATTCCAGACGAGTGACAAATCCAGCAACGGCAGAGTGCAACATGTCCGGATGTATGGAGAATACTTCTCTGCGGATCGCATCTTTCAGTTCCGACAGACTTCATGGACCGGATAGAGACAAACGAGATTTCAAATATCGCCACAACCAGAAGTCTGCCAGTGTTAAATCTGGAGGCCATGGGTACCTGCAGCGCCGGCTAACGATTCTGTCTTCCCGAACGTCTGTATCAGGAATGCCTTAACCGGGTTAGCAGTGTGACTGGTTGCTCCATCCTGCATGAACGTGACATTCGAAATCTGACCTCGTTGAATTAAACATGGCACGACAGTCTCCCGCAGAAGCGTTAGATAACGCTGAGTATTTACCGTTTCCGTTATCCATCCATTTACTGGGCATTGCGTTTCAAAGAAGAAGGATCCTATGATAAATGAACCTGTGAAACCACACCCTGCCGTCACTTTTGGGGAATGGGCTTCTGTGTGTACTCACGTGGATTAGAGGTCGCCCAAATGCGACAATTATGGTTGTTAACGTCACCATGAAGCGAGAAATGAGATTCATCTGTCCACAAGATGTTAAAAACCCAGGTGGGATCATGTTCCATTTTAGAGAAGGCCCACTTCGCAAATGCTTCCCTCTGTGCGGTATCTATTGGCAAAAGTTCATGGCACGATTGCAATTTGTATGGGTACAGCTGGAGGATTCGACGAAGAATATTGCGGTCAGATGATGGTGGTAAGACCAATCATCTGGCAGCTTCACGAGCACTGCTGGTCCCTGAAGCTGCTTCGGACGCAATCGCTTCCATTTCGACAGCAATGCAGGGTGCACGTGCTTCTTTCAAGCATGGTCGTCCGGCTCGTGCTCAATCCTCCAACTTTCCAGTTTCCTCAAAACGTTTAACAAGCTTTAAGAGACCTTCAGGTGTTAAAGGGCCTTTTCCACTCTTCACATTTTTCTGAACTCAGAATTTACGCAAGGCAATGGTCGCTGATTCCTCGTTCATGTAAAATAACTTCACCAACAAAGCTTTATCCGACGCACTGAGCCTCCTTGTTCACATTCACTGTTTGTAATGGTGAAATGAATGTGGATTCATTGAGAGCAAAGGTTTTTATAGCCGTCTAATTTCCATATTTCCACCACAGACGCTTGTAACAGCGCCACCAATCAAACGATTTTCGAATTATTTTTTTTCTAGCTTAAAAAAAATTCCCGTGACATACTAATGCTGATCCTGCAAACAGTTTTTTTTTCGTTCATTTCTCCGGATTTTATGAATTTTTAAAGTTTTTATGAACTTTTTGCCCACCCGGTACACATTCGTTTTATTAATTTTTAAATTGATGTTATAACTCTCTAGTACAAAATAGCACAAATAAAGGGTATTTTTTTAGAGGTATAGAACTTTAAATTGCAATAAAACAACGATGTATTATTCGATTGACATGAATTTTTTTTATTCGGAAAATAATCTTATGGCATTATATTTTAAATATGATTTCTGGCATATGACTGCCAGGGCTGGCTCGGACGTAGTCCAATGTGGACGTCCAATTTTCGATGACTTTTTCCAACATTTGTGGCCGTATATCAGAAATAACACGGCGAATGTTGTCTTCCAAATGGTCAAGCGTTTGTGGCTTATCCGCATAGACCAATGACTTTACATAGCCCCACAGAAAATAATCTAGCGGTGTTAAATCGCAAGATCTTGGCCAATTCACAGGTCCAAAACGTGAAATTAGGCGGTCACCAAACGTGTCTTTCATTAAATTGATTGTGGCACGAGCTGTGTGACATGTTGCGCCGTCTTGTTGGAACCACAGATCCTGGACATCCAGATTGTTCAATTCAGGAATGAAAAAGTTAGTAATCATGGCTCTATACCGATCACCATTGACTGTAACGTTGTGGCCTTCATCGTTTTTGAAGAAGGATTCCACCAGCCCATAAAGCGCACCAAACTGTCAGTTTTTCTAGATGTAACGGTGTTTCGACATACAATTGTCGATTAGCTTCACTCCAAATGCGGCAGTTTTGTTTGTTGACGTAGCCATTCAACCAGAAGTGCGCTTCATCGCTAAACAAAATTCGCTTATGAAAATCGGGAACAACGGCAATCTCGTTTTGGGCCCATTCGACGAATCTACGCCTTGCTTGATGATCGTTTTGATGAATTGCCAAACCAAACTGAGAATAAATCACTTGACAGCTGTTAAATCGGTCGCCATCTTGGAAAGTAATGCCAACTTAAACTTCTATACCTCGAAAAAAACACTCTTTATAATTATTAAAATAAACTGTATCCTGCTGTTTAAAAATTTTGTGCTGATTGTCATTATTTATTTCCTAGATCAAATCATGAAGTCCGTTCTAGTTTTGTTCGATTCATATGATGAGTATTCATTAGGTAAAAAGGTGTTTGGTTTTATTGATTACTTTCAACCAAGTTCATCTTCAGAAGTTATTTACATAAATATACTGAGAACGGAACACACTGCATTTTTTATATTTGAAATTGCAAATATTTCAGATGCAATGAAGTAGGAGATAATAAAGATTGTAAAACATGTTTGTGTTGTGATTTTTTTACGTCTAATTGTCTTCAATGAACACTTGGCAGTGGTGCACACAAGGGAGGGATGATTCCCGGGTAAGGACACTTCACCCATAGCCCTTGAATATTTTTTGTTTGATTATAATAATGTATATAGTATGTAAAAAAAATTTAATTATTTGTTAGTAATAATTAATTTTACTAATTAATGGTAGTTATATATTCAAAAAGATATTCTTAATATTTTTGTTCCCGAAAATTGACAAAATCAAAAGAATGTGTTAGGCATTGTATTAGAGCAGTGTTTCTCAAACTGTGGGGCGCCCCCTGGGGGCGCGATAAACCTACAAGGGGGGGCGCGAGCATATCGAAAAAAGATTTAAAAAAACTTTATTTACTAGAATGAAGTAAAACAAAATACTTTCTGACATAATAAAAATATACACATTTACACGGAAATAATATATATATATATATATATGTATTTTATTATATTATCTGCGATTTTACATCATCAAAAATGAAAGCTTCTACTTCAAAACCTCATTTTTTGGCTATCTTTGATACTAACGAAATAAAAAACGTTTTATTAGATTTGCTGTAATCCCATGATGAGATATTTTTTTTATTTCGTTTTCTTTTCAAAGGGAAAATGCTACTCTTTAAGAGAAAAAAACAAAACCCAGACCCATAATCAAAAAATTTTTAGGAAGATAAAAAGTTCATCACTGTTATATATTATTGTCATCAGCTATAGGCAGCAGAATGTATTTGCTACGGTTTGACCTTCGAGCTTACTTGCACGGTTAGTTAGTCCCTGCTCTTATGTATTTGTTTTTTCACTTATGGAATTTTGAAGGATTACTAAGCCAAGTATAATGAAAAACTTTTTACATAATTCTTTAGAACATTCATATTGTAATAAATACACTTTTAATCCGGGAGCGGTCACGCCGAGCACAGAGTGCACCAAATCGGTAATTCTGGCAAAACTGAACCAATGGCCCTGACACTATCCTCCTGTTTGACAATCTTAACGTGAACTAAAATATATTTGCCACCTATCTCCCTCTTTTTAGGAGTGACAAACGTTTTTTTACAATCTTAAGGTACTTGTTTTGTCTGAGTTCCCGGTGTGATCACTTTTTTCCGAAATATTTTCTGTGTCCTTGAAAGTAGGTGAGTATATTTTCTCTTTATTAAATTATTCACTGGAATTACGATTTTTTGTGTACTATAAAAATAATAAAAAAGGATTGGGGTGACTCACAATAACTCCGCTCGACCATTAGTACCGAGTGCGCGCCTGCTCCAGGGTTAAAACATGTTGAAGTCTATTTTATTCGCTTTAAATATTAAAAATAATACAATTATTCTTCATCTGAATTTTTTTTTATTGTTCGTTATTCAACATCAATTCTAAATGCTAATTCTTTGGAGGCTTAAACTTACAGTTCGCTTAAAACTAATTATAATTTGAGCAATCATTTAAAAAAATCATTTTACATTTTTGTAAACATTGTCTCACATTTGATTTTACTCTACTTACAATTAAGCGATTATATCAATAATGTTTTATTTTTTTATAAATGAACTCGTGCAAAGAGCGAGTACTTCAGCCGGTATACTTTTAATGTATCAGTGCTGCACAGAGTATTTTATAACTAATTAATTAATACTAAATTAAGAACAAGTTTAATAAATGTTAACGGCTTCCATGGGCTTGTCTTGCTAAGCAGAGTTTTTATAAGGAATGCTTATGGTTAGAAATTGACCTTCTGAGTTCTTTTTCTACATTTAGCTGATATCTATATTTTGTCTTCTAAGCAACCACCGCATTTTGCAATATGTTCCAATTTAAAAATTAGAGAAAAGGACACATAACATAATAATTATCTTATTATTTATTATTTTTTTGCTTAAAAGTAACATATACAAAATTTAATACTTATGTCATGAATTTGTACGGTTTATAATAAAGATTGTTGCTTTAGAGTCAAAATGCATTATTATTGCATTCAGTACATTATTAATGTATAAGGGGGCGATAAAAAATTGTGATTGAAAAGGGGGCGCCAGTATTGAAAGTTTGAGAAGCACTGTATTAGAGCATTATATGGGAATGGTGGACTTTTGATCCTGCCCCCCTTTGAAAATTTCATGTGTGCGCCACTGACAATTGGTACTTTGAGTTTCTAGAAGCCGTTGGGGGTTTTATGAGAGAAAGTATTACCTTTTCTCGTTCATCAAATTTACACTTGAAACAATTTTACAAATTCACGGATTTCTTAGATGTAACAAGCATTTTTCTTCTTATTCTATTAAACTACTTTCTGGTTAACTTGTTGATGGTTTCTTTTTAAAAGTCTTTCTAAATGGGAACTATTTAATTAACAATTCCAGTAAAATATATTATTTGGTTTTTAGCCCTTTTTTGTATGAGTATCTGCTTCATTACTAATTCAGGAACTGCATGCATTAGCAGAGTATTTTATGGTCAATCTTTCAAAACTCTTATGTTCTCTAAAAAATGGTATATTTTTATTCAAATATATGTGAGTTGATAGTGGAAAGTCTTATGGTTGAATTTTTTTATTTCCAAGAAGTTGATTTTATTCAGATTCTAACAAATTCGATTTTGTACGTATGCAACACCAAATCTACATCTCTTATTTAGGAAAAAAAGATTTTGTACTAGTTTTCGAAAGAATAAAAATAGGGTTTTATCTTGTTACCTATTTTTGTTTTCTCTTTTTGAATAGTATCTGTACTCCCCCCCCCTTAAACTACAAGCTTATTACAATGTTGTTTTCAATGGATATGGTTATTACCTTTTTTCATCATTATTGTAATTTTTTTATATTTAATTATACATTAAGTGAGAGAGTAAATATTAACGTCACACTGTTCAGCTACTCTAGGTTTCTGGCAACAGCCCTCGTAATTTATTATACGTTAAGAAAAATGCTAATAACATTCCTTATGTCTTTTCCATGCTTATGTCTTTTCTTAAGTACAGGAATTCTGTACTTTAATTGTAAAAAAAATACTTTTAAAACACACACAAATAATATCTTTAAGTATCCAAAGATCATGTTTTGATCAATTAAAATATAACAGTTTTGAAGGAAATTTTTAAGCTTGGAATATCGAGTGAATTTTTTTCTTATGATCATTTGTACAAATATTATGCATTTATCAGAAGTAATCACGAAATATGAGAGATATCTCTTTTTTACTAATATTTATAGCATTTAACCTTTTAATTTTCTTCATCAAAAAATTTTGCTTAAGGTATCTGACTACGTTCTGAACCGTGATTTTGCAAAAGTGCATAAATGGATAATTTTCATGATATTTAGTGTCAATACATGTATAAAATACATGTAGTTAGAATACATGTATAAAATTGTTTTAAGGATATTTTGACAAAAAAGAAATATTTAAATACAATATTTTGGCTAAAAATTAACTTAAAATAATATTTTTTTCAAAATGTTCTCCTTTTAGGAAAAATGCTATTATAATAATATTTTGCCTGTATATAGCTCAGACCTCTCTACAGAGGCTCAACTAGAATGTTTGAAATATATAACTTAGAAGTGTGTTTATCCATATTTTACGACAACAGAGGGGAGCAATTGAAAGAAAAAAACGCCAATAATTATTTCATTTCTTGGTAACTGTGAAATTAATGTGAATTTTTCAAAAGTTCTAGTTGAGCCTCTGAACAGAGGTCTGAGCTATATACAGGCAAAATATTATTATAATAGAACCATTATTCACAAAAGGAGGGCATTTGGAAAACAGATTATTCTAAGTTAATTTTTTGCCAAAATATTATTTTTAATTAAATTTTTTTATCAAAATGTTCTTTAAACAATTTTATGCATGTGTTCTAATCTGAGTGACACTAAATATCATGAAAATTATCCAATTATGCGCTTTTTTAAAATCACGGTTCCAAATGAGTCCGATACCTTAATAGTCTAAATATTGTCCATGAAACTATCAAATTTCATGAATTTGTTTTTATCTGAAAAATTAATGTTTGGGCTCAGATAAAGAAAGAGTTTTCATACATCACGCCTGAAACATATTTAGAAATTAAAGTAGTGTAAAAAAATGTTATGAATAAAAAATATTTTTATTATATTTTATATTAAATGTTGAATGCTTCTCTAAGGACAAAACTATCTACAAAGACGAAATATGTGACTTCGCATGTGAAAATGTCACGTGTTACTGTACTTATGATCGATAGTACAATAGACTTTATTGACAAGTAGCAACACATAATTATGGAAGTCTTGAAGCTCCGTAAAATCATAAATAATATTGAGAGTGACAGTTACATGTAGAAAAGGAAAATAAGAATGTAGTCTGCTTTGAAGATCATAAATTATTTTACTTAGCTTGATTTAAAGCATTTTAACGGAAGTAATAAAATTATAAAAATTTGGTAATGTCTATTATAAATCGCGTATGATAAATCGTGTCAAATTTTATCGGATGCGGAAATCATTAAATATAAGATTATGATATATACGGGTACAGAATACGTTTTTCTCATGATCTTTATCCATTACTCATCTCTCACTTTACCCATGGATACCACAATGTCGAAGCGAGGTTACAAAAAGCTATATTTTTGACAAGTTTATCTTTAAGTTCCAAGTTCATATTTTACGAATGATTTTACATTGTTTTAGAAGTACAATAGTAAACAAAATATTATGTGAATGTGTATTTTAAATGCTTGGTATAACTTTAATTTTAATTTTATAATAACACATTTATATTTTTTCCATGAATATTTTACCAATTCGTTAACAATCAAATTATTGAAAACGATTATGAAAACACTATAATGATATTTTGTTTGATTTCAGTTTTCATTTAAAAGTATTTGAATATAAATTAAATTTGACGTCGGTGTTGTTAGTAGCGTTGCTTACGTATTTTATCAGATACTTGTTAAATTTTTACTTATTTGCTTTGAAATGTTAAAGAAATTTATAAAAGTTTATTATTCAATTTCTACCCATAAAGTAATATTTAAATTTAATTCAAAAACTTATCTGAACATTAATAAATCAATTTAATAAAATAATTTTAATATAAAAAAATTAATTTATACTGATTAAAATATAGATTAATAAAACAAGCCAATGAAAAAATTTTAAATAATTTAAGTCAAGACCCCTTTTTTGTGTAATTGAATAGTTTTATTTTTATTCATTTTTATCGTTTTAAACTGTAACCTGAAATTAAATTTTTCAACAAATAATAAAAGCCTTGAATAAAAGTAAAAACACTTGAAATTGAAACGCAATGATCGATAACTTCTAAATTCATATATATTTGTAAAATATTAAATGCATTGAAATTGCACTAGTAAAAATATGTTATCTTTTTCCAGAAAATGCAGAAGTACTTTACTTAATGAAAGTAGATGAAAATGAATTGATTTACGGTATTTTTTTTGATTTATTTATCGTACTCGGTTGTGCAGCAGAAATTTAATATTAATACGAATAATTTATCCATGGATTATCTAATTCTTCTTATTTAGGATTATGATAAATGAGTGGATTATGTCTATTTATTTGAACAATTATGAGGTTACCAATTTTTTGCAATATAAATGAGGACAAAATTTGCAAGAGAAAATTTCAACGTAAATATATGAAACATTTTATTAATTCAAACAAAAATTCTCTCTTTTTACGCTTACTTGCCTTTTATTTATTTACTTGAACGAATATGTTTCCTTTGAATGAATTTTTTATCAATATATCTGTTTCTAATATATCGAAAATTTCGGAGCTAGAAGTATCATTCATATTGAATTTTACGGTGAAAGAGCGACAGCTAAAGTATCAACATTCCATCTTGATTTCTTGATTGCCAAAAATATAATCACTTATTGAAAGAACTCAATCAACTAGCTCCAGGGCAGTTCAGCATAAATTCAACAAGAATAACTAGACATTCATATGGGATGCGTTTATTTTTGAAATGGTTAAATACTTCCATTCATAATTTATCAATTTCTCGTGTTCATTTTTCCATTGTTGTAATTTATCAGAATTTAAAAATTCTAATTTTTTCAAACAGGTAGTTGCCATCGATTATGATACCAGGCGTTTGTTTCGATGAAAACTCAACACCATTTTCTATGTTTACCCAATGTCAAAACCCACCATTGAAAATTGTCATTTCTTAGGATATTTGTTTTAGACCATTCTTCAACATATTGGAAACATGTTTGGTAAAAATTCTGCACTTCTTTGGTAAATTTTTCCTTAATGCCTGGATTTGACTCTTCTTTGAGTACGGAGATTAACAGTTTTAAAATATTGAAAGGGAGAGGTAGGAGGACACATTTCGAGGAAGGGCAGAACCTATAAAGGAAGTACTGTGTCCCCTAATGGAGGATGGTTAGTTATCTTAACAATAGCTATATTAAGCACTGAACCTATAATAGGTGAATAGAAGAAAAATACTAATATAAAAGTATGGTATTGTGAGAATGCATCAGAAGTATTATTTGAATTCACGAGGTAATTGTTTCGATGTATGTTAGATGAAACGCCACTTTATGTAGGATTATTATTAAATTTAAATCGTTTTAAAATATTTTAAAAATATATTTATATACATTTAAAAGTTTTAAGAAAAATTCCTTGTGTGTAATTTTAATAAGAATTGCGGCAAAGAAATTCTAATTCCGGTGAATTTTTGTTTTCCAATTTTATATTCAAAATATATTTAAAAACAATTTCCTTGCAATTTCATGAGTAACTTCTAATATTAAACCGAACTCATTTTGGCAAAAGCCTAATGTGTCTATCTCAGTTTTCATAACCTTGGGCACTGAAATGCATGAGCAGATGTTTCGGTAAGGAGGTCAATCTGACACGAAAGCTCCAGTGTTTAGTTCCCAAAGAAGCTTGGTATTCGTACATTGATCTACTGAAGGGAAGAAAGGTTGAATCGACATTGCCCGGCCCGGGATTTGAACCCCGAACCTGTGGTAGTAACGCACGATGCACTATCACTGAGCCCCTGGGCTTCATCTTTTAATATTAATGAAATTATTCTTGTTTACATGCATAATATTTATAACGGGTTCTATTCCACTCTCTTACTAATCCTCTAGAGGAAACTTGTATTATTGTAAAACCACTTTCTGTAAAGGAACCGTGATTATATGTAATTTAAAGGTGCTATTTTCGGTTAAATGACGAGGGAAGCAGAGAGAAGTTGATAATTGTTGCCATTCTAATTCTAAAACGTTAGAGATATAACAAATGCTGCCGAAGTTCAAGTAAAAGGAGCTATGGAAGCAATTTAGGACCCTAGCTTAAATATAATTTAGATGGTTATTTAATAGTCACAATAAAAATGTTTGTTTTACAAATGTGTCCTCATCCTTTGGAGCATTCTAATACTTCCACGAACAAGATCTTGCCCCATATTTAATATCGTGCAACTCTCTAATGCTACAATTAAGCACAAAGAGCAAACTATTACATTACAGGGGAACAACAAATATACTTACTCTAAATTTATTAGAAATATTTAAATATATTTAAAAGAAATATTTAACTATGCAACAAAAATATTTACAGCTTGCTTTATTCATTGAAACATTAGGAAAGTATTAAACTTGATATGAGAGATCCATAAATGTTTCAAAAATGGATATTATTTTTCATATGATTACATTTCCATTCCAATGGTATTTAAACATGTACCTGAAATTGTAACTTTCTATGTGAAGCAGTAATTAAAAAGTTTCCTTCCTTCTAAGGTTTAAAAAAAGTTACAGATTTTTTTTAGTTCTTTTGAATTATCGAAAGAAATATAATTATTTTCTTGTCCGAAAACGTAAAAAAACATACGAGTACATTCCTCAAAGTAGATTACCTATAATATGTGAAATTCATTTATAAAAATTTCAGGCAAAATCTTTTCTTTCTAAAGCAAATACGAATGTTATTTCTTTTTGTTTCTGCTGGAGTTCCATTTCATTTATTCAGAATTCTATCTCATTCTTATTCATCCCGGGGGAAAAAAACCGATTTTATCCAGAAATATTCATACGAGGTCTCTTTGATCAATTGATTATGCAAATAAATCATCACTAATGCTACTGAGAAAATATTCTTCGTTACAGGAATACGAAACACAAATCTTTAATTTCACTGGAACGAAGATGCGAGTCTTAATATAAATATTTTATTCATTTCCGAAATGCTAATGATTCTTTTACTGCATTTCATATATTATTCAAGTTTTAGGCTTTGAGACAATGAGTCAGGGATATGAGCTTGTATATCTCCAAATGCGGTGGTGAGGAAAAGTTCATTTCCAGACATTAATTATTAAAATTAAATTAATGATGCATTTGGAAGGATGAAAATAGTTCCATTTTCGAAAAAAGAAAGGTATTCGACTTGAAAGTAAGTTTATAAATAAATGTTCGATAGAAAGTAGAATTGAAAAATGGTCAATTCACACTTCTATTCATTTTTAAAACATTATAGTATCCGACTACGTTCGGAACCGTGATTTTAAAAAAGCGCATAAATGGATAATTTTCATGATATTTAGTGTCACTCAGATTATACTACATGTATAAGATCGTTTTAAGGACATTTTGACAAAACAAAAATTATTTAACTACAATATTCCGGCAAAAAACTGACTTTGAATAGCATTTTTATCCAAAATGTTGTCCTTTTGTGAAAAATGCTTCTATTGTAATAATATTTTGCCCGTATATAGCTCAGACCTCTGTACCAAAGCTCAACTAGAAATTTTGAAAAATTCACATTATTTTCAGAGTTACAACCCATTGAAATAATTATTGGCGTTTTTTTTCCTTAAAATTTCTCCCCTCTGTTGTAATAAAATATGAATAAACCCACTTCTAAGTTATATATTTCAAA
Organism: Trichonephila clavipes; assembly: GCA_019973935.1. Classification (NCBI taxonomy): domain Eukaryota; kingdom Metazoa; phylum Arthropoda; class Arachnida; order Araneae; family Nephilidae; genus Trichonephila; species Trichonephila clavipes. Next base: position 266,494 of record BMAU01016400.1, on the reverse strand, counting down.
AGTTCTAGTTGAGCCTCTGTACAGAGATCTGAGCTATATACAGGCAAAATATTATTACAATGGAAGCATTTTTCACAAAAGGAGAATATTTTGAAAATGGGTCAATCTATGTTCATTTTTTGTCAAAAAATATTGTACTTAAATAATTTTTTTTTATTCTAATACTATTCTTAAAACAATTTTATGTACATTTTATAATCTAAATGACACTAAATATAAATATTATCCATTTATACGTTTTTGCAAAATCATCACGTACTCGGATACCTTAATGTTCTCAATGTATTTTTTTTTCATGATCAGAATTCAGTAAAATAGGAAAAGTTTACTCGATATAACAGAGGTTATAAGAAAAGCAAAAAAAAATTATTATTCACAAAGAATAATATAACAAAATGCTTTAAAATAAATTAAAATTCATTGAAATATTTTAATTTTGTAAAAGTCGTAAAACTGAATTGAAGATAAGTAGAGTCCCGAAAACTCAACCTAATTTAGACCGAAGGGTGGCTGACTTTCTGAAAATGCCGGTTTGTTGGGAATGGGATTAAAAAGCGAATAAGTATGTTTCGAAGCTATTGTACTGCAATTATATGCATTGTTTACTCGAAAATACAAAATAAAATAAACTACCCAAATAGCATAGGCTTGACGAACATACATGCATTGCGGGAGGCCCAGATGTTCTAGAGGGTCCAAAACCAGACTGAAGCTAAGTACGTATTTGGGCTTGGACCCCAAAATCTGATTTTGTAGGGAGGACCTAATATCCGTTACGCCACTGCCAAATACCAAAAGAAAAGTACGTACTTTATGAAGGCACAAAGCATTTACTACATGGAAATTAAAATTAATGAAAACATAATATACAGTAGTTTACCTGATCAGACACACCTCAGTTAAATACTTTATGGAGGCGTAAAGCTGCTTATATGTAATGAAAATTTAGTAGCCGACTTTGCAAAAACTGGCAAAATTTAATGAAATGTACCATCTCTTCTTTCCTTCCGTACTGCACCGTGCGTTTTTTTTTTTTTTTTTTTTTTTTTTTTGCAACTTCATCACGAAACCGACGAATACTAAGTTCATTACTCAAGTACTTTGTTCTGAAGCGTAGCTACGCCGTATCACCCGTGTCAATGCTACGGGGCCAACTAGACATAGGGGTCCCAACATGTGTAACACAGTCTTGCTAACAGGGCTCCCATATCTAAAAAAGAATCCTAAAGGAATGTTGATACAGGGCCCCCTCAGAGTTTGCTATAGCAGTGATCAACCTTGTCGATAACCTTTAGCCCCTCACTATGTGATACATCAAGAGTTTGTTATGGCATCCTCAAAGTCAACGCCTTCATTTTTTTCAGGCATTTTTCCATTAGCTCTGACAGCATCAATGACTTCTGCATCGGGCATTGAACGGAAAGATGTGTCCTTATTATCCGGATTGCCAGGTTATCGAGTGCTGAGTTTTCGGACTCAACTATATTACTTTTACGGAACATTCATCGATGCTACTAACTCTCATGTACTATTATTTTCTTACAAAAAGCATATATTTTCTTTCAATGCTATTATGGTCTCTTCTTTTTTCCTTTGATTTATTTTTTTAAAATTTAAAACAGAAACAAGAAATAAAAAAATATACGTATTAAAGGAGTTTTCTATTTGTTTAGGTATGGGAAAAACATATTTAGTAGGGTGGAAAAGAAAGTCTTTTTTTAAAAAAAAGTTTTCGATACACACTTTGAGACGAAGCTGAACTATTTCAGAACTAATTTGATTCAATATAAGAAACTTACGTATGAGTAATGTAATCAATATATGTTATATGTAATGGTAATGTATAGCATTAAGAAACCCGTACACAAACCTTTTAAAAATTCCATTTAGTGGGATTCAAAACGATATAAAGCTAGTTTTCGTTTAAACTATTTTCATTAGATTGCTAATATTTATTTAAATTCTTTCCAAAAGTAATACATAAGAATCATGTATTTTTATTCAAGGCGAAATCAGTCATATATTTTTTTTTCAATTTTAACTTTTTAAAAACATTTGCAAGCTGTATGGTGGGAAGTCGGCTTTTATATTTCAGACGTACGACTTTTATATTTCAGAAAAAATTTAGAATATTTTGATATGAAATCAATGCTCCGTGACTACTTATAAATATTTAAAAAAAACTGTTTTGTGTGCTTTCGGATAATTTTTATTTGCAAACTTTATTCTCTGCTTATATTTTTTGGAACCCTATTTCATTTATTTTTTTTGTTATATTAAAAAAGGAATTTGAATATGTTTAATAATTTTAGGAACTGAAAAATCAAACTCTATGTTTATATTTTAAAAGAATTATGTATATATTTATTTTAAGTAAAACTAGGATTGGTTTGACCCCGTATTGTACAAATTATATAACTTTTCATGTACTCATTGCCAAAATTATAAAACTGTTAATTTGATGTATTATCTAGTTCTATTTATTTGCACTTTTTCCCCACAAAATTCGTTCTTGGCACTCATCTTCAGTTAAACTCATCACTGAAGCTGCATCGTCCTACACTTCCTAGATGAAGTCCTCAGATTTTGATAAACACTGCTGCTCAGTGGCGTAACGTGCACCTCCGCAACTCACGCATCGCGGAGGGGCCCAAAGCCTAACTGACTCAAGTGTCTACCCTTTGTAAAATTCAACGTGGGGTCTAAAACCTGACTTTGCAGGGGGGCCCAGATGTTCTCCGTTAAGCCACTGCTGCAGCTATTGCAGCTTCCTGGAAAGTCGAATATTTAGTTTCTTTGATTTTTAATAAGCCTTTGTACGAGACAATGCCTTTCTTCTGTCGCAATGATTCCAGTCACGGCAATAGTTGCGGTATTTTTGTGCTAGAGCTTACAATAATGAACTATCCCAAGTTTGTTGGCGATATTTTATGAAACGAAGCACGTGATAGCCAAATTAGCTCGTGTGGTACATTGGAAATCGAGGTTGTCAACATTGCGAGATATCTTGAACGTTGGCATCGTGGTCATAATACGTAATGAATATTTTACAGCATCATGGGAAACTTTTTGTCAAAAAGAACACATAAATTACTTAATTTTTTCGTAGCAATATTCCTCAAGCCAATATTATTTTCTAATTCGAAAAGTGTTTTTGCTTGTGTGGTAATGGTTACAAATCTGAGTATAAAATATTAAGTCAGGAAAGAAGTATTCTGTTCAAAAATCAAATAATGAACTAATTCTGAATTATTCACATAATTTTGAATTGACAGAAATAAAAATGGAACATTTTAAACTGAAATACAAATAATTGGAATAACATTCGCTTCAGACAATTCCTTTCTCGACAGCTGTCAGCTCTTTAAAAATTCAAAGCATTTCTTTAAGACACTAATTGTTATTTAGAGAAGAAAAATATGTTTATGCATACCTGTCAAACAGCGAATATTTTTTTTTCCTGAGAATCAATAAATATTTAAATACTTCTTTAATAAAGAAAGAGTAAAAAAGCGTGAATAAACCCAAATTAAATATATTAGGTTCATTCAAAAATGCGAAATGGTAATTTATCTGTCAGTATCGTGGAACAAATTTAAAAAAAACCAGTTATTCAAGTTTTACTTTTCGCGTAGAACAGTCAGTTACGTTGAAACTGCTTGTAAAAAAGGCAATACTCTTTTTTTTTTCTTTACTCAACTGCGCATCAATCCAGACAATGTAAACATATGTCTCGGGCGACGGCTTTAATTGAGAGATATTTACTCAGACAACAAATGTATCTTATCATTTTTCTGAAGATTAAATCTGTATTGAACCATAAATTTCACTAGTACAAAAGGTTTGTTGCCCAAAGCTGAAAGATTATTATTTTGGATAAATGTGAAAATATGCCTTAGTTGAATATATTGACACCGGTTCCATATATTTTCTTTTGTGATTTCTAGTGGTATTCTCGTCTATGACTACAGCAATTTAAATTGTATTGATGTCAGAGGGAATCGCAAATATTTGAAAGAGTTGAAATATGAAAGAGAAAAAATTGAATTTGGTCGTAAAGATGTTTTCTAGGAAAGATTAAATGACGTTTTTGAAAAGTAGATTTCCATATATTTAAGGTTAATCTAATAATAAATGTCTGAAAAACCATCTGTCTCAGTTTCTAACTTCCATTTACCGTTAAAATGTTTCATGTACTGAAGAAGAAATGTTTTTAAAAATGGGAATTTTTCTGACTTCAAACTCTTTTATTTATATGTATTAAAAAAAGGTAAGCTGGTGTAAAACCCAATTCACAAATAAGAAATAAGCAGATATCTAGCTAGAATATATATATTAATTTGGTTACATATAAAATTTAAATATTATATACATTATGGTAAGAAGAATCGGTACCCAAAAAATGACTAAATTATTGTTTTTTTAATTCAATTTTTCTTTAGTCTTATTCTTTGTATTATTATATTTCTATTGATATATCATTTGTGTGTATGGCGTAAAATTAGAAATTGGAAAAAACTTCAATTGAGAAATGTAAACAAGCAAAGTAGACAATTCAGCCGCGCCCCGTTTTCGATAAAATAGCTAAAAAAATGCTTTTTGATAAATAAAAACTCTTTTTGTAAAAAGAGTTATAATACCTATAAAAAAGGAAGGTGGTATATATACAGCAGGATGTTTCTGAGGCATCACAATAATGTATTTTTTTCTTTGTAAAATATACTTCCTTCTGAATGTTGCATTTTGTGTGGTCAGCAGTGTATATTTGGGGGAAGTTCCAAATATAAAAAACTATCTCATTATATTTACTTTCCTCTACAACCTACCCTTATTTACATTTGTTTCCAACGAACAGATTTTTTAAATATGTGTGCATGTGTTAAAACATATAGTTTTGTTAGCTAGATGATATGGAAAGATATAAACAAGTCTTCTAAAAATATGCTTCAAATAAATGGAACTTTTACTTATAATTTTAATCATCTTTTTGTGTAATTTTATGCGTGAGATATTAGAAATTGAGATGTAATAGAGATATTTTGTCTGAGGTTGTTATTTATAGTTCGGAAATAACGTAGACATAAAATTGAACATATATAAACATCTCATTTTCAGAATTTAATGTATAGTCGTACACAGTAGCGCATACAGGAATTTTTCAAGGGGGTGGGGGGTCCGGTGTCGAAAGTTCACCATTCTTGTATCATGCTCCTTTTGATTTTGTCGATTTTCGGGAACAAAAAACAGTAAAAAACTAATTATTGAATAAATAATCAGCATTAATTAATAAAATTAGTCATTAATAACAAATACTTTTTAAATTTTACGTACTATGTACTTAGAATTACAATCAATCGGAAAAAAAATCAAGGTCTTTGGGGGTCCGGACCCCTAGGACCCCCCCTTGTGTGCGCCACTGGTCGTACATAAAGGGTGAACAAGAATTCTTAACTTGATTAAACATATTTATTGTATTATTGAACTCAGGTTATTATAGTTAGAGATATGTTTTTTTCGAGAAATTATGAGTATTATTATGTGAGAATTTTATTAGACTATTCACCTCAGTAAATTCCAACGCATGCCATTTTGGTAACTCGGAGAATGTCTAAGCGATATTATTGTTCCCGCCAAAAGTTTAAGTTCAACAATTGCTTCTCTCGCATTAGGATTTCTTCATAGAACTTCTCAATACTTTAAAGATTGGAACGATAATCAAAGGTTGAAACGTAATAGTCCTTTCTCCCAGGCACTTGCTCAAAACCTGAGTTTTAATGTGGAGCACCACTGCCTGACTTCCTTTATCAACCTTGTCCTTCGACTGCAGGAGGTCACATTTCATTCTGATTTAATGTCCAATGTCAATAAAATGTTTGACCACCCCGAACTACTTAAGTAATTGGCTCTGGAGGTGACTGATTGTATTCCACTGAATGCATTCAAGATCTATACTGATGGCAGTAAGGGCACTACACTACACTACAGGCAGTGGAACTTTAATTGAACTACCTGGTCTCATCATCAAAACTCAGAGAAGAAATGCTGACCACGCTTCTGTCTTCAGAACGGAGCTAATAGCTACCATGTGAGGCATTTCATTAATTAACAACATACAAGGCCAAGCTTTTTCTGAAATTTGGATTCTTAGAGACAGCCGATCCTCCATCTAGCGTTTATCGAATTGGCCATACATCGGTGACAGCACCATTAGGAGTATTCTACACCTTTTTAAGCAGCTTTCAGATCGACACCATATATATCTACAGTGGGTCCCTTCTCATGTAGTCCTGCCCGGGAACGAAGTAGTGGATGACCTTGCGAAGGTGGCTGCCAGTGATCCCTTATGATCCGGAATACCACATGTTCTTTTGGTCGACCAATATCTAATCCAGGGCTAAAAAATTAACATGTAGAACCTGGGTTTTCCGTCCTTGTTCACCCATGGTACATTCAAAGACACCTGGATCATTCAAGGGTTCCAAATCTTATCAGATGTCTTCCCAATTTGCTCCAAATGTGGCATCAGTCTTTTTATCTCCTTCCATTGTGCAATGTCAGGGGTTTTCCTGTGAGGAGGTTGTTGCCTCCCCCCTGCTGTTCTTAGACTTTGTACAGATTTATGGGCTCATAGATCTGAAATAGTTTCCCTAGACTATATTTGAATTAGACCCACCACCACCAGGACTTCCACTTCTAAAAAGATTGTTAACATTGTCTATTTATTTAAACATTTCATGCAATCGCTTTTTTGATAGCCATAAATAGCGTCGAACTTTACACTAAACAATATTGAGCGATTTCGTTTCGTGAAACCAAAGCACACATTGCGCTTTATTTAGAATCGACGCCATTTCGGAGAAGGTATACTGTCATTTTAAAAGGCTGATATCGGAGGCGAATGAATGGAACCACCGTTTTACAGAAAGCCGATTAGGCTAGAAAAGGGAAAAATGTGAATTGCAGTATTTTGTAATTCTCAAAGAACTGTTCATTAAGAATTTATTCTCAATTGCAGAAAAGTAAAGATGAAATATTATCTAGACATTTTATGGCGTTTTAGATGTTACGTTTGCTTAGATGTGACATAATAAATAATAGTTCTGCTTAGTAACACACCGCATGTAGATTTCAAATGTGTATACCTCATTCTGTTAACTGATCCCATATCCAGCCTGTTTTCCACATGCAACTCCCCTTGGGATATTTATTTATTTCTAGTATGAAACAAATGAAGGTATGAGATAAATCAGCTTTGAAAACTATAAAGATGGTTAAAAAATAATCTCCAGCAGTTCTTTCATCGGTTGCAAGAAAGCCGGCATGTCCACCAAGGAGGTTATTTAAAACTGTGTTAGAAGTCATTATTTTTAAAATTTCGAAATGAGAAATTTTACATCAACACCATAATTTTTAGACGCTATCTCATAAATGATTGCAATATTTTTTAATTTGAAGTAATTTTGGTGAAAACAATATGTAGTAAATAAATACGTGAATAAATGAATATGTTTTACAAACATCAAGGATTATTTTGGCTGCACTGAAAATACAACCAAAACACGTCTCTTGGTGACTTTTTTTTATTACTTTGTCTTCTGATAACAATTTAACTAAAAAAATCCAATTTTATAATTATATGTTAAAAACTCTTTTATCTTATTATTTTCATATATCGCTCACAGAACTACAACCTTAATTTGTTTTGGTAGTTATGAAACAATATTTGTCTATATTCTCAGAATAGTACAAGTATAATTAATTTACGCTATGAGTGACTTATTCAAATTATCTTTAAAACGAATATCAAGGTGCAAACGAGATTAAAAAATGCTAAATCACCTAAAATAATAAGTATTTTTAACTTATTTACCTCTTCCTGAAATATGCTGAATATTAAGAAATGATTTTAAGAAGGGAAAAAGAATAGCGTTTACTGATTTTTCATCCAATTTTGCGAATATTTTATCGAACCATGTAATCAGAAGTCGAATAACAAAAGAAAAAATTTCTTTGATCCGAAAAATGAAAATAATCTTAATACTTGTTTCGCAAAAAATCAATGTTTAATACTACAAACAAAAGGATGAAAGACAAACAAAAAATATTTTCTTGTAGGAATAATGAATTTTTTCGATCAATAGATGATGTCAAACACACACTTTGCTTAACCCTTCTGCTTGGAGATATTTTTAAATTAATTCATCTCACATGAATTATTGCAATTTAATATTGACAACCTTTGAAAAAATCTTCCTTTTTTATGATATTAAACATTTTTTTGGATGGGTAGATAATACGCTATTATTTTCCGGATTTATTTTTTTAAGTTGATTTCAAGTTTTTGATATATTGCCAAGGAAATGGGTTTTTATTTACGGGAGTAGTATCTATTACTTATACAATCATATTCATTTATTCGTTAAAAAATCTAAATCAGTCATTTTCTTAAAAAAATCTGATACTTATTTTGTTACGAATCACACAATTTATAACATTATACTCATAGTTTATGATGTGAAAAGTGTAATAATTTATTTAATCTTTAAATTTCAATTTAAAGAATTTTATTTATAAATTTCTATATTTATGCACATGAAGAGTATACTTAAAACCTCTTAATCCAAATGTAATGAATTTTAAATGATTTTCACTTCATATTGAGTTTACTGTAGTGAACTGAAAAATGAAAGAAGTTGGATTTAGTATTATGCAAATACATTTGTTATCAACATACAATAAATTCAGAATTTAAAAGTAAATGTAATATTCGCTGTATAAATCCCATCTATAAATGTTAAATTTATAGATGGGAGTTTCCTTATATAAATATTATTACGAGTTGTAGATATGTTTGAGTGTTTTATTTAAGGTTATTTTTAATTCAGAAAAGAAAATATAAGAACAGTTGTTATGTGTGCGGGAAAATAGTATTAAGTAGGATAATGTACGGTAGGAAGAAAGTATATATCTTAACTGACAATAAATTGTTGAAAAGATTTAAGTTAAATCAAATTCTAATACATTGTGCGATTATTTGCAGAAATATTTTACTTCATATTTCGAAATCCTCTTATACTTAATTTAGAGTATGATATTTATGTTTATAGTATTATTAGCATCCTTATATTTGAAGTATTACGATTTGCCACTTTCACATTACAATATTATGTTAATAAGTTTACATGCAATATATATAAATAAAAGCGATTCAAATTGTTTTGCATATATTTATTATTAATCTCACTGTGTAACTCCCAATCCATTTGATTCTTACAACTCGTATTTGTAGATCGTACACATTTTACTTTACTAAACGTAATACAAAAATAACTTTTTTCTCTAAATTTACTTATTTTGTATATTTTACCAAGAATATTCTGATAAGCATTTTAACCCTGGAAAGAGAGAGACAGAATTATTTTTCCTTCGTAAATTTATTTTCTTTAGTATGTTGTTTTAAAGGTAAAACTGATACCGTAATAAATAATTTTTTGCACTAAATGTTTGATTGTTTAGCTAAAATTGCATGGTGACGTATGGTACCACAGCTATTCAAATGGAATAAAAGTTTATTTAATATAATTATGTTTCTGAAAACATTACTTATATTCTATAGCCCTATAAGATAGCGAATTCATCATACATTCATTTCTATTTATATAAAAAGAGAAAGAAAATTTCCACTTTTACTTGTCACAGAGTGCCATGTTATCGCATAAAAATGAAGCACATTGATTTCCCGGTCCAACACAAACTCAGGGAAATTTCCTGATTGAAAAAAATCACGGACTCACACACTTCCACCACGCTTTCATAAGGCACCTTTTATTATGAAAAATAGAAATAATTTGATATTTTTCCGGGAAAAATATAGTTTCTCACCCTTAATGTGGCATCAAATGGTACCGTTCGTGTTATTCGAAATAAAAGCAGAATTTCTCTACATGCCGTTTACTTTGTTATTGATTTTCTGTATATTTACGTTTTATTTTTGTATTTCTTTAATGTTTGAAAACGTAGTACTTAAATATTTCTCACGAATATGTTTTCAAATGGATAATAATTGTTTGTCTACAGTAAAATTATGCTGGGGATTATTCCAGACAATCAGCATTAGTAACTTCTGTTTGAACTTTCTAATATTTCTTTAACTCATTGCAAAGGTACATACAACGAATAAAATAAGCCTTCTTACTTCAAAAAATATCCTTGCACATATGGATCCTTATTTCAAAATTTTTAAATTAAAACTAATCTGAAAGTATAAGGAAATCAAACTTAACTGTATATCAGCCTTTTCAACACATAATTTTTAGATGTTGTAAAATTAAATTTCACATCCTATATTTCTTATGCTTTGGTTTACGAGTCACAACATTTTGACTTGAGTTTGAGGATACCTATTAAATGCTAGAGTACGGTTGTCTTATGAAACTCTACCAAATAAATAATTTTTCTTCAACATTATAATCTACTTTTAACTTAATACAAGTAGTAATGAAACTTTACATTAGTTTCCTTGTAAATTTTATAAACTAAAATTAATAACATTAACAAACAGGAACCACATATAATGCAAGTATATTAATACTTCAGAATCAGATTGCCCCTAGAGCTCGAAAAGCCTTAAATCCGAGGAGAAAATTCCATCAACGTTTACTGTAGAACCCTATTGCTATTTTAAAAACTCAACATTCAACAGAAGTCTATAAATAGGTTTGAAATGGAGTCGTAGATGAAATGAAGGTACTAGGCTTTCAAGTTTGTAGAGATAAGTTATATAAGTACAAACGCGCGCGCGCGCGTAACTCTTTAGGAGTTTGTTTTTTGCTAGTTCTTCCATATGTTATGAATGTCTGATGATTCAAAAGAAACCACGAACACAGTGAGTCTACAGTACAACAGAAGTGATATTTTAATAAAGGACATAAAAGTTTAAATAATGTAATCATTATAAAACCATGTTGAACGTGTTTACTGTGTTATACAACAGGATTATCATGAAAAATGACTTACCTCTAAGCAAACATTACCTTTTAAATGTACTTTCCTTATTTATTTTTAAAGTAAACTCAAGTTTTTATATTTTTAATTTCTTTATGCATAATTTTACTCTTGTATCATTAATAATAATAGAGTTTAAAGTAAAACACAAGACGTTTCTCGTAATATTTTTTTCAATACACAAATTCTCCTCAGTATTAGATCACGTAATGTTGTTTCTCTATCAAGTGAAATGCTAAGTGTCAACAGAAAGAATTCATATTCCAAATATGAATACAGATTAGACTTACTAGCAAATAATTTCACGTTTGTAAGTGTTTGGATTAGAAACAGTGATTATCTCAAATAAGACGGATGTAATAAAGCAAAGCGAGAGTGAAAACTATTATTTGAGCTTTTTCTTTCAGGTCTTTACATCTCTTAAATTTAAACTTTCCTGACATTTCCTTAAGATATAGGCTTGTGTAATTGTATTAAATTAAGGAATTTTAACAGAAGAGAATTTTGTAAACAATTATAAGAAACAGCAAGCGTTATCAAAGCTCCCTCAAATTCAACAGAGAAATAATTAGTACAACAAAAAGAGATCAATTTTTAAGATGAAAACTTCTGTTGTCACTAGTAATACCTGTATTACAACCTTTGTTTCACATGAAAAGAATTTAGCAATTGCATTTATTTCCTGTAAATGAAAATTAAACTACGTTCTGTTGGCACTTGAATGGATCTAAATCATCCTTTCAATGCAAGGCAATTATCATTTAAGTGTTTAAACTGTTTAATTAATTTTGAATCCACATGAAACTGGTTCATTTATTAACGCTTTCATATAAGCAATTTATTACGAATGAATCTATTTCCGTTTCGTTATTTATTTGTGGTATTTCCCGCCATAGAACATTTCCCATTTCGATGTAACTGAAATAGCATTCACAGAAGTGAAACGCTTCGACAAAAGCTCTCTGTGAACTGGATTCAGAAGAATAGAATCGGATTATATTGTTAGTCAGAGAACAGATTAAATTAATTCCTTCTATTGTGTTGTTTGAATGAAGTAGCCAGGGAAACGAATCGTTACAGAGGATAAGTCATTACAGAAATCATTGGTACAGAAGGTAAAGCGATGTATCATAAAAGCTTATTGTGTGCGATATTAATATCCCTATCAAGTGTAAATTAAGTTTGCTGGATGTTAGATACGTAGTGTTTTGTTATTACAAATGCAATACTAGTTGCTATTTTACACAATAATATTTACAGCTTTTAAGCGTCATAGAATAAGTTATTTATTTGGTTTTCAGATTATTAAAGCGTAAGTTTAACATAAAGATATGTTTATAGAATTCTATATAAATTGTTTATGGATTTAATTTTTATTTACATATTTAGTGTATTCAGTAAATATAAATAGAGAAAGTGTAATGTAAACACTTGCATTAAGAACCATATTTTAAAGTGTAATTTCATAATGTTAATTTTAATTTTTGCCATAGTAACGGTATTAAAATTAATACATTTTGTAGAATTTTAGGAAGAAGCAATAAATCTCTGATTTTTATTACAATCATAATAAATAGTTCTTCTTGTAATAATCATTCTTGTAATAAATCAATATTTTTTATTACAGGAATGTTTCTAAATAAAGGGTATATATTTATATGTGAGTGGGGTTGGATGAAATACTTCTTAATTGTTTGACGTATGTTATGTTGTAACATGGACCTTTATTCACCAATATTGTGAATTATTAAAAATATTTTTTTCCTATTTAATTACAATTGTTTTTCTTTTTTTTTCTTTTTTCCCTTCTAAACATACTAATGCAGACTCTTTTGGAACTATTTGAATTTGTATCTCATTTATAATTTTTGTTTGACGTTCGCTATTTCAAGCATTATGTATATAATTTCTTTAAAATTTAAACTACATATATACATAACAACTGATTCAAAAGTACTGTGTTACATTCGCTATTAAATAAATGTTATTTAAAATATGTTATTAAATATATTAGATTTTCCTCCCAATAGATGTAGAAAAAATTGTTTGTTTATTATTCAATACAAAAATATTAAACTAACTGTATATTAACAAAGACTTCAGTTTATAATTCATTCATTATTATTAACATGTTATGTTAATAAACTATGTATGTGTTACCTTTAAACTTGGAAATCCGTTATTTCATAGAATAACTAGGTTTTTAATGAAATAACTATACAAGTGAGTTAAAGCATATAAAATTTTGAATTCTACGATTAAATAGGTATTCTATAGAGTAATGGTTGCTAGAGCGTTGAAGTATGAGTAGTTTGATAATATTTAAATGTAACTATTTCGGTGACATATTAGTATTTTTTTCTTTTCTGTTTAATGAATGTTAGCAATATGGGCAATAATAAATAATGCAATCTGTTTTTCCTTAGTATTTATCGATTAATCATCCACAATAGGGATAAAAAGGACTTTTTCGAGATATTTTGGCTATTTATAATCAATTAATTTTTATAAAATAACTTTGAAATTGTTTATTTTTTACTTTAACGGGCATGCCAATAGTTACTTCAAAGAATAACTAGTCATTTCCTGAAATAACTAGGTAAAGTGTGAAATTGTTCATCTTTTATGTACTTAAACTGACTTGTCTAGTAATTTCATGAAATACCTAGTTATTCTCTATGAAATAACTGAATTATACACTTTAACGGTAACATATATATTTAAATTTTGCAATAGTTTTCTTGATATTTCCGATTTTGAAATTATTCCTTTTTATTTCAAAAGTTATAACTAATATTATTATTATTTTATTGTTACTGTTTAAAATATTACAGAGCATTAAAATAAGAAAAAAAAGATAAAATACATTGTACTTCATGTTCAATAATTTAAATTAAGACTTAAATAAAAGCATCTTGCATTTCAAACAATCATGTTCTGATTGTAAAATGGAGACATATGATTCAGAATGAAATTGTTTTTAAGGATATAACACAAGAGATAACGTCATTAGTGTCCACATTAAATCCATCTTAATTATATGATGTGGCATGAAAAGGTCTCAGAGTGAGAAAGATCTAGTTCTAGTGCCATGTTTTTCATCCTACCAGTACTCAATACCTCAAAATTTTTCGGTAATTTTAGTTATCGAATTTTTATATAAAATTAAACTGATTCATAATAATGCTTGATATTTACCGTAAGATCCGGGGTATAAGGCGCCTTTTTAACACAAAAAATAAGATCAAAATTTTCGATTGCGTGTTAAGGGCCGGGTATAAAATTGATAACTTCAAAAATAAAAAAACTAGATAAGCATTAAATAATTAGACATACAAAGGGAGAAATACTGTTTATATAAAAGCCTAATTAATTCGATGGGTTGTAGTTCTAGGACTGTATTCAAATTCTTGTAATAATACCTGAAATAAATTACTTCAAAACATAATAGAATTGCACACCTGCATTTCAGGTCCTTTGTAAAAAAGGGTGTGCGTGTTATACAACCAATATATCTAAAAATAAAAACTCGCAGCTTGAAAGTATAGGCGCTCGCTATGCGCCAGATTTTACTAGTCTTTATGGTTAAAAATATTTGTATTGTTATATTGTAAGAATTTTGTACTGTTGTACTGTTCTTAAAAATATTTGTGTTATATTGTTATGCTGTTTTTATTACATTATGATACCTTTAAATAAATAACCTGCATATCATAAAAAATATATCAGGTGGAACATAATTTCGAATAGTAATCATTAAAAAATATATTACAATCATATTGTTGGAATTTTTTTTTCTTTTTATATTTCATCTTCGCAAATTAAACATTTTAGTATTCCAAACATATTCCAATACTCATCTTGTGAGCCGGAGTCATTTTAATCTAAAATTCCCACATCTAAAATCATTTCTGTTACCGATAGTCAAAGATTTGTAGCATGTTATGCATTTTTAAGTATCTTGGTTTAAATCTTCCTTTTCTCTCGTGTAAAATCCAAAATTTCCATCCTAACATTCAGTGTTACAAAGAAAAAGAAAAGAATCATGTTTCTTCGTTATGGCAAAAAAATGAAATTTCAAACAAATTGCGTTATCTAGATGGAGGATTTCCTATCACATGAGAAAAAACATTAGAAACAAAAATATCTTCTTTTCTCCAATATCTCGAGGTGATTTTCTCCATCTTCGATGTTGTGAATTTATGCAGGATAAAAAAGAAAAATGTCGCTGAGAATTCATGAATATAAGACTTCTTGACACTTCATATCCCAGGAGCTCAATAGGTATAAAATGTGATGCTTCGTTGTATATATTTCGTTTATTTTTTAAATTTTTTGCTCCTACACTTCAATTCGAGTGATTTTTTCGAGTATATTTACATTTCATTTTCTACCATTCGCTGAAATAAGAGTTTCATACAAATGTAGTAGATATACATAAAAAGTAAATGTAACTGTTAATGTTAAAATGTAATTGCTGATTATTTATTTTCTGTGAATATATAAAGCTACATTTCCTTTGCATTACTGGCTAATTATTTTATATATAAGATTGAGTAAGAGAAAAGCTTTATCTTACATTAATATTATAAATGTTTAAAAAATATAACATGGTGAGTTCAATAGCAACAGATACTCAATGTTAATAAAATTGTTTTCTCAATGTAAAAAGAAGAAAAAATAGTACTTTTTTATAAGTAACTGATATTTTCTAATTAATACATGGAAAGAAACATTTCTTTACGATAATAAGGAACTGCTGTGAGAAAAAATTAAATATAATAATAGATAAGTCATTACCTAAACATTTGTTATTTTTCCCATTAGCAAATGTACCCCTTCGAAAAGACAACCATCGGGAGTTCAGACACACACACATACGCAATCATGAATTAATTTAAAATTGTTCTTCAAATCACCAAAAGAATATGTGAAATAAATGAGGTTTGAGACACCAAAACTAAACAATAACGAGTAACCTAGCAGTTCAAAATACAAATTCCGGTTGATGACCAAAAAGTTATCCCATGATACCAACCATCTCCTTTTGGGGCTCCATGTAGCTAATTGGAAACTTGCATAAACAAAAGATTACATTGGACACAAATTTTGAAAGTAATAAATTACTTTCATAAAATTTTTTAAAAATATCAAATTATTGCGGAAAAGAGCATAAAAAATATAAAGAATGATTTAAAAAATATAGCAATCAGGAAACAAATACAAATTAATCATTAAGTAAGCTATTCATATAGAGGGTGTCCGGGCTTAAAGTATCTGAAACTTATGACTTATTTAAACGGAACTACTCATCATAATATAATAAACTGTGCATCCGGGGATTGGAAACCTCTACGAGATTATTTCAGGTTAAATCCGATCGATTGCTCGTACACGCATTATTTGGCAAACGCAAACGATAACATGTTACACTGACTTTATTAGTAAAGATGTGGACGCCACAGTAAAAGATGCAATGCTTACCTTGTAAAGAGTGTTTTTTTCAGGTATAGAGGTTTAAGTTGGCATTACTTTCCAAGATGGCGACCGACTTAACAGCTGTCAAGTGATTTATTCTCAGTTTGGTTTGGCAATTCCTCATGAATAGACTCACGCCTGAACAACGCTTTTAGATTCGTCGAATGGGCCCAAAACGAGATTGCCGTTGTTCCCAATTTTCACAAGCGAATTTTGTTTAGCGATGAAGCGCACTTCTGGTTGAATGGCTATGTCAACAAACAAAACTGCCGTATTTGGAATGAAGCTAATCCACAAGTGTCTGTCGAAACACCGTTACATCCAGAAAAACTGACTGTTTGGTGCGCTTTATGGGCTGGTTGAATCATTGGTCCGTACTTCTTCAAAAACGATGAAGGCAATAACGTTACAGTCAATGGTGATCGGTATAGAGCCATGATTACTAACTTTTTCATTCCTGATCTGAACAATCATGATATCCAGGAGCTGTGGTTCCAACAAGACGGCGCAACATGTCACACAGCTCGTGCCACAATCGATTTATTGAAAGACACGTTTGGTGACCGCCTAATTTCACGTTTTGGACCTGTGAATTGGCCTCCAAGATCTTGTGATTTAACAACGCTAGACTATTTTCTGTGGGGCTATGTAAAGTCATTGGTCTATGCGGATAAGCCACAAACGCTTGACCATTTGAAAGACAACATTCGCCGTGTTATTGCCGATATACGGCCACAAATGTTGAAAAAAGTCATCGAAAATTGGACGTCCAGATTGGACTGCATCCGAGCCAGCCGTGGCAGTCCTATGCCAGAAATCATATTTAAAATGCAATGCCACAAGATTATCTTTCGAATAAAAAAAATTCATGTCAATCGAATAATACATTGTTGTTTTATTGCAATTTAAAGTTCTAACACCCTTTATAAGGTATTCGACTACGTTCGGAAATATGATTTTAAAAAAAAAGTGCACAAATGGATAATTTCAATGATATTTAGTGTCACTTAGATTAGAATACATGTATAAAATTGTTTTAAGGACATTTAGAGAAAGACATTATTTAAATACAATATTTCGGCAAAAAATTAACTTAGAATAACCTTTTTTCAAAATGTTCTCCTTTTGTGAAAAATGCTTGTATTATAATAATATTTTGCCTGTATATAGCTTAGACCTCTGTACAAAGACTTAACTAGAATTTTTAAAATATATTACATACAAGTGGGTTTATCCATGTTTTACGACAACAGAGGGGAGGAATTATAAGAAAAAAAACGCCGATAATTATTTCAATGGTTTGTAATTCTGAAAATAATGTGAATTTTTCAAAAATCATAGTTGAACCTCTGTACAAAAGTCTGAGCTATATACAGGCAACATATTATTATAATAGAAGCATTTTTCACAAAAAGAGAACATTTTGAAAAAAGGTTTTTCTTAGTTAATTTTTCGCAGAAATATTGTTTTTAAATAATTTTTTTTTGTCAAAATGTCCTTAAAACAATTTTATACATGTATTCTAATCTAAGTGACTCTAAATATTTTGAAAATTATCCATTTATGCACTTTTTTTTAAAAATTATGGATTCGAACATAGTTGGATAACTTAACGGAATTTATATCAGTGTGTTCAGCGACGTGTTGGAACTGAATGAAATGCCTTTAATGGCTTGCCTAATAGATTTTTAGACTACTACAAATCAATCGCGTACACGATCAAGAATGTCTTCCATCATGAAAACTTAAGGGCAGTTTACGGTTTGAATAACAAAAATCCAAGCCTCCTTTACAGATCTTCCCCATTGAAGTCGGATGATCGACATTCCATTCTGTTCGAACATGACGCTTTACACGTACGTGTGACTGATTTAAACTTCGTGAACTAAAGTACGCCTTGCACCTTTTACTGTCACGTCCACATCTTTATTAAAGAAGTCACAGTAACAAGTGTATCGTCTGTGTTTGTCGAATAATGCGCGCACGTTCGACCAATCGGAGTAGACCCAACAAATCTCAGAGAGTTTTCCAATCCACGGATTAACAGTTTATTATATTCTGATGTGCAGTTCCGCAATAATAAGCCACAACTTTTAGATACTTTACGTTCGGACACCCTGTATTATGAATATATATATATATATATATATATATATATATATATATATATATATATATATACTAGAGGACCCGACAGACGTTGTCCTGTACACACATCTTAAATTCAAAATAAAAGGTTTTTGAATATTCGATACTGCCATCGTAGCGCAGTCTGCCGGATCCAATATAAAACATTGCAAGATCAACAGTTAATAAAAAAAATTAATAAACATTTCTAAACCGAATTATAAATCAAAGCCATTCTCGATTCCGCTGGATTAGACAAAGACTTTCATCAAAATCGGTCCAGCCGCTTAGGAGGAGTTCAGTTTCATACACACGCACAGTAGAATTACATATATAAAGATTCTTTGAAAATATAATTATTAAAAACTCTAAAATGCGTGATTCGTCTGCATTTTCGTAACAATAAAGACCCAGTTTGGCGAGTCTGTCTGAAAATCAATTTTCGACGCCAACTTACGTCTTTTTCAATTCCTACTATTAGCTCACGATCTCTATACATATTTTATTTGTTTATTTATTTATTTTTCTTGGTGGAATTTTCAATCGTTAATAAAATACATTTTCAAGCGCTCAATTGAGCTGAAATGTAATGTACATGATTATTTTGGATGACAATACAATAATTTAATTATAATTAATAAAAATTAATTGATTAAAACTAATTATTTAAAAAATTCGAAATACAGCCACATTGGCGACTTAGCAACCCTTTTGGCGACTTATGTCAAAATTTAAAAAGGTTTTTTCTCACGTGTTAAAGCATTAAATTGAAAGGAAATTTTATATACACGATTGTTTTGGATGACAATACGATACTTTAATGATAATTAATAAAAATTAAGTATCACTTAATGTTGTGATTCGGTCATATGTATATACATATTTATATTAATTGCAACTATTTATTAAAAAGTAGCTAAAATAAATTTTTTCTTGGTTGATCTAAGTAGGAATAGATTAAATATTTTTATATTACTTGTTTATAACAATAGCGTAGTTACTACAATGCAGGTGAATGTTGAGTTGTATTTTTGAAGGTTTTTAATTAATATCTTTTTAACTAATTGCGATATTGGACCAAATTGTGAATCTAAACCATTCTCGAATCCACTTGAACCCAAACAAAAAAAATTCATCAAAATCGGCCCAGCCGTTTAGGAGGAGTTTAGTCACATACACACGCACAGAAGATTTATATATATATGTGTGTGTGTGTGTCTGTGTGTATGTTACCCTTACCAAAATATCCAAAAAGGTGCCAGCTCATAATTCCTAATTGGTTGTGTAAAATGTTGAAATTGGAGAGAAGAGGATGAAATCTTTTAGATTATGTGGCAGAAAGTGTAAACTGTGAGAAACGTTATCTTTATTTATGCAGCTAGATCACCGTTAAGTTAATTTTCTATAATTTTGTAGTTTGTAGATAAAAAAATACATGAGTATGAGTGCATTTACGATGCATATATGTTTTTAAGAAATTTAAGGAATAATTATGATTCATATGAAGTTATGGAACATTTTTTGGAATTTCTAATTTTTATATTTATCGTTGAATTTGTCTATTTTGTGCACGTTTAAATAATGATTTCGTTGTAAAAATATAATGTAATAATTCTGCAATCAGTTTTATATCAAATATGTTGTTTTAAAAAAACTATTTTAGTTTCACCATGTGTGAACGAAACTCTTTCATCAGAATTATTATTGAATACTATATTATCAACTATCTTTAAGTTTAAAATAAAATTATTCTTTTTATTAATTGTAATGATCAAGATAGAATGTAATGTTTGTTTCGAATTCATTATTTTTATCGAAGGTAATTAAATCATCTTTGTAATGAAAAGTATTTTTAAATTTCTGATATTAGTATTTTTTTGTTTCTTAAAATGAAATAAAAGGCAAATAGAAGTTGATCAATTAATTAGTAACAGACCCATTTACTGGCACATCCATAATTTGAATTTTGATTTTTTAGTCTTACTTATTAGACTGCAATCTAAAATCTTTTGTAAACTAATTTGTTATAACTAAGATTACACGAATCACAAAGGACATCATCCTCTTGATGCAAAAGAACATTTGCATGTATCCTCACAGCAAATTGATTTTCACTATTTTTAAATCCTTAGTAATAGTATACCGATGGTATTTATTAATGTATTGTTTGTGTAATTACCACATCTACAAAGAGCTTGTGAGTTCATGTATTTTATATAACTCTGAAATTCAAATTCAAATTAAAAAATACTTTTTCATGTTTCTTACATATCTAAAGTATATTTTAATTAATATATTTCTTATTTGAAAATAAAGAAAAATATCCCTCAAAATACACCAATAAAATTTATTTTGCCAAACAAATGAAATTAACGAAATCATACGAGTAACATAAATATATATATCTCGATTATTACTCTTTATGATTTATGTAATAAAAGCAATAAAATGTTTCATGTGTGACATTGTAAACCCTTTTCAAACTTCAGTCATCAATTCACACATTTCTTCCATGCTGCATTTTTCTGCCTCTTATGTTCCTATTGTTATTCTTACTTCCAGAATTTCCTCGGAATTTATTACTTGTATAAATCCTTCATAAATACTCGTAACAATTCAAGAGCATTGGCTGCAAAGTTTCCTCTTTCGGTGGTGTAGAGAATATATATTGAAACTCTTATTTCCAAGGGAACGCTTAAGCTCTTGACCCCTTTTGGAATGGCGTGTAGAAAGAGAAACCCATTTTAAACCATTGCAATGACATGCGCACTGAAGGTTTACGGACCATTCTGATCCTATGTTATCGGGTTTTTTATAATGTGAGTCAGACAGTCTATTTATTTAACCAGAGCTAGTGTTAAATTAGTATTTTGTATATACTCTAATTAAAATTAATTTTAGCTCTTTAAATTTCTTACTCATCTCTAAGTACATAGAATTTTTTCTGTAGTATTATGGGATTTCTTTTTTGTAGGAATTAGTTTTAATCTTTTCAGAAGACTTCCATACACTATTTTTACATCATAATTTAGCCGAAATCTAATATATAATTAATATAGAAGAAAGTTGACTCCTTGAGCCAATGTTTGGTTGTATAATTTAGCTCTTAGTCTAAAGTTTGATAGTGAGCTACTGTGACCAATTTACTATGAAGTTTTGTTGTTGTTTTTACACATTACTTTATGTTAAACTATATTTAATACAATTAAATGTATGACTAAGGTATCCTACTCTCTCCCTCTCTATATATAAACGTTCGGAACCGTGATTTTAAAAAAGCTCATAAATGGATAATTTTCATGATATTTAGTGTCACTTAGATTAGAATATATGCATAAAATTGTTTTGTGCGGACATTTTGACAAAAAAATTATTTAAATACAATATTTCGGCAAAAAAGTAACTTAGAATAACCTTTTTCAAAACATTCTCCTTGTGTGAAAAATACTTCTATTATAAAAATATTTTGTCTGTATATAGCTCAGACCTCTCTACAGCAGCTCAACTACGATTTTTGAAAACTCCAATTATTTTCAGAGTTACAACCAATTGAAATAATTATCGGCGGTTTTTTCTTAAAATTTCTTCTCTCTGTTGTAGTATAATATGGATAAATCCACTTCTAAGCTATATAATTCAAATATTCTAGTTGAGTCTCTGTACAGAGGTCTAAGCTTTATACAGGTAAAATATTATTATAATAGAAGCATTTTTCACAAAAGGAGAATATTTTGAAAGTGGGTAATTCTATGTTCATTTTTTGTCAAAATATTGTACTTAAATAATTTTTTATTGTAATACTATTCTTAAAACAATTGTATATACATTTTCTAATCTAAGTGACACTACATATCATAAATATTATCTATTTATACGCTTTTGCAAAATCACGATTCCGAACGTAGTCGGATGCCTTAATGATTTTATATAATGCACAGACACATTTAACAGGTTCAGTGCCTGAATGAAAATTATATTAGTCATATTTTCTAAATTAAATCTTTATTGCATCATCGTCAAATTACCTTCCTTTAACTTTTCCAAGATGGCCGCCCATTACGGCTAAATTGTTTCCAAGAAACAACGCTAATGCTGCGAGGAAACACCAGGCCACTACATTTGATTATTCTTTGTCTAAAACTTGGTGTGTTTTTACCTTAAGCAGCTCGACTCCCTTTAAAATTCCTAGTCATTATAAAGAGTTTGTTCTATTTTTATCTGAATAACTCCCTTAAAATTTAACTTTGCAAATCTGAGAAACACACACATACATATATACAATGAAAAAAATGAACCTATAATAATTCTGGAGTGGAAATATGTGAGTTTCAAAATATTTGATGTATAAGCTATATTATAAATATTGGACTTATTAATTTTTAGTTACAGAAAAAGTCTTTGTTCAAAAGGAGTCAGAAACATGATGTAAGAAAAATATTATTTGCTTTATAAAAAATGCATAAAATGTCACAATTGTAAAACATTTCAATTGTACAGGAGGAGCTTTATTTAAATGACAGAAAAGAGTTAGTTATTTGAATTTTCAGTACATTTAAAAAGTTAGTTAAATTTTTTTATAAAATTTATCGGGATACATCGTTGTGATAGATGGAATATATAAAGCTGAACTATTTGATTCATTCAGCATTTATCTTGGAAACAAACAACTTGTTTGTATAAGAATAGTCTTATAAAGTTAGTCAATAAAATAAACAAATAGTTTTAAAATATTACTACTTTAAGTAATTTAGTAAATAATTTCTATATATTTTTTTATCTATTTTGTACATGGTTGACTACAAATTAAAGGTTTATTTATAATATTCTGCATAGAAAGGCTGGATCAGAAAATGATGTAAATTATCAAAATATTGAATATCATTGATTTAAAATCAGAACCCATGTTGGGTTTTATTATCCGCAATTGAAGTATTAATTTTTATACAGTCTTATCCTTATTTCTATTCATAATTTTATTTTATTTAAGAGGAGCATAATTGCCTTAAATCCTCATAATTTTGGTCCTTGTCAATTAAAATCCTCCTGACTTTGACTTATAATTTGTTGGTTTTCTGTCTAGTTGTCATTTTCCCAGACATAGCCTTTTTTCTATAGGTTTTCAAGATGATGTCCTGCTAATCCTCAGTGATCAGTGTCAGTTTTCTTATTCAAAATTTCTTAAGCTCAAATGTGCCTCATAACTACCAGCCTTTTTTACATCTGCTGTTGCTTTTCTATTAATTATCTTTAAAATCTGATATTTAATTGATTTTAAGGTATGACAAAATTATATTCAGCTAATTAATTCTTATTTATCAATTTACATTTTTAAAATTAGGCTTAAAAACTTTTTTCAGTAGTCAGATTTCAGATATTTATAATCACTTTACACCGTATAACTTCAAATTCTTAATCAAATAATAATAATTTATTGAATAAAAAAATGTAAGAAAGCTTCTTGATGAAGGATGAAGAACCTTGCAGAATGTCTTCAATAATATGAAGAATTTTTTTGGTTAAAAACAACTTTTGTTAGCTGAAATATATATATATTTTAAATTTATCTTTATACACAAATTCTAAAATGGCATTTTTATGCTTTCTGAATATTTACATTTGAAATATTCTATTTCATAGATGTTTGTTTATGTAAAATGTCAAATATATGATCTATTTTATATAATACTTTAATATAGATTTTTTTAGATGTAGATATAGGCATGAGATTTAATATATTTAGAAGATTTTAACTGCTAAGGCGAAATGTTTAGAACGTTTTAATAAAGATTTTTTTAATGTGTGTGTGTGTGTGACCCTCATATTAGCTCACTAAGCCTTTGGAGACACGGCAAGTCCCCAAATGTGAGAGCCATTTCACAGTAGTTGCATTATTTGATGGCATCTTTTACTACCAAACTCAGACGCTTGAATTAATTTAATTCAAGATCTCGTCTAATGCTAAATATTGCCATGATTTTCTGAGAGTACCAGAGCCAAGTTGATACTCAAGGGAACTTTTACAAGCCACATAATTATATAGCATGCGTGGCTAAGATATTTTCGCAAATAGAAAATCTATTGGCTCCGACCGGGGTCGAACCCGCATTCTTAGGTTTACAAAGCGGGCATGCTACCTCTAAGCCACCGGAGCCGACTTTTATAAAATGACATTTATATTTATTTTTACTATACATATTCATCATTCAATTCAAGTGTTTTCCTATGATTTTGAAATCCGTGATTATTTTTGAAAAAATTTATAGTCCCAAACGATAAATAATCGATAATTTAAAGTATTACTTAGAGGGAAAACTTTGTATTTTTTTTTTCGTTTAAAAAACCGAAAGAAAAAAAATATCGCTGTAATTCTAAAGTTATATTATATTATGATTTTTTTATAAAAAATCTGTTTCTATTATACTGCAATATGAATAAAAGTGTTAATTAACATTTCCTGTGAAATTGGAATAATGCATACCTTTTTTATCGAAAAATTAAATGAATGTTCTTGAAAGTCATCACCTTTCTATTTTCTTAAGCCTTCACAGAAAGTAGAAAGTTATTTAGATTATCTCTGCATTTCATAAAAAGCTTGAGAAAAAAATAACAGATTTCTAAGAAAACACGAATAAAAAACAAATACAAACTCGAAAACCCATAAAGCAAGCAATTTGTTTTCAACCTAACGTCGTTTTCAATAAAGAATGTCGATCTTCTATTTCTCATCAAATTCGTTTTCGCTGCAAGAAGTCCCACATGATCTCATTTTGCACTATGTATTCTTTTTCTCTTCATTTTTCATCTTTTTTTCTCTCTCTCAATACAAAAGAAAAATTAAACAAGCATATTTTGCTCTTCCACTGAATCGATATTGAATTCAATTCATGTTTCTCGATCAAATCAAATAGAAGAAAAGAACCATTTTGCGCGCCAAATCGTTTTATTGGCTTTTTTCCACAAGAGCTTGATAAGGAAACTTGAAATCGTTTGCGTCGAGAGAATTTCTTATTCTTCTACTCTAATTGTCGAACAATTGAGCACGATTTAAAAGTAATGTGCTCAGCTTCAGAGTTGGTACCAACTGTTGCCAATGAGCCAATGAAATTTTGCTTCGTAACATTTGTTCGGAATCGGAATGAAAGCTCGTTTTCCTTAACTGATCGATTTGATTCGAGTTTAACCGACCGTTACTCTGTGATTGAGTCGTGCGAGATTGACTCAAATGTTAGGTTCCCAGAGGAGTTTTGCTCTTTGGAATTGACTCTGCAAATATTGTTGACAAATATTAGTTCTCATAAAATATTTAGTAGCTTAAGGAAACTTGCCGGAAACTATTTTTTAAAGTCAAGTTCGTATGGAATGTAAAGTTTGAAAGTCAAATATTGAATGTCACTTAAGTTTCGAATTTTTTCTATTGAATCCGAGAAATGATGCTTCTCAAAACTCCACTTTATTTGTTATTTAGTTTTCTTGGTGTACTACGAGCACTCATATCTAGAATATTCTTAATCTTTTAGCTGAATTGAAAAATAGCATTTACATTTTCTTAAAAAGTTTTTTTTGCGCTTTAAATTTCTGGGGGATCCCAAATTTGGCAACTTTTGAAAGTCAAATAATTTACGAAATAATGCAGGTAGACAAGTAACAATTGTCACTCTTGCTTAAAATGACATTGTTGTTTAAGTGAAACCTATAAAAGTGCAAAAATAAAGGCCGACAGATGAAGCTGGACACCAAAACGTCAGTGACGCCACGTGAAAATCGTTCATAAAATGAGCTTTAATCAGACTGTAAACTGTAACATTTCTGTAACTGACAACATGTAGTGAGCTGTAAACATGTGCACCAATAACTGCAGCAAGTTGACGTTATCAGAAAAGACATTTTTAATAAAGGATGTACTATCGGAATGAAGAACCTGTTTCTTCAGCTTTACGATCCTATCGCCATAAGAAGAATATTCGAGTGGATACAGCTTCTGTGTCAAGTTTAGCTGTGAAGAAAATCATAATGAAGTTTGAGCCACAAGTTATGTTGATGATCGGCCCCGTATTGGGAGGCTACACACACATACACAGACGCAAGTGCTACTGCTAATTGGATAGTTCAGGAAGAAGAAGGACATTACAGGGTTCAACTACGGAAGGGTAATTATTGCTCCTGAAATCGCAGCGTCATTTCACGCACTTTCTTATTTCATTTCTATGAAACCTCATGTCATTTACAGTATATATGTCAACTTTTACCTCTCTCCCTTCATTATTCTCGGAATTATTAATCTTTCAAATGTTAACGGACTTATAGGTCTCCTGGTACATTAATGTGATTGAGTCTATATATGCATATACATAATCACACATGTATATATATATATATATATATATATATATTTACAAGCACACATAAACAAAATTGTGAAAAGTTGAGTTTTTACGGGTGGAGATGAAAACGCCTGCTCGCGCACCTCTCGCGTTCTCCTTTCTCTCTCTTTCTCTGCTCTATAAACACAAATAGCAACATAACACACACGCGCACATTTAAGGCAATTACAAAATCATTCTTTGTTCGCTGATGGTATTATGTCTATTTGTATTTATGGTCAATCGGAAGCTATTAAATTCATATGGTTTTCGGTAAAGGCTTTTCTTATTGGTCAACTACGCAGGGGATGCAAGGTTGCTTCATCCTGATTTAAAAACCGCTTTTGAAGTCATGGTTAGTTCCCGTTAGGCGGGTAAACTAAATATTAATTTTCACTCGAAGTCTTGGAGGACTCAAGACCTTTCGAATTAGATTCCTTCAAGAGAAATATTTATAGGGAATAATTAATTAAAAATTAAATTCCTTATCTAGCACTTGACTCATCTTTCTCAGCTCCCACACAAACTAATCACCCATTTGTTTTCTTCGATATGGCCTAGCCAATAAACATGTCTAATTCAGGACGTTAGTTTTATTATATATGTTTGTGTGTGTTTTCAAGTGTTATACTGAAACCACCCACCATGCCTCCCTGCCCTGAGTGAGAACAGATGTAGAGGTTGAATAAAGACCGTGTGTTTCTAACTTTTAATCTGATTCTGTCTACAAAATCATGATATATATATATATATATATATATAATATATATATATATATATGTGGTGTGTGTGTGTGTAAAATAGTCACATAAAGAGAAAAAGCTGAATGAAGGAAAAGATCGAGAAAAAATTACAAACCAATCCTCACATTTTCTTAAATTTCGAATTACAATTAGGAAAATAATAGTGATATTATAATCACGTGATGGAATGAAGAAAATTAGTAATTATATTTATAAAATAATTCGCGGTTTGGGGTTGTGTTCTGTTTAGGAACATAACAAAAATTGTAAGAAAATATGTATAGTTTCTTTCAAAGGTAACATTAATCAAACCTTTATATGTGTAATAATTCAATTACATTTTCTTTGGAAGAATGTTAATTCATAATGGCATTGAGCTCTCCATGACCTCCGGTGATAATTAATTTTTATTTTATCTGTTTAATGGTAACTTACCACACCACGACTTTATCATTCAAAAAGCTGAAAGGTTAGCGTTTTTAAAGCAAGAAGATACAATCATTATCACGCGCTCATGCGGAACTATCAGAAAGGCCTTTTCCGAAATTCATATGATTTTTAATAGCTCCCGTTTGACCATGACTATAAATAGACAAGATCTCGAGAGTGAGCAGAGGACGCCTTTGTCCTTTGTATTGTCTGTGTGCATGTTGGTTGTTCGTGTCGTCCCTTTGTATTTGTGATCATCAATAAATGTGTTTTTGAAAAAAAAGTAGCAACATTCAATAAAAATAACAACCTCTTTGATCCATTCAACGACTACAGCTATGAAATTAACTGATTTCATACCAAGATGTCATGTTTCAAGTTAAAAATGCTTTACTGTAACCAAAAAATAGTTCATACATATATATATAGTCTAATTCTTTACAAACAAGAGATAAACTTTCAGATCAATCACATTCGAAAAACACAGAGACAGTAAAGAGAACATACAATGAAGGACACTAGATTAAAAATAATAAAATGGATTCTGCAGTATTATAAACATTGCTGACTTAGGACAGCTAATGTATAAAAAAACATTTCTATAAAAGTGGGGTTGAACATATTTTTTGGTCAGCCAACCTTCCCCCTTTATTTAAATAATACTGAGCAAAAACCTATTGAAAGTAATGGATTGGAATATCTAAATCCATTACAAAATAGAGGTGACTTACCTGAAAATTGCATTTGAAAATGCAGAGCCCGCGCTAAATCTGAGTGCAATAAAAAAGTTATTGCCAGATTCTGGTCCCTAATACAGATTCAAAGTATGTGAATGGCTGAAATGTAGCACTTAACAAAAGTATAAAAAGTATAGAAACAAAAATTAATAAAAGCGTTACAAAAAACCATAACTTTAGAGATACTAGAGTATATATGAATTATAATAATAATAAGTAATTTTAACTTATAATAGAATATGGAGGTAACTATAACTATGAAATTTGTAAATTTATAGTATTAAACTATAATTAAACTAAGAATTTTTAATCCTTACAATTTTGAATAGCTTTATTCATATAACTATTAATAAAGTGGATTGGGTATTTCTGATTTAAGCATTATTTAGTGAAATGTTTATAGTTTTTTTACTATTTCTGATTTTTTTGACACTAGAAATTTATTGCGTTGTATATAATTAATAACAATATTTCTGAATATAGAAATATGTACATTACTCTCCCAATGCGGAACTTTTATTATATTGAAATTAAAATTTTCTCTTTTATCAAAAATATTAGAAACTATTACATTATCTATTAATTTGATATGTATGTCAAGAAAATTTGCTTCATTGTTGGTACTATTTGTCTGTATTAAATTAAGATATTGTGGATAAAAATTAGTATTAGGTATAAAATTGACTTTCCTGCCAAAAATGATTATGCCATCTATATAACTATAAATATAATATTTAGAATTATTAACGTAACTACTTTCAAAATAATGTAAGTATAAATTGGCAAGACAGTTGCTCGCAGGGCCACCTTGTGGCAAACCTTTAATCTGAAGATAATAGTTACCCTTATGATATATATAGTTCTCTTTAAGTACTAACCTAAGTAGTGAACTAAATCTATCATAATTAAAATTATTAAATAAATTATTTTTATGCAAATTAACAAGTATATTAATCATATCATCAATATCAATAAAGTTAAAAAGATCTTCAAAATCTAAACTATAGACTGAATAAATCTTTCTATCTTTCATTTTTTCAGTAAGAGATTTACTATTTTTAAGTATAGCTGTGGATGTAAGATTATTTATTGTATCGTGTAATATTTCTCTCATGGAGAATTTTGCCTGTTTTGCTGATATATGTATTAAATCCATTTGTAACTGTCCTAAATTTGACTGGGTCTTAATGAAATTTGGGAGTAAGAAATATATTTGGAAATTTAACACTATTATTAATTCGAATTCTTAATTTTTTATGAAAAGCTAAAATTCGATTAATTATTTCTTTATCAGAAAATGATGACTTAATAAAAGCTGTATTATTATCAAAATATCTGTTGATCATTAAATTATAATAGAATTTACATATGAAGGCAAAATTACCTGGCACTTTATCAACATAAACTATAATGAAATTATTTTGTAATTTTTTAATCTGATTTTTAATATCATTAAAAAAGATTTTATTATCTGTACCAAAGTTATATTTATTAAGCTGCTTTGTAATATTAACTTTGAATTCTGTGAATGCCTCTATAGGCATACTATACTTAATATCTATTTTGTATATAAATTGCTCAATATCATTATATAACTGATTTTTTTATAATTTTATTATTATTCGAAATCATTAATCTAAAACCAGTACCTTTATTCATTATGTTTCTAAGATTGTTGTCTTTTACAATATTGAGGTCACCAGTAACAACATGCTTGTGATGTTTATCTATGAATTCTTTTAAGTCATTACATTTACATATTAAGTTTTCTTGCTTTATAGGCACATTATAGTTAAAAATTGATCTACCTATTTTTTTATTGTTTTTAAAGGCTTTTTTAATAGTAATATTTTGTATTGGGAAAGATGACATGTGTGTTTTTAAAAATACCAGAAAAATCAATATTATCATATGATTTATTCATATATAAAAGTGTACAATATTCTATTTGATAATCTTTATTTACATTAACTTTTATTTTATGTTTATGTTTCAAAAAATTGTGAATGTCCTTTATAATATGCAGAGCATGGCAATCTTTAATTTTATGTGATATTAGTACATCTTCTGTAATACATAATTCTGTCTTACTGAGTCGAAACATAAAAGATTTAATATGTTTTATGTTAAAATTGTTATCAAATTTTTTTTATTACAAATATCTATAATACTATATGTAAGTACATTATTGTTTCTACTTATTCTTTTAGTTCTACCTCCTCTAGTTTTTCTCTTTTATGAATTATTTTATTAAATCCATTATTATAATAATAATCTTGAGAATTTTATTTAATTGCATTGAGAATATTTTTCCTTGGTATAATACATTTAGTCCATAAGGATAAACTGCATTATAATATTTAATATAGTAATTTTCCCACCATAATCTTTCTTTAATATCAGGAACAACTTAATATTGATGTTGATTAATTCTAATATTAGTTTTATTAGATGTCTGTCCAATATATTTAAGTTAGCATTTATTACACGTCAATAAGTAAATACAGTTATATGTTTTACAGAAGGTAAACAAGTTTTTGACATTAATATATATATATTATATATATATATATATATATACATATACATATTCAGAAATATACTAGTAGCGTTAACATGTTTCACAATTCGTTGACAAAACAAATGATAAAAATGTTTCAAAAACAAAACAAAACAAAAAATAATTTCTTTTCTTAATTTTTTGTACTTATATTTAAGTGTTTAATTTAATAAGTTATTTTTCATTGAAAATGTATATATGTTACCGTTAAAGCGTGAAATCCGTTAATTTATAGAATAACTAGGTATTTCATGAAATAACTAGAACAGTCAGTTAAAGTGTATAAATGAATAAAATTTTACGATTTAACTAGGTATTTTAGAGAATAAAGTATGAAATAGGAGACTCGCAAGTTCTTTGAACCAGTTCTAGCTGATTTGGGAAGAATTTTTCCGATTAGGTGGAATACATATGTATAACAATTGTGTGTGTGTACTTTATTTTATGAAATACCTAGTTATTCTATGAAATAACTGAATTTTACACTTTAAAGGTAACATACATAAATATATATCGTATGAAGTGGTTTCTAACAAGTAATATAAAAAAAGCGATTCCTACTTAGATCAACAAAGAAAATTTTATTTTAGTTACTTTTTTTAAATAGTTACAATTAATATAAATATGTATATACATATGACAGAATCTTAACATTAAGTGGAAATTCATTTTTATTAACATCATTAAAGTATCGTATTGTTATCCAAAACAATCGTGTTTAAAAAATTTCAGTTCAACTGCATGCTTTAACACTTGAGAAAAAATCCTTTTCAAATTTTGACGCAAGTCGCCAAAATAGTCGCTAAGTCGCCAAAAATGATGCCAACGTGGCTGTATTTGTAATTCTTAAAATAATTAGTTTTAATCGATTAATTTTTATTAATTATGATTAAATTATTGTATTGCCAGCCAAAAGAATCATGCAAATAAATTTTCAGCTCAATTGAGCGCTTTAAAATTTATTTTATTAACGATTGAAAATTTCACTAAGATACATAAACAAACATACAAACAAACAAATTAATTAATTAATATATAGAGAGTGTGACCTAATAGTAGGAACTGAAAAATAAATAGGACTTAACATACGTGATACAGAGTTAATGTTTAGAACATGTTACCTACAAACACTCCATCTGAATCCTTAAAACCTGCACACCACGAATATTATACCAAAAGAACAGACCAAATATTACTTTAGTTTTTTCAATGGACACGTTACCCCACATATTTTATTTAAGATCTGTGTTATGCGACTTCTTTCGATCTCCTATTAGAGAAAATTACACCAGAACACAAGAACCCGCCCTCCAAACATCAGCAGTCCCTCTGAGCATTTCTTGCCTAATTGAATGGAGGAGAAGCCTTAACAATGTCTCAGATTAAAGACAGCACGAGATAGGTGTATATCACGTACTCGCTTCTAAAAGAGCGTTGTTTGATAGCAGTTTTGTTTGCTTCAACTTTGAGTTTCTCCAGAGGTGAGACCACGAGGGAAAAACCACAAATCGAGAATTGTTGACTTGCATAATAATAATTTATAATAAATAACTGGTGAAAAATATAGAGCCTCTTTAATGTATTGCATTGCTGTTGCATTTTTGTATGAATTCCTCAAGAGTATTAAGGTATCCCAACACCTTCATAGTTCTTTTTATAAAAATAACATACTAAAACGTTATAAATTTCGAAATCAATTCCGATTAACACTTATATTTAACTAACAATATTTTAAAAAAGATTATCTAAATTTTAGAAAAATTTGAATTAGGGGAAATTTTAGCAGTTTTTTTTGAAAAATTTAAAGGGGTCCGGCACTTTCATAGGACCTTAGGTTAAATCACGTGTAAGTTTATGTACCTTTTTCTCAGAAACTTCTAGCTACTAATAAATGACATTTTCACAGTAAATTATAAGTACTATCAATAAGATTTTAATAGAGGATTTCGTCTTTTTGTTAAAAATTAAAATAATTATGAATTTTTTAAAAAATGCCAAATGTTTTTCCTTTAAATTTAGTTTAAAAATACATTTTCTAAAACAGTTCGCAAGATATATCTTATTCCTTCCATTAAAATGTGTAAACATATTGAAAGTATGTTCACTGGAATTTTAAAGATCCTACAATAATTAATTTTTGACAAAAAGATCCATAAGGTGAAAAATATTGCATTTTGAGAAAACAGGCTTTAAAGTAAAAATGTGTAATTTGTCAATGAGAGTGGCTTACTTTTAAAAAATAAAAGAAAACACTTCTAATTATTGCATGTATATGTATCATATATCAATTTAAGCAGAAATGTTTGAACTTTTAAAAAATGTAAAATAGTCAAAATCTATTATTTTCCAAAAATTGATGTGTCAGACCCTCTTAAAAGCATTTAAGGAAAAGAGTAATACATTTATATCGGTAAAAGTATTACTAAAACAAATTAGATGAATTTATTTACAGAATGTACTGAAATTTTAATGTTTTATTAAAATTTAAAAATTTTAGAGCTGATCGAGTAAATATTACGAGGTTGAGGCCGAAAATAAGTTTCCCCAATCGACTGTGGTCAGAGTTGTTTATGAAAGTCGAAACGTATAATGAGACATTAAAGATAAGACATAAGTTTATTTTTCTACATAAGTATCAAGTACATTAAGACATTTATCATACCGCTAGATAAACTTCAAAAATCCCTCCATGAAAACTCAGCGCTTTGCTTATGGAAGAAAAGTTAAACGGCTTTTTTGACTTCAGCATTGCTTCCAAAGCGTTTTCCGGCGAGATTCTTCTTCACAGATGAAAGTCACTTAGTGTGAGATCAGGGACTGCATGGCGGATGGTGTAGGCTATGGGTAGCTAACCAGTGGCACGCGTGCCATTGAAAGTACGCAACATAATATTTTTGGCACGTCTGTTATTAAAATGGTTTGCATCTTATTTCAAAATTTCAAAGTTCACTAAGAAGTATCACGAATAAGCGTGAGAGATCGGGGTCGCGCGGATCATACTCGTTTGCTATAGTCATGCCTTTGTTACATCATAAACTACAATTGCTTGTGTTGCAAACTTTATATACGCATAGCATAGACAATTTCACTGATGTAATTGTATTTTAAAGTTCATCTGTGTTATATTTACGATTTTTAATTGTTATTTAACATAGATAGTTCAGCGTAAGAACAAAAAGTGCTCGAACAGAGAATTTCAAATTTGGTGCACCGAGAAACATGGCATTATTAGTAAACGTGACAGAGCGGTGTGTGTTTTATGTTCCAGAATAGTGGTAAGCAGAACATCGTCTGTAAAACGGTATTTTGAAACAAATCACAAACCCTCTTGTCAAAGAAATGAGCCACAGCAAAAATAATTAATTGCATAGAAACCGTTTGGCTGATGACTCCGATTCAGCATGTATTCTACAGAAAGTGACATCTTACAATCCCTTATATAAGTTACTTGTCATCCACACAATCTGCAATAACAGAAGTCACAATAACGTTGCTTTTATTTGAATTACAAGTATAACTGAAACATTTATAACTATACAGTGCAAAAGATGTTTTTTCGTAGTAAATAGAGTTTTGTGTAGTTAGTATTGTAACGGCGTGGCACATAGTACACTAGGAGGCTTGACACATAGCACACGATAGACTAGAAAGAGGGCGCTGCTGTGAACTGTTTTGGTTTTGAGCGGGAAGGAGAGAAGAAGAAGAGAGTCTCGAACGTAAAATGGACGAAGCTGCCTGTAGTTCCCGATGTGACTTTTAATTGTAAATGAAATTATTAATATAGTGATGTATTTTGAAGGAAATAATAAAAACGGTAAATCCGGTTAATTAGAGCTGATTAATTCAACTACAAGACGATCTTACAGTATTTAGTTTTATTATTTTACCAATAATCCCAAGTCAAAATTATTTGACGGCACGTCTATACTTCATTAAGCATTTCTTTAGAAAAAATGGCACCTTGATCCATAAAAGTTCGCCACCCCTGGTGTTGGCGCTCCTAACCAAGTGTTGAAATATGATTTTGCGTTGTCATCCAACAACAGAACGCTAGACCTGAGAAGCTCTGGCAGCTTTTCCCGAATTGCCTCTTTCAATTTCGACAGGGTGTCACAGTACCACGTAGCATGTACCCAATGTACTAACGAATGATGTATAAGTGTCTTGCGTGTTCACCTGCTGTGCTGTGTTTCGCCCATAGCCATTAAACGATTCCTCGGTATGCAAAGCCCTGAGTTTTTCCTGAAGGACTTCTTAAAGGTTCTCTAGCGGTATGACAAATGTGTGCGTCTCAATGTACTTGGTACTTATGTGGAAAAATAAAGTTATGTCTTATCTTTAATGTCTCATTCTGTGTTTTGACTTTCATACACAACGCTGACCACTGTTGACAGGGGAAACTGTGGCATTGTTTATGAGACCATTTTTTGAGTAACAGGTCATAACTCAAAAAATATTCATACAATATTTTAGTACATACTCTAGAAAATAATATAACTGTATATTATTCAAAAATTGTATAGAAATGCATTTATTGCATTTTGACTTATTAGACTCGCCATAATATATTTTGAACAGTTTATACCTCCTTCTGGTAGATTAAAGACCTACATTTGGTTTTTCTAATTTTATAAAATTGATTGTACCTTGGCCTCTAGATAATGTAGAAACAAAGCAAAATATGTTTTGTAAATCGAAACGGTTGTTTTATGTTAAAAAAATTAATTAGAAAAATAGAATTATATATGTGTTTGGACCTAATTCAGTCATTTCAACGTTTTCTGAAACCTTAACAAAAATGACAAGATTTAAATTATAGTTTAGTATATCCGACGAAATCTCACATTTTAAGATTTAGTTAAGCTGTGTATAATCGCTCGTTCAGACTCTTTACAAAAGTCTTAGCTATATCTATATAAAATATTATTATCTGAGAATTTTTTGAAAATATGCCAGTTTTTTTTTCATATTTTGCCAGAAATTGCATTTGAATAATTGTTTTCAATAATATTTCTCTTTTAAGCAATATTTTCATATGTATTATCTAAAACTTAATTTTGTCACTAAAAATCTAAAACATTATCCATTTGTATGTTTTGTTCAAAGTCACGCGGTTCCGAATGTGGTCGGATACCTTAAACCAAATTTAAAATATCATTATTAAATTCCCATAACTATTTTTAATTTAGTCATTTCAATTGGGCTTGGAATATTTTCACACCCAAAGAACAGTGCTTTCGGTTATCTTTGTTTATTCTCGATTATGTACGGTAACCAATCTCATTATATTTGTGTTATCTTCTCTGCCTATATTTTTTTCATTGAGAGAGAGAGAGATCTCCAGTCCGTTTAATTAACTTTTCTACGAAAGATCTTCGACTAAATTCTAGTTAATGTTACTTAGAAACATTATCAAAGTACAATTTCTTCCTTGGAAGTTATGTTATCATCAAATCCTTTTCTTTCTCTTATCATTTTGCTTTAGTTTTATTTTATATACGACACACACTTCTTGACTGCCACTTTTTTTCCCTAAAACTTATGAATATTCATTTCTCTCGAGATAATGAAATGAGAATATTACAAAACATTGCCAGTAAAAGCAAAAAAAGGAAAATTAAACTGGGTCTTGATTTTTATCTCATTAGGATTGATATATATTTTTTTATGCTTATAAATCTTCTTCATTGTATGAATTAATTTAGCTTGCATTATAATCATGTTGAGTTAAGCGGTGGAAAAAATAACACCCCGAACAAAGGACCCTAAAACTATGTGTGCCAGATAAATGTTTTAATCAAACCTGCATTAATTTTTAATTATAACTTTTTTCTCTTTTTTATGAACGAAAATTTTTTAATGCAGAATAACATACAAGTGCTTAGAAAGTCACTTATGAGAGTCACTTTATGAGATGCTAATGAATTAAAAACTCGTTAT
The DNA here is from genome assembly GCA_019973935.1 of Trichonephila clavipes. Lineage (NCBI taxonomy): Eukaryota > Metazoa > Arthropoda > Arachnida > Araneae > Nephilidae > Trichonephila > Trichonephila clavipes. The sequence goes on along the minus strand of BMAU01016400.1, from coordinate 229,116 downwards.
TGATCTCTAAGTTATTGAAAAGTTAAAAACATTTTACTCCTTAACTTCTGATAAAAAGTTACGCGATCTGCTCCTCATTGCCGCTGTGGTGTAATGGGGGTAAGAAAAGAGAGAAATAAGCACATTTTCTCGATATAAGTAAACCCTTTGCATACACTGTCAAGGTCATTTGTTACATTGTAAAATTTTTGGATAGTTTTACTGATAGGCGCACAAAGAAAAGAAAAATATTTAGGAGGATGTATGTATCCCTTTAAGACCCGAATCATTTTTATCTTTAAATATTAAATTCTTCTGGTTAGTAATACTATATTAATCCCAATGACACTGGGAAAAATAATTAATAAATTCCCGCTGCCCCCTGGAACGTATATGGCTTCATCTGTGTCACCTATGAAATTCTACGAATTATACATTTTTAGCTCTAAGTTGATAAAAGAAACAATCTTAATTCAACTAAAATTGTTACAAATAAGAAAATTACTGATGTAAAATTAACTCTTTTATTAAATCATTATTTATTTACTGAGAAAAACTTTTGTTTTGTTTTTGATAAGTATAAATAACTATTGCATTTTTCACAAAATGTTTTCGAACTGCTTTCGTAGTTATCAAGTCTGCACTTGAAAGGCCTGGAAATGTCATCAGCACATCGAAAATGGCTATACATGCCAAGCCTTTTATCCTGGAATGGCCAGGATAAAAGCCATGACGTGTATAGCAGGTGGATTATAATACTTCGATCTTTTTGCGAGTGAAATTACAACACTGTTATTTTCAGCATCAGTTAAAATACTTTTGTTAGTAGGTGGAGAGGCTTCTAACGCACTTCATCTATCTTTAACTTAAATTTTAAGTGAACCATTTTGATTTTTGGAGGAATTGCATTTGATATTGCATCTTGTTTGCACAGAAACCAAGAATTTGCAACAGCTAAATCAACGTAATGAATATATAAATTCAAGACAATTTTATGATAAATAATTATCCAAAATTGGCTTTTCATTTCAAATATTCCTATGTGTTTCTTCATCGCTCTCATCTGAACTTGATTCTCCTTCCAGTATACGCGATTCATATGTTTTGTTCGCAGCATTGTCATCATCCGAGATATCCCTAAGTTCAGATCTAAGATCAATCTGATTTATTCATCAATTGCAAAATTACTTCTGTGAGAATTCTTCTCCTTTTATACACTTGAAAAAGATTTGTTTAGGAGTTAACACAGTATTCCATGAAAAATAGTAAAATGTTTCAGAAAATTTGATTATTTTAAATACATATATATAGATATATATATGTATATATATACATATATATATGTATATATATATATATATACATATATATATATATATATATTTAAACCCCACCATAATATCTCCCACCGAAAACCCGAATTTTGTTTAGGGGGATAAATATATCAGATATCTGAGCAGAGGATAAAAGTTTGATACTCCTCAACAAATGTATGAAAAGGAAAATTAATTGCAAAAAAGAGCAAGCGAAAGAAAAAAAAGAACTTATCCATGGTGACCCATAATAAAACTTGGTATTAATTATATAACTATATATTTCATTTTTATGAAGGCTTCCATCAAAATTATTGAAACAAAAATAAAAATTCGCATGGCAAATACTTACCTTTACAGCCTGCAGTGACTCAAGTATCGCCCAATCCGCACGATCGTGCGGGTAACCAAATCCCGAGTCCTGCAAGCAACATTAATAGAGTATGATTAATATTTTTCTCTATTTTACAATTATTTAAACATTAATACAAAAATTTGTATCGAAGTAATTAGAAATATATTGATAATTACCTTTTTATAACAGATAAAAAGAAGACGTGTTTTCGTTGCATTTGAAAACAAAGCTAGATATGCCAGCTGATAGTAAATCATGGACCACAACCATCATCTGGTGCTCAAAAGTATCACTGTTCACTTTCTGCAAACTGGCTCAATCGTTAGATTCGCGATTTTTTTACATACAATTATTCCAGAACCAAAAACGTATAAGAATATCAACCCGCACGATTGTGTGGTTTGGGTCTTAAAGGGTTATACGTTCGGGGTACATGTCACACTAATTAAGCGAAGCGGATATATGCGCCAGTGGTACGTTAGGGTTAAAAGACAATACAGGGTGTCCGGGATAAAAGTTAGTTATTATTACGGAATTACCAATCAGAATGTAATAAATTGTTCCTCCATGCATTGGAAAACTCTCCAAAATTTTCTGGGTCTAGTTTGATCGGACGCACATGCGTGTATTATAAGGCAATCGTAGACGATAAACTTTTTACGCTGACTACATAAGTAAAGATGTGGTCACCAAGGTATAAGGTGCAGTGCATACTTTGGTTAACGGAATTCAAATCAGTCATGTGTGTACAGGGACGTGTTCGAACAGAATGGAAGGTTGATCCTCTAACATCAAAATCCATCCACCAATCAAAAATAACTTTAAAGGAGACAGGAACTTTTGTACCTGAAACTGGCAAGTATCCGTAAGTTTTCGTTAAATAAGACAATGTTGATCGTGTGCGTGATTCATTTTGTAGGAGTCCTAATAAGTCTATTAGGCAAGTCAGTAACACCATTCCATTCTGTAGAATACTTAAAAACATAAATCCTATCTTAGGATACGGTATATTTCCGACATAAGCAGATAGTTCATTTTTTTTTCAAAAATTTACCATAAATTCAAACTCGTATATGAATCCTGGATTTTTCAAATATCTCGCCATAATGGAGAAATTATATAGTTAATCAAGTAAAACAATAGGAATATATTTCCAATGAAAATAATGCTACGTAAAACTTAAGATACCGAATACAATGGTTTTACTTCTGGTAACTTTTTCTGAATTCTTTCATTGTTTCTGTTCATTTGGTATTTTGTACTCTGTCTATAGCCGTTAGAGTTACAGCTCCATTTTGTTTGGTATTGGTATGAAAATAAGATTGTAATAAGAAATTTGTATAAGACTCCTGATCGTTGACCTATGTTTCACGCCCTGCAGGAAAAATTGGCTATATGATAATCATTTGAGAAGTCTACGTAAATTTTTGCAATCTACGCAAAAACTGGGATTCAGACACTGATTTTAAAAAATAATTATGTGGTTAATGTTTGAATAAAAGTTTTGACACTTTCCGTTTCGCCGGGGCAAATCTCGCCAAGCATGCTTCGTTGGTGACATCACACCATATACGCGTAAAAAAGACTATAAATTTTAGTTCTTATTGGTTCAATGGCTTAAAAAGGCTTAAAAACTTATATTTCATTCTCACCTCTAAAAAAGAAAAAGAAAATAAACGGAAACTTTATTTTACCGTACTTTTCCGTTTCTCCGGCGCAAATCTCGCCAAGCAGACTTTATTGGCGACAACAAGTAATATATACAAACACACACACACACAAAAACATGTTGATAAATGCCAGTTCTTATTGGTCTTTCATCTATTTTTAATGTTTTACGAAAAAGGTGCTGCTAATAAGGAAAGATCGCTACTTGTTTTGAAAATGAGGTGTTGACAGGTTATTCCGTTTGGTTTCGATTGCATCATTTTTGGCGTATTTTTCGCTTGTGCCAGCGAAACGAAAAAGTATCACATTTTTCTTTGAAACATCCAAATATCTAAAAGGTCAAAATCGCTTGCGTATAAAAAAAGTAGAAAATACAAAAAAAGTTTTTACTTTGTGTGTGTGTGTGTGTTTTTTTTAGATTAGCAGATTTGTACAAAATTCTAAACCCTTCGTACTTTGATTTAAAAAGATTTCTAAAAATTCCTATGGAATAACAAATATACAGTAAAGCTTAAATTCTAAAATAAATATATAAAAAAACATCTCAATCATTTTAAATGATTTGGAATTACATATTTTATAATAAACCAATTTTTTCACACTCAAGTCAACAAAGTTTATGCATGTAACAAAGAAGACTTACCTAGTACTTCGATGTTTTTAATCTGTTTCTAACCTTCTGAATCTAAATAATTTTTAAAATTCCAAACACCCCGTCGGGATTTACACAGCCGCTTATTCCTCAAACTAAGCTCCGTTAATAGCAGGGCTATTTAATTAAAATTAATGTGATATTAATTAAAATTTAAATGCATGACTTGGCTCTTAAAGAAAAATGAATACACAATTTGATGTTTATTTAATTTTCATAAGATTAAAGTGGGTAGTTTACCTTTTGAGAATACACAAATTTTACTTTTTGTTAGTTGTACGTTATTTTAAACTATCTTAATTACTTTCTTTTTGTGTTCTGAATTACAAAAGAAAATAAATCTCACATTCCGCATCCTTTATTATTATGAATATGCAATTCCGTAAGTTGCAAACACCCACAAGATTTTTTTTCTAAATCTATTATGTTTATGCGTTTTTATTTTTGAATTGAAAATTGTCAATTGTAGAATAATGGTTCTGTAGGTAGAAAATATCAATACTGTGTTTTAAACAAACATGAGTGCTTATGTTTGTGAAGAAATGTTGTCGACATAAGCTTATTTAATTGTAAATACGGTTTTAAAATTTATTTTTCAAAGGAATTTAAGAATGCATGAATGAAAATAAATTTACCCTAATTAGTACTTCCATTGCATTGCAAGTTTTGAATAGAAATCTACAGATTTCTGGAAGCCTTTCATTTCTCTTTTAAGGCTAAAATGCATTTAAATATTTTTTTTCAAAACCTATTTGAAAATTACTGTTTTTAGGTTATAGGGTTTCGTTTGTAAATCAGTATAAAAATATTTTTTATTTGACTTATTGTGTCGAATTTTGAGTCTGTCTGAAGAATTTAGGGGTCTCTAGAAATTATATAAATTACTGAATTGCATTGTGGATTCTTAATATTTCAAGGATTCTTTAAAATTAATGAAATATGTTCTTTTCTCAATATTTAATTATTATTTATTTTTAAAGAAAATATTTATTTATTATAGTTATTAAATATATAAATTAATACTAATTTAATTTATAATATTTTCAAAACACGGCTTCTTTACTTTAAAATATAGGTTATACTTAGAAATTGTATTTGAAGAAGTTTTATAAAAAAAAAATGTCCAAATCTGTAAGGAGTTCGAAGCAAATAAATGTGTTTTTTCTAGAAGACTGTTTTTGAAAAACTAATTTATTATACAAGAGGGTTGATTTTAAAAATTCTTTTAGGAATAGATCTTACGTAATCCTTGTATAAAATAATGGGACAATTTTATTAATTAATCATATAACCTAATGGATTGTTTTAAAAGGGATCGTAACCATTTTTAACTATTACAGTTTTTAACTGATATATATTAATATAATATTTTGGCAGCTTTTAACAGTTTTTTTTTAACAGTTTATATTGTCAAACTCAAGAAAAACTAATGTTTTAAATTTCAATTTAAAATAATCCGATGTGTTGAGAACATATGAAATATTTAACTTAAGTATTTGAGGGAAAACACGTGAACAATAAAAAAAATTCGTACATCGCAATAGTTCAAGTTCATTGATATAAATAATATACAATTTAATCCCTTATGGGCAATATAGTTTAATCCTTTAAAATAACATTTTTCACAAAACATAATGCAGAGATATATTACGAATTTTAAGCAACTAAGTTGTATGCAATTTTTATTTAAAAAATCATCTTTTGTCTTCAAACTATGGATTGATTTTTATTTTGAAATAGTACAAAAATAATTTAATCAGGTTAGGAAAAATCTTGTTTCCTTGATTTTTAATTAAAAATTTTAAATTTACTGCAAATTGTCATGAGAACATTACTTGGGTAAAGAAGCAGAACTCTAAAATTTGACACATAATGTTTGTACAATTTTATAACTTGCGAAGAATGTTCTTTGCGCATGCAATAACTATGTATCTTTTCTTTAAATAAGCTAATTTATTGAAAGCTTTATGCATTTGAGAATACTACGTAGCTCGAAAAAGAAAGATGGTGTTAATATTAATTTCCGACAGCTCAAAGTCTCTTGGGGAATGTTTTAAATTAAAATCCAATAAGAAAGCTTTTATGTTTTCAGGATTTCCTAATAAATTCAGTTTAGAAGATTTGAAACAAAAAAGTCATATTTTGTTGAAATGTTAGTATGTTATTAGTGAAATATGAAAATAATGTAAATGTTAATTGAAATGAAAGAATTATTAATAGAATCTTATAAAACTATTTTTGTTCCTTACTTTAAAGATAATTAGAGTATAAAACTTAAGTGTCATCTTTCTCTATAAATATTAATACATGTAATAAAATCATCTCAATATCCAATTAGAAATATTTTCCCTTTTAATAATGAAATTTCACCTTTCATTTACTTAAGATGAGTTTGATGGGACTAGTAATAATTTAACAACCAAAGCTTAACAATTAAGGGATGATTGGTTTTAGAAATATTTATTAGTTGTTTATCAATACTTTTATTAAATATAAAGAAAATCGCGGAATTTGCTTACTTATTCAGTGGTAAATGGGACTCGTAAATATGAATTACATGTGAAAATATTTTTTCTAAACTTCTTAAATTAGAATAAAATTAACTTTTTTATATTATAACATACATTCATACAGTAAATATTGGCTTAAATATACAGTTGCTTATATCGTACAAAATACTGCAAACTGATGTTTATTATTGATCAAGTCCAGCTGTAGAATGTAAAAACAAACTAAAAAAAAGAATATGATTTTAGAAATTTTTTTCTTAAATAAATATGGAAGAAACACGCAGCTATTTTTATTTATTTAATTATTTCTATTGTATGAAACCCAATTAGGCTGTATTCTTCCAAATATTCATTTTTTTGTTTATGAAAAAAAATTTCATATGCTATAAAATCTTTATTTAAATTAATATATTTTGTTAAAACTCTATAATTCGTTACCCACTGAGATTCAAAGTGCGTGTTATATTACTTTCGATAAATGGATGTTTTGGCAATTGTTCAAAATTTCTTTAAAAATTACATTGGAACAAAAAATAAGGCTGTCATATTAATATTGTAAAGATGTCTAGTATCAACTGTTAACGATCGTTAAGTTTCATTATTTTTAAAAATGTACACCCATCTTTTAATAAATTGGATTACAAGCAGTATCATAAAAATACATACATTTCTTCATGATAGTTTGCAATATTATGTAATCTTTGATTAAAAAAATTACTTAACCCGAATAAATAATCGTTAATAAATTTGCCGAAAACAAGTCTCACAATTAAACACTATAATTTTTAAGTTTTAATGGTGGTTGGCAAGCAAATTCATGTTTCAAAAGCAGTACAATTCGAAATTTCTATCTCTTACCACTGTTGCAGATTCGTCCCTATGTACTAAATTAAAAAGTGCTATTCACTTTAATTTTTAACTTTGTTATAAAAACAAGGAACAAAGGCTTATCAAAAAAGTATAGTGAAAATCGCTTAACGTGAAACTAAAGGGAATGGGATGATACTTTTTCGTGTTAAAAGAACTTCAGGTTAAAGGATATTGCAAAGAAATACACCATATATCAACAAAATTAATTTATTAGAGTTTATTTTATTTACATAGATATGTACCGGGTGTTTCAAAAGCCGCGCACATCAAACTTTGGGGTTGAGTTTTAAAGACAGATGAATTATGTTAATAAACAGAATAAAGGACAAACAAAGGTTGAACGGTTATCTTTATTGCCAGGTGTCAGACATGGCAAAATCACAATAAATGTTCAAAATAATGTCCGTTTTCCTGACACGCAGTCCAACTCTTTTTACCAGATTAATTGACACTTTTCGAAGAGTGTGAGATTTAATGTCCGATATTGCTAGAAGGATGTCACTCTTAAAATCATCAAGCGCGTTGCGGGATATTTCTGAAGGTGACAATTTTCAGTTATCCCCAAATAAAAAAATCCGGAATTGGCCTCGGAACATGGTGTCAAAGTCCTTTGAAAATGACACGATCATCTAAAAAGTCAGTTAAAACTTTTAGACTGTCCCGTGATGTGTGACACGTTGCACCGTCTTACTGCAACCAAAATATCATTCATCACTGTTCAGCAAGGGTATGAATTCCGTATTGATGTTTGCGTAAACGGACTTTGTAAAGCGGTCTCCACATCTGCCACTGTGTCATGGAACAGTTGCACTAAACGTGTTAGCGTTGATGCATTTGGTGCTGTATCACCTGGATATTTCTGCTGAAATGCATTTTTCATAGGCAATGAGTTTAGTAGCGAAATAAAATTTCACGATGGATATTTGCTCTTGGAAAAATTTCCTGCACCTGCCGATGTTCTTAACTGACTATAACTGACAAATATTTTGGAACTGATGCCTGCTACGTTCAAAACTTCTTATGATGGGGTCCCTGCTGCCATCTAGTGTTAGAAATCTCAATCACAACCTTTTTGGTTTTTAAGAAACAAGAATTACCATGTGGATGTGCGTGACTTTTGAAACACCGGTATATATGCACATATATTCAATAAAAAACAATAAAATAATATCATTCACAAAACTGTCTTCGATTAATGTTACACAATAGGACCCAAATTAGGTACATTTTTTCAGAAATAAAAGAAATGAAAAATTAATATTATATTCTGGCTTCCCTATCCCTAGGAGAACAACATATTTTATCATACTTCACATTTTTGACCGAGTTGAACTGTTTTTTCTGGCATAAAATGTGTTTCGCCTTTTTTCTCCTAATGTTAAAAGCGTTATCCTTTCACGTGTTAAAATGAAAAAAATAATATTCACGGAATATTTTGAAATTTTAAAAACGCTGTATTCTATCAGATGTATGAGTTATAACGTCGCAAATTTTCATAAAAATTGAGGGCGTTTTCTGTATGAAAATATGCTCCATGTTTAGTTTAGGCCCTTGTACTTTTGCCGAAAGCAGTCTTAAGAAAATGTAATACAAAAATTTCAATTTTTTCAAAAATAAATTATTTTTTGAGTTCTTAGAAAATAATCTGATATTTTTCTTTACATTTTTTTTTGCATCAGATTGTCAACACATTGTTCAATATCGTCCATTTTGTTATTCATTTCACTATTGGAATGTGCGTCTAAATAAATGCGCGTGCTTTTCATAACGTTCCTCTTTTCGGATGATGTGGGAACAAGAACTACATAATTTATTTTATTTTCATCGTCAGAATCTGCATCAATGACATTTTTTGAGCTCTGAACAAACTACCAAATGTCTTTGTCTTCCATAATTGGGGCTGTATACACAAATTATCATTATATACTATAAGCAATTACTTCGGTAATACAAAAGGACAGTCCAATCCAACTGGTGTTTTACGTATTTTATTCATTCTCAAGAATTCGTGTTAAGTGGTTTTTGTTTCGTGTTAAGAGAAAAAGGCATAAAAATGCATAGTAATTTGTCAGTACCACTGGATATTATTTCGTGTTAACCGATATTTCGTCTTAAGTGTATTTCACAGTGTGTTTTCTGAAAAATAATGAAGCCAATATTAATATTATAATTAATACAACATCACAAACTCACAATTTTTTATGAGAACATCATTACTTTAAATAAATGTTTAATTAATATCGTTTAGCATCTGAAAAAAAACACGAATAACTTGCTTTACATTATAAAAATGATAAAAGATTTGTATAATAATAAATGAGGAAAAAAATTTATTAAGTAATAATATAACATATACCAAATCTACCTCTAACTAAAATATATCAATCGAATGCGTGGTTAAAACTTTGCATCATTTTCTATTTTTTCATAACGCACATATTTTAATACAGATGACCTCTTAATATCTCCTCCACATAAACAGTTCTTACATTAACAGAAATCAAAGAAAGCGAATGAATGAATAAAATATTCATTTTCCAGCCACTTAAAGAACAAAATCGTGAATATTTTTTTTTCATTTTCAGGTACCATTTTTCCTATCCCCATGGATTCGAAACTTCTCAAGCAATTTTTTAGAGGCATCTTACGCCTTCTGTATAATTAGTTGAGTGGGAGTTACTTATGAAACGCGAAATTGCTAGATTCGAACGATCGATCGAACAGTTTGTGCAATTACGCGGGAGTTCGTGTTCGTTTTGGTGTAGTTCCGCAAGAATCCTGGGAGATTATTGAAGAATTTCATCCATTAGTGAATATAAATTTGCAATTAAAATATCGTAAAAAATGTTGCATTACTCCAAGATTAACCCAATAACATTATGTTTGCAACTTAAATAGAAAAGGAAGTCTACCCATAGATTGAATTTCATGTGTATTTTATGCTAAAGTATAATTTAATGAATTAAAAGAAATATTTATTTAAATTTTTTAATTACGATGGCTTCTTAAATGTTTTGCTTATTAATATGAAGTGATTCTCGGGATTTAAAATGAAATTCATTTAATATATGCATGCATTTTTAATCTTCTTTTAGGTTGAAAATATATTTCACAAAAATTGTAGCGGTATGTTTTATTGCATAAAATTTTAATAAATAAAAAGGTGCTTTTAAAAGTTCTTGAAATAAAAGTAATTTAAATAATAAAACATTTACTAAAATGTGTCCATTTTATAATTTGATATAATAGGGAATTTCTAATATTCTTTTTTTTATTTCAAAGCAATAGCACTTACACATATATTTATACACAATTATAGGCAGCAAAACAACTGAGGAATAAACGAAACAAAAGTGACGTATGGAAAAAGCGAAAAGTCAACTGTAAACAGGAAAGACATCAATTAGTTTGATATTGTGCAGCTTCATTAGTTACTGGGTTCCCAATACCTGCCAGACAGTGGCGCACACAAGGGTGGGGGTGGGGGGTCGTGGGGTTCCGGACCCCCCAAAGCCCTTGATATTGTTTTTCTGATTGATTATAATTCTAAGTATATATTATGTAAAATTTAATTAAGTATTTGTTATTAATGATTAGTTTCATTAATTAATGCTAATTATTTATTCAATAATTAACTTTTTACTGTTTTTTGTTCCCGAAAATCGACAAATTCAAAAGGAGCATAATACAAGAATAGTGAACTTTCAACCCCGGATCCCCCCTTGAAAAATTCCTGTGTGCGCTACTGCTGCCAGATATACAGTTATTTGATACTGCGAGACACAATGGTAGGCCCACAATAGAGCATCCTCAAATAATCTTCAGATCCCTGTTAACTGACAATGAAGCAAGAAATAACTTCCAAGTTCTACTTTAGTCGTAACCCGAGATTCATAAGACGCACCATGTCGAGGTACAAGACATACATACAAGATATACCACAAGATATACATTACTTCTTTTTCAAAGAGAGATCTTTCTAAAAAAATATTTTTAACTCATTTAACATTATTTTTAACATTAAAATGGTTTGCCATTTCTTACGTTCAAAGCCATGTTTCAGGTTGTAGATCGTTTAGAGTAACCCAGGGTGCACATGGAGCAATATACAATACACCCCAGGATTTCTAACACGTTCTTTCGAATATCCCCTTTCAAAAGAATTTTTTGAGAATTATTTTTTAAAACTTCTTTTTCTAGTTATTTACATTGAAATAGTTCTGTTTATTAAATACTTTCTAGAGTTAAAAATATGTATGTCTTTTAGTGTTGAAAATGAATACTACTTTTTCATGTCTCGGACATTTCACGTTTGAAATTTTATTTTTCTAATGAATGTTACTTTGGTTATTTCTTACCCCTTTTGGTGTTGTGTTTTTAATGTCCAGTAATGTAATAGCTTTTAAGAGTAGAATATTATATAAATTCTGTTTTTTTGAAAAATTTGGGGAAAAATCAGATATAATTTTTATTATTAAAGTCCTATCAATTAAAAATAATCTAATAAAATTTAGCTAAAGCCCATGCATAATATTCATAAATGAAAATGATAAAGTGTTAAAGGTAAAAACGAAGATGGATAGTTCATAATAACAAAAACGTGCCACTACTATTCATTATGAAAAGATTTATTTATATTGGCACATTTCTTTTCAAAACTTCTTTAGACTGTCTCAAAAAGTAAATAGCACTTTGATATTTCTTGCATTGTCTCATAGGAAAACATGTCCTGACGTAGTTATTCTATTTTCGGTAATAGTTTGTTAATAATGGTTAAATCCAACTATTCATAATCATGACGCAGATGAGTTAGTAATGCTTAAGGAGACTTGGTACCCTAAAAATCACAAACCTATCGTTTTTTTTTATTATTTTCATTTAATCTTATTCCTTGCATTATTATCTTTCGATTGATATATCACTTGTGCATGTCGGAAAGTTAGAAGTTGAATAAAACTTCATTTGAAAACAAATTAGGCAATTCAGCCACACACCATTTTTAGAAAAAAAAAGCTAAAAAATACGTTATGATAAAAAAAATCTATTTTATAAATAGAAGTAATAACTATAAAAAAGAATGTGTAGTATTAAAAGCAGAATATTTCCGAGCCAATACAATAATGTAATATTTCTTCCTTATGAAATGTGTGCATGTAAAATTTTTAAATTAAGGCATTTTATATTAATAATTTTATAATTTCAGTTCTTATCCCTGATATATTTTTCATACAAATGTAATACTTTAATATTATAAGAAGAAAAACAGCTAAAATTTCTATCGTGACAGAAAAAAAATTTTTTTTAACATTTTTCTTGAATTTTCTTGTGCAATTGGTACTCTCTAAAAGTTGATCATTTATTAAAATGTGTGGGTAGAAAAAATATGAAAATGCAATTATTTTAAATAAAAATGTATAACTAATATCTTAAAGTGGTATTTTAAGTTTAATTAAGTTTATAATATTTATTTTTTCAGAATTATAAACTTTAAACTGGTTTGTCTCAGTTTGTGTTTTTCGAAACCTTAGTGCATTCAAAATGCTACTCCTTCGACAATTATTTACCAATCACTTCAATTTTTTTCCTGCGTGTTAAAAATAAAGCATGTAATAAAATAAGGGATCCGTTTTGCTATAAACTGAATACTTTTAAAAAAATAATAAAATGTAAGACATGTTGGTTTTGTTGTTGAATTTTAGCCTGTATGTCAACATTTTATTTTTTTTCTCGAAAACGAATAAAGTTATTCTAAAATCGATCCCTAAAGTTGCTTAGAACATCCATAAGAATATTATAAAAAATTTCAGGTCAAAAAATTAATTTTTACAAAAGGAGTAGGATTTTAAATTTTCCCAATTTTCTTCAAAAAATTAAAATTTTTAAAATTGTGTGAATAATACATGGAAATTTTCATCTGGTAACATTTTTTTGAATAGAAACATTGTATAAAATGCTAAAATATAATTTTTAAATACGTAAATAAAGAAGTTTGCTCAAAGGGTACCAAGTCCCCTTAAGAATATTATTAATCGTGTAGAGTGCAAGCAACAAAAATTAAATTCTTGGTTTCTTCTGAATTTTACCAAGGATTCCGCTTAGTTATTTTCTTTATTTCTTCGACTAAAATTACATGCAAAATGTAATTAAAAGGAATGCAAAAATCTGCAATTATATTGCATGTAATATATTTGGATGTTTTTCTTTTAATATGAAGAAAATATTTATGAAACGTTTGCGTGTATATATATACACAGAATAAAATATAAGTATAAAAAACTAGATAGTGGTATGAATTTTTCTCCTTTTTTGGAGCCATTCAAGATATTTACATACCGTTTTATTTAATGCCTAATAAAAATACAAAATGTTTATAATACATAGGGATTTAAATTACATATATTGAACCATGTAACTTATTAAAACAACTTTATTATTTGCAACATTTTGTGTTTATTTTGAATTACTAGAGATTTTGATGATGCCCTAATATTATTATATGAATTGAAACATTGTTAATGCTCTGCAAATACAAAGCATATTTCTTTATTTTTCGTTGTATTACTTTTTTGCTCTTCACTAATTGAATTATTTCACAAATATGTTTATTTTCGCTTAATATGTTTCATACCTTCAGGAAAATTTATTTACAGACTTTTCCTCAGAATATTAATAATTTTTTTTATTATATAAAAAAATCTCGACAAGTTTCTTCTGTGTGGTGGAAGAGATAAACCAAACTAATAAGATATTTCCTTCAACGAATAGTTTTATTTTCTGTAGTTTTTATTTCCCTATCCTTTGTCTTATAGAAGCTTTTTACCTACTCATTTTAGTCTTGTAATTTACTCACTGATTAGTTATAGTTCAGCAGTTCATTTTACGATAAACATATGGAACTATTTTGGCTTTTTCAAAACATTGTCTTCCGAATATGACATACATCTACGTAAAAGAAAACAAAATAAATTGTACCGAGATAAACATGTCAAAGGTTAATTTACAATGTAAAGTGTTGTTATAGCTCATTAAAACTATTGATACGTGAACTTTCAGTATACATTATTATAAATATACTCTACTAATCAATAATCTTGCTTTTCTTCGCATATTCACAAGGTAATGATGTAGATGAATGTTTCAGACAGATCCTAAGAATCCATTTATTTTGAAGATAAAAGGCAGTTGGATCATATATTATATTGGTCTCTCAATAAAGAGGCATGCGTCTATTGTTGCGACAGGTTTGAAGAGCGTATCGCTTCAGAGAATGATATAAGCTTTCTGAAGAAATTGTTTACCTGGGGAGCTCAAATTGTTACCTGAGCCTCACTGTGGTCGATTAATTTAGTAAAAGAGAGGAAACAGCTGTAAAGAAATAATAAACATGGATGCTTATCTTTTCTTTGTTCTTATTACCCTGGCATTTTAATTTATTTTCCGAGAAATAAATGCATTGATTTACTATTTTTTAATTAAAGTTGAATATGTATGGAAAAGCAAAAATTCAAACATATCTGTTTCTTCTTATTTTTGCTCAAAATATTAAAGTTAAAAAAAAAATGATTAATTTCAGTTCCAGAATTATGTTCCTGTATCTTTCTGTTTTTTAATAGAACTGGATATTAGAATAATGACATTGAACTAAGTTTGCAATGTAAAGGAAAGAGATGCATAAACATAGTATTCAATTTCAAAACGTATTGAAAAATCGAGCTTTATATTTAACGCAGAGAAAATATGCGATTTGGTAAAATTAGTTTCCTGATAATTTTTTTTTAATCTTTTTTATCGATTTCTTGTATTATTTTATTTTATTTTTATTTCTAGTTATAATTTTAATATGAGTTTTATTTTGAATACCTTCACTTATTATACATGTATAACTAGGACAATTTTTAGGCATGAATTTCCCAGTGACTATTAAATATGACAATGCTTTATACATAAATAATAATAAGTATTCCTCTTATAGTGCAATGGAATTATGATTGTGCTATTTTGTTGTATAAAAATATCATAAACAAGAATAATGCAAGAATATTTCCCGAATTATTTAATTGATGCTAAATACGGGGAAAAGTCCTGTATTTTTATATAGTTACATTACATTTAATTTATCAGACTACGTTTGGAACTGTGGGATTTTGCAAAAATGTTCAAATAAATAATTTTTTTGCTTCGATGTTTAGTGTTTTTTGAAGTAGAATATGTATATAATATTATTTTAAATTTATTGTCAATATAAAAAAAAATATTAAGATGTATTTTTTTGGCAAAAAAAAGGACATATTGTAATACATTTTCTTTTCATTAAAAATTCTTCTATAATAATAAAATTTTACCTGTTAATAGATATGACATTATAAGCTGGAGTATAAGCTAGGCGTTTAGAAATAAATAATTTAGGAATGCAATTATATATTCATATTTTAACATATCAGATTAGAGAATTTTTTATAAATAAACATTAGTAATTATATTCTATTTGATAGTAAATGTGTAAATTTTTTAAACGCCTAGTTCATGCTCTGAACAATATTCTTAACTGTGTATAGTCATAATAGTATTAGTAGAGAACACGATTTCATTAGAAGAAGTTGTTTTGAAAGTTTCTTATTTTTTCTTCATTTTTTACAAAAAAAATGCATTCAATTATTTTTTATTGTAACAATATTCGTAAAGCAATTTTATATGTATAATCTAATTAAAGTTACACTAAATAAAAAAAATTTCTTCATTTATAAGCTTTTGCAAAGTTAATGTTCAGAATGTAATAACGTTAATTATTTAAAGAATGAAAAGGAAATATATTGATCCGCTTCGCTAGCCAGTATTTGAAACACAGAGATTTTTTATTATATTTAATCTTGAAGAAAATCACATTGAAAATCATGATTGGTAAGATATATTTGAGATTTTTTTAGCAAATTTTCCAATAACATATAAACACTATTCCTGACATTCATTTTTAAAGAAAAGTTCTTGTTATTAAGATTAATTTCCAGTAAAGTGTGAATAATTTTCTATACTGAAAAGTCGTTAATACTATTAAATTATTTGTGACTCAGCTCTTCTGAACAGTTTTTTACCCCCTTTTCAAGTAGAAAATATGTTGGATTTAAATAGAATGGCATCTCACACACACACACATTCGATTTGCTCACAAAAATGTACAAAAAAAAACACATTTTTTTTTTTGTTTTTAATTTTTTATTTCAAGAATCAATTCTTTTTTCAAAACCAATTTTTTCATTATATTATGTTGAAGTAGCAATTTTCAGATTACTATTATATAATTTTTTTGGTTAACTTTTGTTTTTAACTTTCCACGTGCCTTTGAAATTGTCCTTGCACTTCACCTCACTAATTCGAAGAAACCCCAAGCAATTTCTTAAATTGTTTTATGTAAGCTTCCTAGTTTTTATTTTTATCTTCACTGCAAAAAGAATTAATGACATTTAATTAAAAAATTCTTTCTTTCAGGCGAGTTAAGAGGCGGTTAAGTGCATTATAATGAATTCTTTTTGTAGTATCGAAGGGAAAAAAAGGGCAGTTTTTCATAACGATTCGGGAATTATTTGTTTCTTTCGCGTGGAGGAAAAAACATAAGCTTTTTAGCCTCCTACTCCTCCAAATTATCTTCCCTTTATGCGTTGTAACTTTACTTGTATTTATATTATCCAGTCGTATTTTTTTTAAATCAGGTTTTATTTTTTAAGTCAAAAGTATTTTTTTTATTTATGGCTAGTTCTTGAAAGAAATATAATATTAATTCCATTGTTCACGGAGTGCAAAAGTTAGAGTACTTTTTAGAGTAAGTCATTGTTTTACAAGATGGTTCATTTCGGTTTTGATGACACAATTATGAGTGCTAGATCGAATATAAAGTATGAAATTAAAACTTTTGAAGTGAGATTAACAACTAAAAATGAAGAACAAATTAAAAAAAAATTATTGCAACATTTGCTTATTGAGTTATAATTTCTTTTAAAAAAATCTTTAGTAATTGTAATTAAATAAGTAATTATAGGTAACTAGAACCGTTTAAAAATAATTTTTAAGGTTTGTTTTTTTCATAAATTCATATTGTAATCAGATTATAATTGCAATTATAGTTGATTGGATTTGTTTTTATTAACATCGTTCTTCAAAGATACCGCAAGGACCATTGACGAAGAAACTTTCAGTGATTTTAAACTTCAGCCAAGTGACAAGGACGACACCTGAGTCAGTACCTATTTTTCCTAACTTAAGGCCGTATCACACGTACACGTTTCAAGGAATTTTTCTTTGAATTCATGCAATTTTTACTCAGCTGCTACAGCAACGGCTTTCGAATCACTTTTTGCTAGTGAGCTCAAAAAATTGTTCCAAATAAAAGTTACTTGAAATTCTAGCCAATAGGCTTCTTTGGTGCCCACGTCATAAACATAATGGTGGCTTCAGTTTCGTCTAATACATTATATTTGCCGTATAATATTTTAATGTTGAATAATATTTTAACGACGTTTTATATTTTAAACAGGATGGTGCTCAATTTCTGCTTACGCCCAGCATCAAAAGCGTAAGCGAAATAAAAGAAATAATTTTGGTTGTTTGTTTTCCGAAGCAGAAAAATCGGCGAGTAATTTTTCAATGTGGAGATAGAGCGCGGCTGACGTCAGAACATGTCGTTTTGCTTACGGCAACCCTTCTCCCTCAGATTAGGCCAAAAATTGGACGAAAGAGTTGCATGGAAAATTAACGTGTGATACAGCCTTTACACGCTACATCAGTGTAAAGACTTCGAGACTTCAGATTTAAAGAGAATCTTCAAATGGTGGATAGTAACAGGCTCCAGGACTCGAATGACCTACTGGACAATGCCAATAACGAGTTCGCGACCATGTCCACATAACAGCTGGAAATACATTACAAAAAGATGCAATCTTTACCTTGAATAACATTGTAAAGCAGAAGAAAAATATGATTTGCAGTTATAATGTTTCAAGAATACACGTAAATTGTTTCACATTTTACGTAGATTGAATCAGTCAATTTTTTATTGGTATTGAAGTAATTGTAAACGAGTTAATTTTAATATTGAGGTAAAATAAAATTATGAATGATTATATTAATAAAATGACCAGTCAGTGATTGTAGAAGTATAAAATGTTCATCTAAAGAAGAACAAATTATTTTAAAAAACAATGATTTTCAGTAATGTTGTTAGAAATTCCAGCGATCAAAAAAGGGTTTGAATGATATAATGTACTAGAATACCTTCTGAATTTTGTGGATTAGGATTTAATTATATTGGAAGAATGTATTCGAAATGTTTTTTGAATTATAAATGTTTCGAAAAAATCTGTTGCAGTTAAAATACAGTTAAGTTTGCCTAACTTCTCGTATTCAATTTTATTATGTACAGTAGAACGTCGTTTATTCGAATCATTTGGGACCGGGCACTATACGAATATTGAAAATCATCAGATGTGGGAAACGTGCTTAAAAATGCATAATAGGTGCAAAATGTCGCAATTTTACCTTTATTGCGGAAAATAATCACTTATTTTTCACTATACCATTATACATCTTCGTTTTTTCGTTCCAAGGTCCCTGATTCTTTTGAGCAGCAGTAGTTGAGTAGGACAGCACTCTGCCGTTCGTACCACACCATAGCTCTCTCTAACGCAGAAAACACATCAATACTTGATGGACCCTTGCTACTTTCGTTGTTGCTGTTTTTTTATGTCAGAAATTGTTGAATTCCAATATTATAAAACTGTTCTAGAGATGCTCCACTTTCCTCCTTCGCGAGACAGTTCAATATTTCAAGTTTTGTCTCCATGTTCAAGACGTTGCGATTCCGTTTTGAATTCTAACCCATAGTAGTTCACAACTCAACAAAAGAACACGTATACACCCCCTCACTTGGAAACAAACTGACCAAACATTCCGAACAGATGTTTACCAAATCACACAACTAAAATTCCCCAAACATTCCTGACCTTGGGTTTTCCCGTCACTCTTGGCCTCACGCGAAACAACTGTTGAGCATTGCACAGTGCGAAAACTTATTCAAATACAGTACATGTAATGAACAAAAAAAAACTGGTTCGGATATTTGACGCTCGGATAAACGAAGTTCTACTATACTTCAAAAAATAAATAGACAAAGCCCAAATTAAAGTTATTTCACTAACATTTTTTTTTTAAAAAACAGCCCTTTCTTTTGAGGATAAGAGAAGGGCAGAAGATAGAAGGCAGAATTAGTAGGTTACGATTAAATTCTGCAATAGAAAAAAAAAAACCTTCAGCCAGTAGACTACTTTGTTAGATTTTATGAAACCTTCTACATCAAAGCAACTTTGGCTTGCGATTTCGCATTAGTGTTACAGAAAATTTTATGAAACTTTTTTGTTCTAATTTAATTTTTTCTTTCTTCTCCGGCCCCAATTAAAAATAACATATATGTATTTATGCACGAAATCATACACGAATTCCACTTACGAATTTATCACTCAGTCCCATCTATCGCGTCAGTTAAGGCAGTTTTCGCCATATGCACAAGCGTATTAACTTAAGGCGAAGCACATTTTTGGACGGAAAATATGCCTCAATTTTTATAAACATTTTGTGACATTGTAACTCATGCATTTGTTTATAATATAGTGTTTTTAAAGTTTCAAAATATTTAATAAATAATTAGTTTTTCCTTTTAACGTGTAAAGGGGTAGCTAATTTAGCATTATGATATAGGAGAAAAAAATGCGAAACACATTTTATAAAATAAAAAATGAATAGTATGATGAAATAAGTGATTCATGCACTACAGGATAGTGAAGCCAGAATATAATATTAATGTTTAAGTACTTTTATATCTGAAAAAATATTCTGAATTTGGGTCTTATTCTTTAACATTAACCGAAAACAGCCATAAGGGTCTTACAGTACTTTAAATGTGTATGTGTTTAAGAAATAACTAATTATAGATGGAAAGCTTATATAAAATTCCTAGACTGTATAACAAATGAGTTTTAATTAAAATGTTCAATTGTTTATATGTAATTATAGAAATTAACTAAATAATACACAAGAATATAAAATGCTCTTATTCATTTTTCATATTATAACGTTTACATTACATAATTCATTAAAATAATAATATGTACGATTTTGTTAAGTATGTGCTTTTTAAAAAGTATTTTAAGCAAATTATTATAATATTTCTTTGCATCGGTTATTTTCTTATAATTTATATTTAGTTATAATTTAATTATAAAAAATGATCAATTTTTATTAGTTTAATTATTTTTTATAATCAAGGTTACATAATCTAAATATTTATATAAACTTGGAGCTCAATGCTTTTAAATTAGACAGACTTCCCTTCTTATGTATATTTCATAAAAATAAGAGTATGAAAACAAGTTAACTCATTTCATCATATTTTGTTTAAATTTGTTAATACATACTAT
This sequence comes from Trichonephila clavipes, assembly GCA_019973935.1. Lineage (NCBI taxonomy): Eukaryota > Metazoa > Arthropoda > Arachnida > Araneae > Nephilidae > Trichonephila > Trichonephila clavipes. Next base: position 208,309 of record BMAU01016400.1, on the reverse strand, counting down.
AAATATTGTATTGTGGTATGATACATTGTTGATAGTGAAAATGTAAATAATTGTTTATATATATTTTTAAAAACATTTGCTTGCATTTTTATAACCGTTTGCTTGCATATTTTTAAAAGCATATGCTTACATATTTTTAAAAACATTTGCTTGCATATTTTTAAAACATAGAATGGTTATGTGTTGTTTTATTCCACACATTTTGATTTTATGTAATCTATGTAAAAAATTATTACTCTTACTAGTAAGTATTAAAAATATTTTTACTTTTAAACTAAAATTTAAAAAAAATTGTATTCTATTAATATTAGAAGCGTTTATTATTTTACATGTAAAGGTAATGTTTATTATAACTCTTTAAAATTGTCCTATAGGATCTAACTTAAATATTCAACAATTGCATTTAAGCTCTATTCATCTATTTTAAGATGGCTATCTTAAGATAAGGACTCGCATCGTATACATCAAAATAATAAACATACATCTGTTTTTTTATTGAAAAAAAATATTTGCAATTATAAAACCGACTCCTATATGTGGATTAATTTCAGATATAAAGATATATAACTAATCAATTCTGTAAGGCATGCATAGCTCCTTTCTGTATATTACTAGATTGAGGCAGATTGAAGGATTTTCTCTGAATTAGTCCGAAGAATGCGCTAATTGAATTGGCCGTCTCGTTGGCTACAATTTGTCGATGCCTCTTGTTTCGCTGATCACATCTATTGTCTCTTTGAACTACACACCTTGTGGTACTCAATCGAGTGATTTGAGATATAGGAAAGTTCTGCATGTATTTATCGTTTGTTATTCGGATAATCGATCGTAAAGAGTTTTCCTTCAAGAAAATATCATATGTATGAAAAATAAATACAAATTTAACGTGAAATAGATGTTATAGTTTTAAAAAATGTGTCTGGACGAATACAATTTTAAAATGTGATGTTTCTAAAAAACGTGATATTTGCATAATATGGCTTTTAATTAATTTTCAATAATCTAAATAGAATAATTACCTGTAACAGGTGTAATCCTCACTATTTAGACAGGTATTTTTTTTTTTTTTGCTTTCCCTTTCATATTTCTACTCGTAACTTGGTAAAAGATGTGGAATCTGCTTCGTTTCTCTGAAGTATTATAGTACAAATTTTAGCAAAGTTTAACTTAAAATAACTTGTATTCATCACTTTTTTAGTATCCATTTAGCTTTGTTAAAAATTTAATTTCTTTAAGGTACTTGACTAGTTGCGGGAACATTTTTTAGAAATAATGCTGAAAGTTCATTTTTAAACTCATTTTTTGTTTGATTATAACTGAAACCTTATAAAAATAACAAATAAAAAAAAAGTCTCAATATATTTTTGTAGAAAATGGACGATTTTAGGTTAAAATTAGGCATTTTTTGCACATCGCGGCAAACACTGTAAAATAATTTATAATGTATAAGATAAAAACTCTTTGTATTTTATTCAGAAAGCGTTTACCTATGTTTTGCTCTAGTATCTTTGAACAATTTCAATTTATCACAAAATTAAGGGTAGAAAAGTGCACAAAAGGTAAATTTTTCAAAATGCTTGCATTTATCACAAAGAAAAACAATAATAAAAAAAGTAAATATATTGTTTTTTTTATTCTCTATAGTGCACAGTATGCATACTATAATAATAAATAATGATGCTAAATTTCATGCAAATATCTCAAGGAATTTTAGAGATATCGTGTTTGCTATGAGATAAAATATGGAAAAATCTGTTTCGGAGAAAAACGCATTTAAAGATTTAAAATCTAAATCTTAAAAATTATGCAGCTAAAACAACCTAAAACATCTTTATATCAAAAGAATAAACTATTTATAAGCCCATATCAGTAGTATATTTTTATTTCAAATTCTTTTTTTTAAATTTTGTTACCAATTGTTTAGTCAAAAAAGCTTTTCTTAACGTCTGAATGCATAATTTTTTAAATACAAATTAGAGATATAAAAAGTTCACTAAAAAAACTGTATTACGTTAAAAAATAATAGTTTTTATATAGAAAAACAGGTGCATATATATATATATATATATATATATATATATATATATATATATATTATTATAATATATATACGTAAATTATTAAAAAGCATTCTAGATCAAATTTTTACAGATCCATGTACAAGATCTTTGGAAGGGAAGTATTTGTATTTCTAATTATATATACATAATGATAATAAACCTGTATATCACAAATTAAAATAAATTAACGTTAATAATGCACTTAAGCAGAATGTTTCAAGTTTAATTATTGTATCTTTAAGTAAAATACTTCATAAAAGGTTACTGAAAAAGGCTTTCTGAATAAATTTCGAAACATTTATGGATAGATTTCCACTTTTTGTCACCAGCTGACTAAGTATTATTGGGATTAGCTCTGTGTCAACATTCACCTTACTGCTAGCACCAATGATGAAGCAAATACCTTAGACCTCCCAGACCTTGCTCTAGGCATAATTAATTTTTTGTCTTTAAGAACAGAGTTTTCTATCAAATATACATAAAAAGTTAAATATGAAACAAAATATCGAGAAACATGTGCATAAGGAAATCGAAAAATGACAAAAATTTAACGAATTTATTTGCCAAATTTCCCTTAAAACTAATAAACTATTTTATAAAAATATCACCATTTCCCAACACTACCTTACCTAAGTTAATATTTTTTTAAATAAATTCGACAAGCACAAAAAAAGTGTAAAAAAAAGTATGAAAATGCAAACACTTCTGATTTCGATATCTAACTTCCGGTTCGTTTTTGCTGCTCTCTCTTGACATAAAAATTATTATGACTTTGTACATAATTGAAGTACAAACAAAAGTAAGGTATTTTTAGAAAGCAGAAAATTCAACTTTATAAAATTTAAAGTAAAAAAAATCGTCAAGTTTCATCAAAATTGACGTTTTTGCACTAGTCAGATACCATAAATAACTATGCATGCAATAAATAAAAACATGTTAGATAAAATTTCTTACTGCGGCTTTTTTTTTGTGTCTACTTTTAAAAGTTTAAATGCAGAAATATTCTCTATATAAATTTTCTTTCTATTAAAAAAACAATTAATGTATACGATATTAATCTCTAAATTGTATAAAATTTGATTTATTCTGCTCTCATTCATCTTTTATTTTTTTTTGCATTTAACATTCTAAATACGAGGGATCATGGTAACTACGTTTAACTTTATCGCGCAAGTGGAAATCCAATTAAAACATTCATAGCTTTTGATTTATAACGTTATTTTAAAATGTATGATATTATTGTACTTACTGTAATATTCTCAAGCAACGCAATTCCTTACATTATAATGGCGATTTACCGGACACTTGGTGAACACTTGGAGATGGAACCAAGTTGGCATCATTTTGGCAACTTGGCAAACGTTTTTGTTGAGTTCGCAACCCTATGGATTGTTCTGGAAATTAATGGAGATATCTACTAATATCGCGCGTGCGCGTGATCTATGATGAACCGGATCTTCCTCGAAAGATCCGTAAGTCCTATAAATAGGAAGTAGCTCCTCAAAACTGAGTTAGTATTTTTTTGAATAGCAATTATTCGGTATTACCCTGACCACTATAGAGTCGTAAAGCGATTAATGATTATTTCGGCTACTATTCGGCTATTTTTTTGAAAATAAATTTCCATCGCTGCTGAAGAACTATGTCTTGCTCTTAGAGACTGATTGCATAAAATCCTCGAATCCCGATCTTCGAATATTTTTATACATCTGACAAACATTTCTCATTGGGCTATGTATTTTTTTAAAAAAATAAACTACCGAGAAAAATTGTTTTAAACTGAGAGTTGAATGTTACTGTTTGTATTGGCTATCTCATAAAATAATACATTGACATTGAGCATTTCCTTACTATTATTAGCATTTCTTTATCGATGAAAAATAAGCTACTAATAATCGATACATTGTGAAACGTATTTAACAGTTTGTCATCGTCTGCTCACGTCTTTATCATAACTTCATATTTTTCAAATATATTTTTATTCTTCTTTCCTATACATTATATTAAAAAAACATTAGTGATTTACTTCTACAATAAAGAAAAATTTTATTTTTTTATGTAAATTAATATTTTTCTTCATTCTTTTAATGGAAAATAACATCATATGAAACATAATCCTTTAATTTTAATTAAAATAGTTTTAGTTTTTTTTTTATTTTAATAAATATGTATTTTATTTTTGTATTTTTTTCTTTTCAGATATAGTCTGAAATGACTAAAACTTTGAGTGGATTGTTCATATTTATGAAGTCATTAGAAATGAATTCCAAATGTATATAGTGTATGGAAGAAAACAAACAGATTATTCAGAAAGCATAGTTTTGTGAATTGTTCAAGATGATTTTGAAACAAACTCAAGAGCTATCATTTTTGAAACATGAAAAGGGAATGCAGTGATACACTCAAACACTATTACAACGCTTGCAAGAGAATGTTTTAAAATATAAAATAAAAGTGCAGACATTTTTAGAACGATCAGAGTGTCCTTTGGAAGTTATCTAGCATTTAATCCGACATTTCCAATCACTTAATTTTATTTTTAATGTTTCAAACACTTGCTGCTTCAAATATTTTATAATGGCTCATTCATGATAAATAAAATATTTTGGACTACATAAATCATAGCAGATTTACTATTTTACATATAATTTATAGACAAGGGTAAAAACTATCTTATTGAATTGTACATTTTTGAATTTTTAGAAAATTGTTCGTTACATAATTTTAGGATGCAGCCTTTCAAAACTATTGTCGAAATTAAATAGCGTTATTGTTTGGAAAATATAAAATATGGAACTAAAACTTCTGTAGATTTCTATTTGATCTTTTCAACATCTTAGTTGTATTCAAATTAAAAATATTTTAGAAGGAAATATCTAACTCAAACTAAAGAGCAAAAATGTGCATGCATACTTTGGAATTCTCTGTAAATATTTCTTATATATTATTATGTGAAGAATGAATCATTTTCATGGAATTTAATATACGACTTACTTATTTCGTGATTTTTTTAATGAGTCGTAACAGTTGCAATCTTGCAAGAAATTTGAATGGTGAATAAATTGAAAGAAAATTGGAACGGAAAATGGAAGAAAAACTTAACTCATTTTATAAACTTCGATTGAAAAAAATGTAAGATAAGTATCATAAGGGAACAAAAGGTATCAAAACGGTCATATAAACGACTCTTTTGTTTTTTGTATCACAACTGAAATATTTATTGAAATTTTGGGGACATATAACTACATCATTATTTCTGTAACAATCAAGTTTTTTTTTAAATACTCCATAATATATAACAATATTCTATACGTAGTGAATATATAATTTGAATGTCATACGACAATAAAAATGAAAAGTATCAAAAACGTCATGATTTTTATTAGAGAAATAGTACCAATTCAGTTCATTTTCTAGTCTAGCTACTCTAAGACGAGTTATCTTATTCCTACCAAATGAAACAATATAAGGTACATAATGTGTACCGTGGATTTTTAAAATAAATTCAAAGAAAGGAATTCAAGTTTAGTTCGTGGAATAAGGAGCCCACTTGCAAAATGCTAGAAGAGACTGACATTTCAGCCAAAAGCAACAACATTTCTTCAACGGAGCGAAATGCCTTTGAAGATATAGATTCTTTAGAAGAATTAGATTGTATTTCCCAGTTCTTAGCGGAACCTTATCCTGGAAATGGGAAAGGTAAGATTTTATTGAACTTTTTTTTTACAAATACAGTAAGACCCTGTTTAACGCGGGGTATATGTTCCATCAAAGTAGAGCATAATATGAAACAACCTTAAACGAGGTTATCTCATCATGTAAATAATGGGGTTAGGGCAAGATGGGTAGAAAATTGGTCAGGTATTTTACCATTAAATTTATGACTTATGTTTTCATAACAATAAAACAAAAATTTATTTCTTACACATATAGAAACATAATCAACGAATATGCATATAAAAATAAATAACATTCTAAGTCAGTATGTTTACATTTCAGATCATTCAGTATCTTCTGTATTTCCAATTTTCTGACATTTTATCAAGATGGAGTTTGGCTTAATGGCATTTTGCCTTCAGTTTCGTCGTCAATCCATACAGAAAGTCGTTTTTCCATTTCTTCTATTGTATTATTTCTAGAACGGGTAATTCTAGTTGCAGAGCTTGTCGTAGTTGCAGTTACAGATGACAGTATTTTTTCTTTATTCTTAAGAATGATTCTTATTGTTGATATTTTCCAAAACCAATGCAGCACCAATTTGAGATTGACGTTCAACAGGATCTAATCTTCTACTTACTTGCATTTCAGTTTCTAGTGAAATGCTTTTTTTATGCTTTATTTTCGTGTTTTTATTATCACCCATGATAAAAACTAAAAATCATGATATTTGTCATTATAGCAATCGTTATATTATATTAATTTATACTTACAAAAACGTCACCAAATATTTGAAACGATAAAAATACTTTCGTATAATACCGCTGGAAAGAAGAAACACAGATAAACATCTTTGGATATCGGGGACCTAATGCTGCGTGTATTTTGGGGAATCACACAATTCTAATAAAAGAGCGTTAAACCGAAACAGAGATAAACGAAACAGCGTTAAGCGGGGTCTTGCTGTACAGGTTCTTTAGATATTAGTTGGGCAAAAAGAATGATTTATTGCATGTAATCTACTGGAGTAATAAAATTAAAGTACATGTTGTTGTAAGATAGAGACATATATGTACTGGTGTGCAAAAATTAAGGACGAGACGGTTTTTTCAATATAACTTTGTACAAAAGCTTTCCAAATCAACACATTTAATACCGTAAGATACACAATACGTAAGGACATGTGTAATGTAAGTAACACTTACTAAAAGAGAAATCAGAGGGATAAAAAGAAGCTTGATTGAAAAAGTAGCATGGAGCGCAATGCGACTGAAGGCCGAAACATCCCTGTGATGGGTGTCCAGAAAGAAACATCCGGTCTTTAGTAGGGGATATGATCTCCCCTGACTGCTAGGCAGGTTTCGAAGCGTCTGCCCATGCTGAGAATGAGGGTGTCAATGAGTTGTTGAGGCATTGCTGCCCATTCGTCTTGCAGCGCCAATCGAAGCTCCCGAATCGTTACTGGTGGTAAGGTACGAGCTGCCAAGCGTCTGCATAAAATTCCATACATGCTCGATGGGATTGAGATCCGGAGATCGTGCCGGCCAATCCATACGTTCAATATCCTCACTCTCTAAGAGCTGTTCGGCAGCTACTGTGCGATGACATGGTGCATTGTCGTCCATGAAAAGGAACTGCAGACCCATATCGCCTCTAAAAAGACGCACATATGGAAGGAGAATCTCGTTACAATAACGGGTCCGGTTGACTGAACCTGCGTCGAAGATGTGAAAGTCTGTACGACTACCAAGCGTGATGCCTCCCCAAACGAGAACACCGCGACCTCCATACCTGTCCGTTTCAATGATGTTCGAGGGATGATTGCGGCTTCCCCGCTCTCTCCAGATGAGTATGCGATGAGAATCGCTACTCAAACTGAATCTGCTCTCATCTGTAAAGAGTACTCGTCCCCATTCATTATCTCTCCAATTCCGGTGTTCCCGGCACCACAGAGAACGCCTTCTCCGATGGGCAGGCGTTCAAGGTACACACCGTACATGGCGTCGTGCAAACAAACCACCACCGTGCCGTCTTCGGGCCACGGTAAAACGCGATATCGGTCGTCCAGTCGCCTGTGTCGTGTGTCTAGCGATTTTTCCCGCTGTCTCCGCCTGTTTCTTCTGCCTGTAAGACAATGTACCGGTCATCTGCGGGTGTGGTTCCTCGTGGAGGACCACTACTGAACCCCGGATAGCTGTTCCTGTAGTTTGAAATTGTCTCCAAAGTCGTGAAACGATGCTGTGAGCAATTCGAACTCTGCAGCCACACTTGTCACACTGCGGCCTTCCTCCAACTTCCCAATGATTCGACCTCGGATAAAAGCATCCAGGTGTCGTCTAAGAGATTGATTATTCGCCATTTCTTGCTGAGGCAGCAACTCGGTGTGATTTTAACTGCTATACGGCGTGCAATCTCTTTGCCAGAAATACTGATCTTACACCGACAACATGCTTTATACTACTCAGACACTCCCCCATTACGTCTACCTGCATATCGGCGCATGTGATACCGTACATCACCTTACTTAATCTCCTGATTGGTCTTTTTGTTCGCTCTGCCTCTTCGTTCAGCTGATATGCTAATTTTTCGACCTCGTTCTTAATTTTTGCACACCAGTGTAGTGCAAGTTTACCATTATCACAAATGTACGATGGGTCTTCCTTTCTTTAACTCTGTAAATGTCTCATCGGTAAATCAGTTTTTTCTATAGATTTGTCAGCTTGTTTCCGTCGACCAAATTAATTGCAGTGCAGATTCTTGATTTTAGTTCATGAATCTATGCAGGAATGGGCAAAATGTACATATAATCCTTTACAAATCTCCATATACAAAAGTCCGGTGGTGAAAGACCAAATACCAATATATAATATAGACTTTCTAATATATAATACCTCCACGACCGAGCCAAACTGGCACATCAGCGTTGAGGTAAGAAGTAAGGCTGTTGTGGTAGTGACAAGGGGCGCAATTCTGTTGAAAAATGGAGGCATCTGGTATTTTCTCTTCGATGGAAGGCATAAGGAAATTTGTAGCTTGTCCAGGGACATAAATTCCGTATCTGTATTTTCAAATAAGAAATATGAGGCGAAAACATTTGCGGAACTCAATCTCAGAAAACTCGTTTACTTTGGGACCAGCCCTTTCATGTTCTAGAATGGCATACAGATTTTCCGAATCCCAAATTCTTACAATACGACACCTAACACCAACTATGAATAAACTTAGGATATATTATTAGTAGTATGAATTTAAACGAGTAAATTTCATTTAATATATCGGTAGCTCTTATCTAACGAAATTTCCTAACTAATTTGCAAACACCCTGTACATTGTAGTGTTATTTAATATGAAGTTATTGCATCCGTGTTAAGAGAGTATTGCTTTTAAGAATAGTCGGTAGGCGCTATACCAACAATGTTAAATTGAGCCATTTTAGGAACCTGTTTCTCAGAAATTGTTAAATATAAAAACTTCAAATTTTAGCTGTATAATAATTAGGCTTTTTTATTTAAATAGTGGTAAAATGTTTCAAATATATTGTTTACTTTTTTCAAAAAAAATCATCGTAAAAGCATCGCTTTGAAATTTGTGAAAATTGTCATTTTTTTACGATAACTGCCTCTGAGCAAAATATTTTAGGAAAATCTCCAAGAAAGTAACTCAATTATATATAGTTACATATTATTTATGTGCAGTAAAAGTTTCAAGTAGTTTCATTCATTATTTTCCATAAAAAAGATACACGCACTTTAAAAACAATCATTTTGAGATAATTGCATTTTAAGTGTAAAATGGCACGTAATTACAAAAATAATGAATTACAACATGTATTTGCCCTATTTTATGAAACATTAGTATCTTCTTAATTTTTTAAACATAAAATATGAAACAAAAAAGCCTTACAATGTTCAGAAAATACATATATAGTAATTTTCAGTTTTTGTTCAACGAGATTTTTTTTAGCATTTTGCATCAATTTTCTCAAGTTATGTAACAATCTGTGGAGAATTTTTAACTTTAATGCATTATAAATATCAAATTTGACCTTATAACATCATAAATATAATGTAAACATGTATCAATATGTAAAAGTCATAATTTGGGAATATGTGATTTTACGACGTTAGAAAAAATTAATTATGGATTTGTATGTTTCCATGCAAACACAATTTCTAAAAGTTTCAAAATTCAAAATTTTCTCTAAACTGTACAAAGAAGTTTTAAAAAAGTCAAAAATAAAACTTTTTTTATGTTTTTAAATATGAAATTGGTGTATTTTTATGCATGTAACGAACTTCTCGCAACGACAAAAAACATTACACATCTGAGTTGTTAGTTACCTATTATTGAAAAACTTTTGAATTACTAAAGCTTAAAAACTTGTCAGAACAATAAATAAACATTAATATTTGCAATTAAGTGAAATATTTAAAATATATTGTTTAGTTTTTCAAAAACATGTAACATAAAAATATCACTATGAATTTTTAAAAAAATTGATATTTGTTGTCACGAGATATATGGACTCCAGTCAAATATTTTGGGAAAATCCCCAAAAAACTCATATGAATACATATAGTTACACATAAGTAACGTGAGGGGAAAAATTCATTACATTCATACATTATATTCGAGAAAAACATGAATAAAGTTTTAAAAACATCATTTTTGAGAAAATTGAATTTTCACTATATAAAGTGCCACTTAATCACAAAAATAATGAATTACAACATGTATTTGTCCCATTTTATTGAGTATTAGCATCTTTGCAATTTATTTTGCATAAAATAGTAAGCAAAAATGTCTTAAACTGTCCAGAATAGCATTTTTCAGTTTTTTTTAACGAGATAATTTGTAGTATTACATCAATTTTCTCAATTCTGTCCAATTTTTGAAAAATTAGTAGCTTTCATGCTTTACAGATATCAAATTTGAACATAACGCAACATAAATATAATGTGAAAATGTATCGATATGGTTTTTGTATGAATTTGAGATGGTATTTATAAAAATACCTGATTATACGACATTTAGAAAGTTTTCGTTGGGATTTTGTAAAGTTATCACATTAGGTTTTGTTGTTGCAGACATTTTCTAAGTTTTAGACTTTAATAATTACTCTAAACTGGACAAATGTTTTCTAAACCAGCCAAATAAAACTGTTTTTATGTTTTTAAACATAAAATTTATGTATTTTTATGTATGAAACAAGCTTCTCGCAAAGGCAACAAACATCACATTTGATGTATCATCTCATACCTTTGTCTCAGAAACTATTAAACATATAAACTCAAGACTTTGACTATATGTATTAATTATACATTTATATTTATACTGAAGTGAAATTTTTAAATATATTAATTAGTTTTTTCAAAAAAAAACTTTTAGTTGAGCGAGCAAATATGATCATTATGAATTTATTGAAAATTATCATTTTTTGTTATGATATCTGCTTAAGAGTATTTCAAAATTGTCAATTCAGTATACACAATTGCATTTAAGAAACAGAGTACATTTATACAATTTAAAAATAAACATTTTTGAAAACAATTTTTATAAAAAATCTTACCTTGTAAAAGTATGCTATATTAAATGTATTATCTTCATTATCCATTATGCAGTTATATATATATAAAATGAAGATTCATTACTTAAATATTTCTCATCTGGTCACAATTATATACTCTATTTTTTTCTTTTAACACTACTTAAACACGCGAAGATTTAGTAATCATTAACTAACTAATTAAAAGTGAATTTAAACTAAAGAAAAGACCTAAATTTCAGTAAAAAATTGCCTACATTTTAAGTATAACATTTACTAAAACCCACATGAAAATCTGAAATTGCCTCCAAAGGTTTTTAGCAAATCTAACAGTGTTGCAGTTATACAATTATCTAAAGTTAATTTGGGTATTAAAAAATAAAAATTAACCGAGGCTTTGCAACGTTTCCCCAGTTTTAAAAAGGCAATGTTTACATTTCTAGTTGTCAAAATGGGCGTGGTAAATCAACTGATTATTTTTTAAAAATCATTTTAAAAATACTTCTAATTCATATAATGGCTTGTATATTATATCATTGGAAAGGTCTTGATTTGTAGATTTCAGAAATATCAAAAACTTAAAATCGATTTTTAAAAGCGGTTTACCCTACTGACTGCCATTTCTTTAATTGAAAAATTGTTATTTTCTGAAACATAAATGATTCAAGTAGAGTTAAGTGCTGAATTTTTATTTGACGTATAGAAGTATAAATAGTTTCAGTTTTTAAATGCTACGTTTATTGAGTGAAATTTTAGTGAAAATATTAAAAACAATCTACAATATCTTTAAGAGAGTGCTTCTTAAAGTTTCGATAGCTGCGACCCTATTTTCAGTCATAATTTTTCTTCGCAACCCCCTCCCCTATCCAAAAAATAATATTGTATTGAATTCAATAACAATAATGTACTTCGACGTAAATCTTTAATACGAATTTAATAACAAACCGTGCAAATTATCAAAATGAGTATTACATTTTTTTATATAATTTTATATATGACAAGCGCATGGAGTCACTGTTATTGTTAAACTTGTTCTTAGCTTGGTATTATTAAATTAATTACCAAACACAGTGTGCAATACTGATGCATTTATAAATATATTATATCCGTGTAAATGCGTATTTTATTTATTATGCCGGAATGTATTTTGTTTGCTTCCTTTCAATAAATTAATATTTTTAAATAATGTTTTATTTCCAACGTTTCTGTATGCTCGCGATCCCCTCGATGGTTGACCACGCCCCCTAGGGAGGCGCGCCCCACAGTTTGAGAAACGCTGCTTTAAGATCCATCCTGTAAATTTGTACTGGAGCAATCTCCACGTATGAGGTGGGCAGCCAATTTTTTAAAAAAATTTTCCCTGTGTCATTGAGGTCCGTATAGTGTTAACAGCCAGGAGAATGTAATACTTAAAATTAAACAGATTTCGTATTTTAAAGGATAAGAAAATCTAGCTCACACAATCTTACACAATCGTGAGGGCTGCGTCTTAAAGGTATATATTTACTTTCTCGTCTATATACTAAACCAAAAATGAAAAGTCCTTCACGATGGAAAAACCTAAAACCACTTTAATAGAAAAATTGATTTGGTTGTTCAGAAATTACAAAGCTATAAGCATGATTTATTTAAAAGAGAGTTTCTTTTTCTTGTGTAACCATTATTGATCCGTTGAGGAATATCGAAAACTGAAGAAATGTGAGTATTTAGGTTAACCACACTAGAGTATCATGCAATCACTAGTGGATACATGCTATGTATAGGACAAAATTCCGTTGTACCCTCATGTGGATACATTGTTTATTTAGTTATACAACCAGTGTAACCAACATAGGAAACATATAAGGTAAATTTTCTTTTACCGGGATTGGGTAAAATAACAAGAATTAAGCCTAAAAATGTGTGGGTTACAAAAATTTGAAAAAAAAAGGGGAAGGAAAATTAAAATAAAAATTAGAAATATGTGTGAAATTCCTCGAAATGTTCTTTGGAACAAAAAGCTTTTCCTCCTGCTTTGCATAAGTATATTTTCATTTTTGTTCCATTTCTTCACTTTGTGACGGGCTCACGCGTCTTTTCATTAACATGTTCTTAACGGCCAGAATTAATGGTAACTCTTTTCCAACCAAATCATAAAAGTGAAGCGTGAAGGAAAGATATAAATTAGGAAGCTTTTAAATATCAGAAGTTAGAGTAAGTGGCGTGGCAATTTTGAGGAATGTTATGATAATTCGTGATTCACAAGCTTGAAGAGGTTTTGGAAAAGTTAAGTGACAGCCAAAAGAAGTTATTCGTGATAGAGAGCCCTTAGATCAAGGTGCATGCCATTGAAATCCAGTGAACCGCTACTTCAACTATGATTAGATGTATCGCTACTTCGTTCGACATTAAGGTAGGAGTGATTATTTAATATTCGGATCTGTGATAGTATTGGAATTGAGTTTAGGCGAGTAAGTTATTGCTAGTGGCCCATGCTACGTTATTTCGGTATTATATATATTGTGTGTTTAGCCACTGTAGATTCTCTCACATATATTATTATTATCTAATCTGTTAGAAGATTAAGTTGAAGATCTTAATAAAGTCATATTAAGATCATGGCAGCTTCTAGTTCTTCCTTTATTCCTACACTGTAGCTCGCGCTGAAAATCAAGGGTAAGGGAACTCGAAGGGGGCACCCTTACACTTTCTTCATCTCAAATAGATAAATCCGCATCAGAGTCACTGTCGCATTCATCGGTTTCCGGCCAATATTCGTGGCTGCGGTAGCCGAGTGGTATAGATATCAGATCGTGGCTTGCCTCTTCACGAGTTCGAGCCCAGTACCACTAAAGACCCGCCGTGTAGGGCAGCGATGCACGTTAAATATGTCGAGAGCTGAAACGTCCTCCCGTTGGTGTGGTGTGGTTGTTAGGAGAGGGGGGTGCCAACTCAGGTGCCATCCCCGTCACTTGACCATGGTTCAAAATTACGTGGTCCGTCCCCAAAAGCCCTCGAACAGTGCGACGCTAATATTAAATCAATCAATCAATCAACCGGCCAATATTCTCACTTATTTTGAAATTCAACTACAATACCATATTGGCAAGACAAAGTAAGCATAAACAACAAAAATAGTTCTACAAACTTTAGAAAGTGGAACGAAACGCAAACGAACGTATACCTCAGTCACAGTCGAAAGGAAGAAAAGAAATGTGCTTTGTAACATCAAGGTTAGTATCCCCAGAGCTCTCAGATTTATGGGGATACTAGAAAGTGCTGTGTGGTACCAAAAGGCTAATCGATTGTTTAAACATCTAAAAAAAGTAAAGCATAAGAACTATAATAATTATTAGTTTTCAAGTTATTTAGTAGGTATTCATTTTGTAAAACTCATAAATAACAAAAAGCATTTTTTATTCTCACAAAAAATAGAATAACAAAAACTACACCACTGCCATTAGTAGTTTTAAATTTCTAAAGATAAATTAAAGACAAAGATAATAATCAGGTAGAGGATGTACACTTCCCAATTATGATACATATTTTATATACTTAATAAAATAACGATAGTAAATAATTATTAATAAAGTTAAATAATCGAGTTTAATGTTGTTAAGCTAAATACTTAGTTAATTAATTAACATTATAAATTAAAATAATGCTATAAAGTATTTATAAAATAGGTTGTTATTTTTCAAGTGTAAATCAACATAATATATTTTAAATAAATACAATATAACATTTTACGTTTATTAACAAGATTTTGGAGAAATAAAATATTGACTTAGTGTAAATTCGTCATACACATAAATCTTTTAAATATTAATCATATTAAAAATGTGTTAGATGAATGTTTGACTTTTCAGCCAATGTTAACTCTAAAGAAATAATCTCGAAGATATTTTCAAAACAGAGTTTATTTTTCAATGAAAGAAATTAATACGCTTATATAGATTTAATGTTATAAGAATTTGTTATATGTATATAATGTTTGTGTAAAAGATAGAATGCTGAATTCAATGCTTCCAAACCACTAATTGGTATTACTCCAAAAGAGTTTTGATACAGTTTAGATGAATCAACTTATTTTATTAATAGAATAGAATGAAAGTTTTCTAAGAATTTGGCAATTACGTTCTAATTTGCTAACTTACAAAGTTATGATAAAATTTTCGTAAAAGTGTTTTGTGTGTGTTTCGTTAGTATTCTATCACAATTGTTTTCTATCTAGTTGAATTTATTTAGCTATATATATATATATATATATATATATATATATATATATATATATATATATATATATATATATATATATATTGCCTCTTGTTAAGATACATAGATAATTTAATTGTTATAGGTCATAATAGAGAATTTAAACCTAACATTAATTTTTATCCGGAATACCTAAACTTAATACAGACGAATTTTAACTCAAACAAAGTTGAATTTTTGGATTTGGATTTAACTATTATTGACAACAAATTATATAGCAATATGTATGATAAAAGGGAAGCATTTAAATTCAATGTGATAAAGATACCAAACTTCAATAGTTGTCTTCATATATCTGTATTTAGAAATATAATTTAAAATTTTTTGTTGAGAAATAATAATTTAACTACGCACAATATTGATAGATTCAAAAATATCCAGAAATTTATATTATTGTGCATACAAAATGATTATCCCATCAATTTCCTGAGAAAATATATAGATCAGAAATATTTCTTAAAAATATTTTTAAACTCGTAAATGCACAAATCCACCACACAACATTAGGTCCACAAAGTCAGCTTGTTAGTGGTCCAGCTGTGAAGAATTTGTGCATTCCACACACACAGGTTACATTTTAATATACATTTTAATACACACACACTTAAAACAATATTTACACGACTATATATACACTTTAAAATTATTTATTACCAGTTAAACATTTATGTCCAAACAGACATTTATGACCAATCAATCAAGCAAGTCTTTTACATGTGATATGGTTTGCATCTAATGCCAAGTAGTCATACTCTAGTGTTGGATCAAGAATCGATTGGATTGACATGGTTAGATGTTATGAGCAAAATATGATGTGTAATTGATATATTAAAAATGAAAAGTCGTGCTATAAGAAATGGATCATATTCTTGATGGGATACTGTTTGGTGAGTCTTTAATGATTTACTCTATTCATTTGTGAATATACTGTATTTTTTTAATGATTTACTCTATTCATTTGTGAATATACTGTGTTTTTAATGTGAACATTCGGTTTTTAGAAATTTTTAGTTTGAACTTTCGGATTTTTTAGCTTGAACTTTCGGATTTTTTAGCTTGAACTTTCGAATTTTTTAGATTGAACTTTCAGATTTTTTAACTTGAACTTTTTTTAGATTTTTTTTGAACTTTCAGATTTTTTAATTTGAACTTTTTGATTTTAGATAATTTTTGATTTGAACTTTCGGATCAGGAATTTATTTTTTCTACCTTTACAACTATTTTAAAGATGGGTGCATCATCTTGGGAGTTTGAAGGTTCACTTATATTATGCACTAAATTGTTTTTAAATTTTAATATTGCAATATCTTTCGGAATGTGATGGCGAATAGTTTTATTTTTCAAGTATAATGATTTAATTTTAACTTTTTAATTTAAAGTATAATGGTTTAATTTTAACTTTTTAATTTTTAATTTTTAATTTTTTTTTTCTGAAATTTGAAAATTTTCCAATTAACTTACCAAGTTGCAATAGGGGGAAGGTTGGCGCCATCAAACTAGTTTAACCCCACTTATCGGTCCTAAGTCCGAGATTGCACTTGGATATTTTATAAATTTTTATTTTATTTTATAATTTTTTAATTTTGTTTGAAAATGATGGAACATTATCTTTTATATTCGCCATTGATATCCTGAAGTGTTTTGTTATTTTAGGATTCATATATTTCAATTTTTAAATTGATAATTGTGATTGTTTTTATATATTTAAATATATATATATATATATATATATATATGGGAGATATATATATAGATGGGAGTCCGACTAAAATCTTCGAATAAAAATCAGACTCCTCAGAAGTCGGGGTTTTAAATTGGCGAGGTGGTTGTCTAGGGGTAAGTATTAAAGGGTAAGTGATGAATTAATAGAATCAAAGTCATTTAAACGCAGATACTTCATTTAAGTAAAAAAAATGAATTAATTTCAAGTTAAAGGGAAGTATTTACAAAGGGGAATATTTACAAAGGGAAAGAGACATGCAGAAATTAGATTAATTGAAAGTTGAGTTATACCTTTAGAAGACGGGGAAATTAATTACCTTTCTCATGCTTGGACTGAGACCGCACTGGGCGCGAAATGCGAAAAAAACCTGACGTGTTGAACCGGCGGGGGTTAGTAGGCCTCTGCCAAAAAATTATTCAAGCCGGCGCTCCGAAAGCTCACCAGACGGCGCTGCTTCGGAATGCGGTAATAAACAAAATTGACATTAATAGTCCTCTGAAAAGGATATGACTCAACCTTTTTACAAAATGTTTCAAACGGAAAATCCTACATATACATATATATAATAACCGTTACCTACCCTCTTAGCTGGGTATTTCATGATGTTGGAAAATATATACTGTTTATATATCTATATATATAAAGGAGAAAATCGCTCACTCATCACGATATCTCCGCAATTATTAAACCCACAGACTTTATATTTGCTAGGCATGTTCCTCTTATAGAGTAGAGATCCTTTAAGATCGGATTTTGCGAAAATCGAACCCCAAGGGACGTTGCGGAGTTTAAGGGGCGTTATAGACCATTATTTCCATTTTTAAACAATTAGACAGTCTTGAAATTTGGAAAGGAGACTTCTTTTATATGGAGTAGATATCTTCTACAAAATGGGTTTTGCAAAAATCGTCCCCGAAGGGACGTTGTGGAGGATTAAGGGACGTTATAGATATTTTTTTTTTCATTTTTTAAACTATTAGACGTACTATCTTGAAATTTCGTGATTAGATTCCTTTCAGAGAGCAAAAATCTGCCACAAAATACCATTTGCGAATTTGACTCCAAAGTGGCGTTACGGGAGTTTAAGCAGCGTTGGAGATAAATATATTCCCGTTTTTGAGCTATTAAATCTAGGGACTTGAAATTTGGTAGACAGGTTCTTTTTACAAGGTAAAGATCCGCTAAAAATGTTGTTTTCCAAAAATCAACCACTAAGGAAGGGTAACGGGGGTCGAGGGATACGAAAATACTCCCGTTTTTGAACTACTAAACCTGCAATAACCAAATATGGTATACACATTTCATTTGTTGAATTTGGGTCTCAATGAAATAGACCCTCAAAGATGATTATATATTATTGATAAAAAATAATTTCCGTTTTTGAATTGTTAGATTTAGACTTTAAATTTGGCAAGCATTTTTTTTCTTGAGTATAGGTCAACGAAAAATGGATTTTGTGAAATTCTACTTTGGTTACAGGAGCGTAAAAGATAATTCAAGTTCAGTTTTAGATAATTTTTAGAAGTCCTGTCCTTTTTTTAAATCAAGAGGTGAGAGTTATAATAATGCTTTTAATATAATGAAACTGTTAATGTTAGATAGCATTAATTTATACATATATATAAACTGTATACATCATTGTGAAATACCCAGTGAAGCGGATGGGTAACGGCTAGTGTTTATATAATTTTTTCAATACTTCGTCATATCATTAAGAATTTGATTGTATTGAAAAATATACTTTTACTTGTAACTTTCGCCTCTTTTCATAAAAAGAACAGAATTTCTAATTAATGATTTTTTTTTGTACTTTCGTAATCCAGTAACCAAGTGGATTTCCACGAAATCAATTTTCAGTGGATCTCTACTCCATAAAATAAACATTTTCTCTCTTATATTAGACAAATTTCAAGTCTAATATAAGAGAGCAAAAACTAATTTTTATTATCAATATGCCCTATAACCTCGTTGAGAGTCGATTTCCAAAAAACCCCGTTTTTACCGGGTTTCAATTCAACAAAAGAAACACACAAACCAAATTTCACTGTTATAGTCCTAGTAGTTCAAAAACGGGATTTTTTTGTCAATACGCCCCAGTAAATCCCAGCTCTCCAGGTGTCGATTTCCTTAAAATTTGTTCTTAGCAGATCTCTAATCCTTGAAAGGAACATTCCCACCAAATTTCATGTCTGTGGGTTTAATAGTTCCCGAAATATCCTGATGCGTAAGTGAGTGAGGGAGTCGCTTTTCTCCTTTATATATTAATCATACAATAAATATCATAAATCTAATGATTCAGAGCAAAAATAGAAATGTAACAAGACAGTATAAGTCAAATAAAATAGCCACAGTAGTATAATGGAAAACCCTTCAACCTTAGAAACAAAATTGTAGGATTAACCCTCCCCATATTTACTTATACTACTGAATGCATATATATATATATATATATATATAGTGTAATAAAATAAAATAAGTATAGACAAACTGTAGTACGTACAAAGCAAAGAATAGATGAAATTTAAAAATCCATCCAAAACATAAGTAGACACAAAAAATGCAACAGACTAAAATGGGAAACTAATATTTTTTTTCTAGAGATGTCACTGGATAATTAAAAAGTGTTAAGTTTGTTTTCGGGATAAAACTTTCCCTTACAGCAGAAAATTAACGTACGTAATAGTTCAATAAAAAGTTAAGCCTAATAATAGAACGTGTAAACAAAAGAACAATTTGTAATATATACACTGAAATGAATGATTATTGTAAAACTATGTAGTGTTACATATTGAAACAAACAATAAATACACTAACATTATATACACCAATATATAACATATATATATATATATATATATATATATATATATATATTAAACACATTATATTACATATACTTGTACCAATCCACTAAAATAATTTTCTTGCATATATTTAAATTACGACTACTTTGAGAAATCTAATAATAAAAATATGAATGTAATAATAAATAAATTGGCGTAGTTTTCTTTATAAAATAATGTTTTAAGAAATATTTTCATTTTTTCTTCGAACTAAAAAGAGAAAACACTTTTTTTTTGACGAAATGTTTCATTTTGCTATTTTCTATGAGCAAGATGAATGCATTGAAATTTGAACTGAAATTAAATGTAAGTTTTTTCATAAAAGAATGATTTAAAATTATTTCTTCTGCTAGCAATAAGAAATAATGGCATTTTCATATACTTTATAAAAAAATTTTAATCTTTATTTTTAAACTATATAAAGTTAAAACTGAATGAGAACTCAAGTCCTTCGTGATTCTGTGCGTATATTTTAAATACTTATAAGAAGTACTTATAATGTTTTTTTTAAAAAAATAAATCTAAAGAGTCAGTATTTATTTCTTTTCCACTTGTGAAGGAATTAGAAGGGGCTTGGAATAAAGTCCCTGAAAAAACTATGTCATTCATTGTCGACAAAAGAGCAGGTACATAATCCAATATAAACGCCAAGTATTTTCACTTTACAGGCTTTCTATAGAAGAATTCTTACCAGATATTTACTCTTTTCTAAAGAACATAGTGTAAGATAGAACACTTTTATCTATTTATAGAAGAGACCTGCTATTAAGTTTAATGTTTTTTTTCTGTATCGCACAACCATTAATAAGAGAAGAAAAAAGTATTCTCGTCTTTTACTTTTATCACGCATTACTTCTTCATTTAATGACATTATTCATACTAAATCGTTGCGTAGTAAAACCAATGTTCTTGAAAGAACTAGTGGCATATTGCTTGTTACAGAAATAGTGGTACATTTCCGTAAAAATATAATAAAGCTAAGAATGTTTGTGAAAACCTTTTTTAAATTAGAAAAGATCGCAATTTATTTGAAAATCTTTTCGTTGCAAGATTGTTGAAAAGTTTACTTTGGTGTTTTTAAATAATGTTCATTTCTTTGAATAAATTATAGAATATTTTTGTAGCTCTAATACATAATATGAAAAAAAAATTCTGACAGGAGAGTAGTTGATAAATATTAAACTAGAAGAGTGAAATTTTAGATCAATTTGAATTCATTGCTTAAGAATCTCAGTCTTGGAGAACACTTTATGAAACGTGTTTAGTTATGCAGAAGACATTTGGAAGGATTTTTTTGTTCTCACTGTTTTTCTTTCTTTATATATTACAATATTTTGTGAAAGATTACAGCATTATTACAAAACAGGAAGAAGCATAATGTAAGGTAATATGCAAATTAAAATATAACTCTTATTATGATAAAGCTCACAATTCTAAAAATTTGAAATTATAGCAAGATTTATGAAAACTAGCTATATGAATAATTATTATGTACAATTCACTTTTACAATTACTGAGTTTAATTTTAAACAATTCATACTATTATGATTTATAATTACTGCAGCACAATTCTATTGTCAAGGAGAATTTAATAGCTTTTCTGAATCGCAAAGCGTAAAGCAATAAATGTCTGGCCTTCTAGGTATTTGAAAAGGGGAATTCTAAATCGAATTTGAAATGCAATTCGAAGCCACAGATTAAGAAACGATTGAAATATTTACGGTTCAAATGCGATTGCAATTATCCTAAAATGAAGGGGATTATCGAATATAATTCAAAGATATTAGTGAGATAATAAAGAAAACTGTTATTTAAAATCGCTTCATTATTGTACTGAATGATGCCTAAGAACGTACTAGACTGCATGATGGATCGCTACATTATTGTGATTCAACTGACCGAAACAATAGTTTTTAAATGAAGTAAAATTAAATATTTTGAAGGGAAAAAATATACAGTTTGGTATTTGGAAGGATGTAAATGATTTACGAATTAGTATACTGAGTAAACTTAAACGTACATTCACATATTTTATGTATAAAATAATAGTTGTAACTTTTATATAAATGAAATACTCTCCTTGAGAATCTTGCTTTTAGATCTATTCTGAAACTCGCAAAAATATATAAGTGTACCAGATTGTTAAAGCCTATACTAAAAGAAAGTTGAAAAAAGAACATCACAGCTGTTAAATAACTCGGAATCTAGAAGATATCTAAAGTTATATATATATCAGGTTTGAAAAGTTTAGGTTCAAAATTAAGTAAGTAATAAATGAAAATAAAGTGACTCTTTACCATCGCGTAAGGACTTGTGGGCAAATAAGCCTATTTAAAGGTGGAGCGAGTGATGACGAAGGAGAACGCATACTCGAAAAGGCTTAGCTGGTGACTCCTTGCCGAATTGTTGTCCATTGTTCTACTCGGTTGCGCGTCAAAGGGCCACCATGTTGGATTTTATGTGATTGAAGCAATATAAAGACGTTATTATAGAGATGATGTACTCCTCATTTTACCAGCAAGCCTGGGGCCTGACATATATACATATATGTACAGTACACTGGTGTGCAAAAATTAAGGACGAAGTCGAAAAATTAGCATATCAGCTGAACGAATAGGCAGAGCGGACAGAAAGACCAATCAGGAGATTAAGTAAGGTGATGTACGGTAGCACATGCGCAGATATGCAGGTAGACGTAATGGGGGAGTGTCTGAGTAGTATAAAGCATGTTGTCGGTGTAAGATCAGTATTTTTGGCAAAGAGATTGCACGCCTTATAGCAGTTAAAATCATACCGAGTTGCTGCCTCAGCGAGAAATGGCGAATAATCAATCTGTTAGACGACATCTGGATGCTTTTACCCGAGGTCGAATCATTGGGAAGTTGGAGGAAGGCCGCAATGTGACAAGTGTGGCTGCAGAGTTCGGAATTGCTCACAGCATCGCTTCACGACTTTGGAGACTATTTCAAACTACAGGAACAGCTATCCGGGGGTTCAGTAGTGGCCGTCCACGGGGAGCCACACCCACAGATGACCGGTACATTGTCTTACAGGCCAGAAAAACAGGCGGCAGACAGCGGGAGAAATCGCTAGACACAAAAAACAGGCGACTGGACAACCGATATCGCGTTTTACCGTGGCCAGAAGACTGCACGGTGGTGGTCTGTTTGCACGACGCCCTGTACGGTGTGTACCTTTAACGCCTGCCCATAGGAGAAGGCGTTCTCTGTGGTGCCGGGAACACCGGAATTGGAGAGACAATGAATGGGGACGAGTACTCTTTACAGATGAGAGCAGATTCAGTTTGAGTAGCGATTCTCATCGCATACTCATCAGGAGAGAGCGGGGAAGCCGCAATCATCCCTCGAACATCATTGAAAGGGACAGGTATGGAGGTCTCGGTGTTCTCGTTTGGGGAGGCATCATGCTTGGTAGTCGTACAGACCTTCACATCTTCGACGCAGGTTCAGTCAACGGGACCCGTTATTGTAACGAGATTCTTCTTCCATATGTGCGTCTTTTTAGAGGCGCTATGGGTCTGCAGTTCCTTTTCATGGACGACAATGCACCATGTCATCGCACAGTAGCTGCCGATCAGCTCTTAGAGAGTGAGGATATTGAACGTATGGATTGGCCGGCACGATCTCCGGATCTCAATCCCATCGAGCATGTATGGGATTTTCTAGGCAGACGCTTGGCAGCTCGTACCTTACCACCAGTAACGATTAGGAAGCTTCGATTGGCGCTGCAAGGCGAATGGGCAGCAATGCCTCAACAACTCATTGACGCCCTCATTCTCAGCATGGGCAGACGCTGTGAAACCTGCCTAGCAGTCAGAGGAGATCATATCCCCTACTAAAGACCGGATGTTTCTTGCTGGACACCCATCACAGGGATGTTTCGGCCTTCAGTCGCATTGCGCTCCATGCTACTTTTTCAATCAAGCTTCTTTTTATCCCTCTGATTTCTATTTTAGTAAGTGTTGCTTACATATTACACATGTCCTTACGTATTGTGTATCTTACGGTATTAAATGTGTTGATTTGGAAAGCTTTTGTACAAAGTTATATTGAAAAACCCGTCTCGTCCTTAATTTTTGCACACCAGTGTATAATAAAATAAAGTTAAAAGTTCTAAAACCTACAATGCCAAAGAAGAAAGAAATTGAAGTTCACGAGACACAAACACAAGATGTAGATACAAAGTCTTTGGACTAAACTGGAGACTTATTATGATTTCTAAAGCTGAATTGGGCCAGTGATTTAGGGTTAAGCAATGCTTTATGGATCCACCTTCCCCGTACAGCAGAAATTTTTGACATAATAGAAAAAAGAAAATTAGAGCCATGTTGAAATGTTATGCCTGTATTTCTAACTTGCGGATGATAAACCTGACAATATATTAAAATGAAATTATAAAAGAAGAACAATAATGAATTTCTCAAAGAGAGAAATAATAAAAAAAATCTGTAGAAAAATTAGAATAAGAACATACATGTAAAAATAAAAACTTTGGATGACAAATAGCAACCTTCTATGCTAAGATCCCACGCGAAATGACGTTAAGTATTGGAACATCAACACAAGAAGGAAAAAACCGTGGTGCCACCTATATAGCTATTTTGCTATTAAACTAACCACTAAGATACTTTAAAATAAACTAAACATAAGAAATTTTAAATAAAATAATGAACAAAATTATGCGAATAGTTAATATAAAGTAGAAATATATTTAAATATTTATGAAATAAAATATTGATTTAAAAATATTTTTAAAAATAAACTAAGATAAAAATAGAATTAATTTGAAATAGAAATATGTTTAAAAACAAATTTACGTGATATATATATACACACACAAGAAATATATTTCCCTTGAATTTCTCTAAAAAAATTTTTTTAGATTTGTAATGATCCTGGCCTTCAGGACTCAAACGTAAATAATAATTACTAGCAACCCACCTAACGGGAATCTTTATAACTCTGTCTCTTGGCAAGTTAACAGCTTGCATTTTTAAAGCAAGATTACTTTAGAATCAATGGAACGATATATTTCCACCAATCATAGCTTCGTCTGCGGTTGCAAGACTCTACCTGCTGACACTCCATATAAAAGCTCCAAGATACTGAAATTCCTTCTGTATGTCTATTTGTTTTTGTCTTCAGTATATGAAACGTCGCTTCTTCTTAATTGTAACTTCCATGACACTATTTTAAAGTTATGTGTGTTTAGTTATTGTATAAAGTGTTAAAATTGGATGTGGTTAATTGTATAAACATGGAATGTCTTAAGTAAACCATACTGTAAATAAAATATTGAATTTTATTTATCAAAATAATAGATAAAAAAGAACATAACGACTTACGATAAAAATATGAAAAGCCACAACAAAATTGAAAATAAAAGAAGTACAAAAAAGATCACAATTTCTTAACATGGAATAAACTCGGTAGGAAAACCAAATAAAATAAACAAAGCTAAGAAAGTATAACTCAGAGAGCATGATAAAACCAATCACTACTATTATGATCATTTAATGCAGAAAAATCACAAAATAATTATGTAAGAAAAGTATATATTACATATATCTTTCAAAAAATAATTTAACAAAATTTCTTTACTCACAAAGCTTTTACGAAGAGAAACAAGCATCTTGCCATTAATGAAAGTCAATTATTCATATATTCGAAAAAACATAAACACATATTTTGAGCTATTTATATATAGAATGACGACAATCAAATATGGTAAAATTTGAATTGGTTGATTGTCAAAAATGTAAATTTGCCATTTGGTTGGTTGTCAAAAATGTGTAGATGTTATATATATATATATCATATTTATATATATATATATATAAAGTGTTCTAAATTGCCATAAATCTAAAGAAGCAGAACATAATTAGAAACATAACAAGTAGTGTAGGGCGTATAAGATAGCCCAGTAGTAAATAACCTTTAGCCTTAAGTACTGAGATTGTAGATTTAAACATAGCTTAAGAACAGTCAGTCTTCCTCTGTATTTGCCTGTACCAGGGTGGCGCACCTTTATCTATCAGTAAGCACTTTTTTGTCTAAAGAAAAGTTTAATGAGGTGTGGACGTACCGTGAAATAATTTTGATATGTGATTATTTGAAAAATATAGAATAAGACTAAATACTAACAGAACTCAAAACTTTTTATTTACTCCGAAAAAATATATTTTGCACTGTATAGTAGTAAATGTTTCAGTTATGCGAGTAATTCAAATTAAAGTAACATTAGTGTGACTTCTGTTTTAGCAAATTAGATGACAAATAAATTATATTAGGAATGTAAGATGTTACTTTTAGCATAATGCTTGCTGAATTGGAGTGATCTGCCAAACGGTTTCTAGGTGAGTTTTTAATGCTATTTATCTCCGAAAATAATGACTCATAGGCAAAGGTAGAGGAGAATATGGTTAAAATAGCATGATCCAGCTTCTTCAAACAGTTAAATGTATCTGGAATCCATTTTACAGACGATGTTCTGCATACAACTGTTCCGGAACATAAAACACATGCCGCTCTGTCGTCTTTATTAATCATGCCATGTTTCTCGATCCACCAAGTTTTAAATTCTTTGATACCCTTATTATCTTGCACTTTTTTTGTGTGCTGAACTAGCCAAGTTAAATCATGGCAAAAAATCATAAAAATAACATGAATAAAGTTTAAAATACAATTGTGTCTATGAAATTTACTATGCTCTATGCGTTAACAAACTTCGCAAAATAAGTAATTGTAGTTCCACGACGCACAGCGGGCAGTTTTCTTAATCTGGCGCACAGATATTATTTCACGGCTTTGAAGTCTTCGTAATTAAATCTAATGTTCAGAAATCATGGCAATTAATGTAAATTGGGCATTATTTTCTGTTTTTAATTACAAATAAAGTTAATAGGGTCTTAACTATTTTATGTCCAGTTTGAATTTGATGAAGAATAAATGATTGCTAAGTGAAACTAGTTTTTGAACAAGGATCTAAGGATATGAACGAAAACAGTAATTTACACGTGGGAGAATATAAAGATGGAGTGGAAAGTGAAATGAGACGAGTGATAGAGGCGGGCGATAAACAAGAAAAAAAACTGGTTGAATTTTTTAATGGACTGATTAGGCGAGAAAAGAATAATTAAGTATGCCCATAACTGAGTGGGATACTGTGAATATTCTAATGTTAATTTTAGATTTTAAACTTTAAATTAAAAATATTATTTCACTTAATTTGTGGAGATTCAAGTTTGCTACCTGTTATAAATAGAAATATTTTTTAATAATTTTTGTAAAAGATAAACAATTGAGAAACAGAGCAAAAAATAAAAAAAAACATCTTGAATGAATTCTGATATTTTTATTTATGAGAAAAAAAAATGAAACAGATATTATGAATTATATGGATTACTCTGCTTAATCAATTCGTCAAGAATAAATGTATAAAGAAATGTACAAATGAAATATAGTTGTCATATAAGAACAAATTAATTAAATGCACTGCCTTATTAAACAAAGAAAAACTTTCATTAACTTTTTCCGTGATACGGAAATAAAAAAAAATCTAATTGCAATTTTTTTACTTGTTTTAAAACACTTCATCCAGCTAATTTGTTTACTGCGCCATAGATGAAAAAATGCTAGAAAACGTGAAAAAAAAACAAATATTTTTACCTTCCTACCAGTACCAAATAGAACTTATTTCAGGAAACCTTTATTTATTTTTCATTTTTGAAAGGTATATTTTATTTATTTTTATCTACTTATTAATTAATTTTGTAGTTTGTAGGGGTTATTGTGAGGTGATCCTAGCTAAAAGGCCAATTAAGGGTAATAGAAAGTTGGAGGGTTTAAAAAAATACAGTAATTAAAATATGAAAGGAAAACTTCCAAGGAATTATTTTAAAAAAGAAGACTATAACATTCCTTTTAGATAATGAATTTCAATGACATTCAAAAGTGCATGGGTGAGTAATATAAGAATATTTATTAAAAATGCATTTTACAAATTGTATATATACCTAATTAATTACCGCGCAATATAATCGAATTACACTTATA
This sequence comes from Trichonephila clavipes, assembly GCA_019973935.1. Lineage (NCBI taxonomy): Eukaryota > Metazoa > Arthropoda > Arachnida > Araneae > Nephilidae > Trichonephila > Trichonephila clavipes. Next base: position 180,152 of record BMAU01016400.1, on the reverse strand, counting down.
AAATAATTTAATTATAATATTACTTAATGAGGACAAGAATAATTATTTTTATAAAACTCAGGTTTTAGCGACCTAAACAATTCTTTTTTCGAAAATAAGGTAACGAGCAATCCAAGGCAATTCATTAAAAATGCAATTTACTGATTTATTTTAAAGTTTAATTAACTTTCATTACCATTCCAAACTTATAGAAAAGGGAAAAAATTGAAGTTTTATTAAGTGAGGATTTTTTTTTAAATGTTCCTTTGCGATAATCATATTTTTTTTTTTCCTTAAGTAATTCTATTTTTACGATCAGAATGTAAAATTATGTGTACAAAAACCTTATTTATGTTTGAAAAAGTTCTTATTAATACTTTTTTGGAAAAGTATGTGTTTTACACTAAAAACACATGTAATACAATTTTGAACAGTATGATAAATGAAAAACTTTCAATTCAAGGATTTCGGCAGCGAAGTTGAGAATATCAGAAATCAAAGCATATCAATATTTTAGGGCTTTACAGGGTGGGGCGTGGGAACTTCCTTTTTTGAAAATGCAATAAAACCCACTACATGTTTTATTCGACTTAATTGTTATTTTCCGTCTACCTCCCAACATTGGATTTTTGAATTAACACAAACACAATTTCTGTAAAATGCCGCCCTTCATTATTAATACATTGATGCAGTCGATAGCGAAAATTTTAAGTCGCCTTTTCAAGCATATCGACCGGGAATATTTTCCCTTTTGGCTCGGATGTGGTTCCTTGGGTCTTCCAGGATCTTGGAGCAATCTTTTTAAACCAGGTACTTGATATAAGCCCACAGAAAGTAATCAGGAGGGGATAGATCAGGTGAGCACGTAGGCCAGTTTACGTCCCCTTGCAGGGAGATCAGTTATTCGGGGAAGGCTGCTCTTAAAACCCCCATGGAAACCTGGAGGTGTGAACTGTTGGCCCATCTTGTAACCACACAATGTCAAGATCCCCTTCTTCGAGAGCGGGTAAGAAGAATTGTTGAGTCATTGTCATATACCGGTTTGAATTGACACACGAACTCATTCCCCATTTTTATGTATTTTAACTGTCTTCGGATGTCCTTTTCTTTCTTTGGAGACATTCCCCGTTGCTCTAAAGGCGTTATTCTACATTAAAACACATTTAAGATCAGGAAAATGACCTCGTGGGAGAATAAGGAAGTGACAACGAAAGGCATGTTGCCCTGCAATACCTGACCGATCGTTTGAGAAATGCTCCCTCTCGGCAAAAGCGAGCTGCTGCATAGACCACAGCATGTTTGAGACGGGTGGGAACACACATATCCTACTGCACCTCTTCCATCCAACCCCTTATCAGTCCCCTCCTCTCTCTACGAACATCACAGGAACATGTTCAAAAAAAAGTTCGCACGCCCCGCACTGTACACCGTTCTCACGCCAGTTCATCAAGAGAGGTCCGGACCCTACGTTAGAGATTGCCATATTTTCCCTACTTTGAAACAGTATCTAGGTGGTAAACGTTTCGGAAGTAATGAAGAGTTGGTGAATGAAGTAGCTACCTGTCTCTTATATGATAATATTATATTCTACATCCTGGCGGCAGAAGAGTATTAAAACATGGGAATTCAAAAGCTTGTTAGTAAATACGGCGAATAATTAAATATAGTAAATGGTTATGTAAATAATGGTGGTAAGCTTTTGTTAAATGATATTTTTGCTCACAAAAATAGTCCCCTCCCCCCTTTCTTTACAAATGAACGATCTTTATTTTCTGCATGAATCTCATGTATATAATTTTTGTTAAGAAATGATAAAATCTACAGCTTTTTATAATACTGCTTGTATGTTATTTTTCCTAATACATATAATATCTTTCAAAGTTCCTTTTAATATTATTTAAACAACATCGAAAAAAGGAATTTATTGGCTGTACGTTATTTGAGACATTTTGATTTCACTATTGAAGAATGGGAGATTATATACAATAAAACAATTGGAACCACAATACAATACAATATACAATACACAAATTAATATAAATCTCAACATATATTTAAGAACAATGTACAAGCCTCAAAAATAAGCAAGAAATAATTTAATTAAATTAAAATAGTATTATATGGGTGTCTAATGAATATTTCTCATTTTAAATTCATTGGAATTTAATTTCAAATAAATTTTATCCATCTTGCTTACAAATTCAATCATTTAATCAGAATCATCCATTTATTTAAGAGATATCTATTTCAAGTTATATGCAAGAATTTTTGTACTTTAATTTAATCAAGAATATTGTAGAAAAATTAAAGATAGAAAGAAGACACGTTATTTCTTTGACATTTAAACCTTTTAATTATTATTTAAATGTTTGATGTTCAAATCTCATCCTCCCAATATACATATTTATAACTAAATTAACAATGATATATTTATTTATTTATTTACTTACGTTTACTTATTTCTTAGTTTTAAAAGCAGATTAATGGTTACATATTAAAATTATTTTCAAAACAATTTCAAAAATTTGAAGCATGCATATTAAAGTTTAATTACAAAATTAAATTAATTATTTCACTGGTGTCGAAAGAATTTCATCTTCATAGATGAATTTTAATTCTATACGAATTCACTTTATAGAGCAATAAAAAATCATCTCGGATTTAGAATTGCTTAGTAAAGGACAAAATGTAAATAGTAGCAATTTTAAGAAATTACCATTTTGATGCAATGATCAAAATAATTTTCTTCGTGATAAATTTATCAACAGAAACCACCATTAATTAAATTCATAGTTAAAATGATAGTTAGTAATAAAAAGAGCAATGCATTTTGATATTGAAAACATCACATGTTAATTTTTTTATCTTCCTTCCCGCCTAATAATATAGGCCAGAATGGCGAACCAATGGCATGCGACACAAGATTTTGGGCACTCCACCGATCAAATTGGTTTGCATTTTATTTCAAAATAATAAAGTTCATTTTGAAGTATTACAATCAAACGCGAGTGGTTGGTTGCGGTGCGGCGGGAAGCACACTCGTTTGTTATTGTTTTACCTTAGTTACGTTGCACAGTGGGCAGTTTCCCCAATCTGGCGCATGGAAAGTCCAAAAACTGAAACTGCGTAAAATAAAACAACAACCCACAATTTATGGTTCTCTTCAGTTCCCTAGCCTTGTGGCAAATAGTTTTTGCCAGTACGCGAATGGAAATTGTCAACAATTATCGGTTTAGATCGGGTTTGTTCTTGTTACAATAAACACTTTCGAGAGCCTCCTTTTCAGTCGCAAGTTCTATCGTTTCGTCTGAAAAGGATTTTGCAGATTTAAGCAGGGTTTTTGAAAATAAATACTATGAGTAAGTAATTTCTTGATTTGACTTTCAAATTAGGTTCAAGTTAGATTAAAAATTGTAAAACATAACATTTAGCACAGCATGTAACGTATATCATACTAACGTATGTCATTTTTTGTGTGTGTTTATTCGAGTAGAACTTTTGGGATTGACACAGATTGATCACAGTAACACTTAAGTCATATATAGTAGATACAGACCTTTAATTTAATACCAAATTTTTTGCTGCTATTTCCTGATACTCCCAACGTTATGATTTGTTTAGCGTTGGCCGATTGTGTTAGGAACTCAATGTATGGAAGGAAGAGCAAGATTCCAAGCACAAAACTAGTGTTGTTTTCAGTTAAATTAGGACTACAATGGACTTTGATAAATATGAGGACAGCAGCAATTAAAATTTAGAAAAATTGTTAAAAATTTCTGCTTGTTTGTTGGGCGAAAATGGATGAGGTGCCATAGAAATGAAAAATTTCTTCTCCAAGTCGAATGATGCGTGGTTGTCGGGAAAGTAAGATTCATATTATATTTTATTATTTTGAAGGAAACTATATAACTAATATTTTAGTTTGGTACTTTATGTTTATTAAAGCTTATAATAATTATTTTTTCAAAATCATAAACCTTAAAATGGTTTTTCTCAGTTTGTGTTTTTTCGCATTCAAAATACTACTTCTTCCACAATTATTTACCAATCATATCCATTTTTTCCTGTGTTTTTTGTGTAACGCTTGTAAAATATTTAGGGTTCCATTTTCTGTAAATGAAATACTTCTTTTCTTAAGAAATTGAAGTGTGGGACATATTAGGTTTTTGGTTGAATTTTAATATTTATATATATCGCAACATTTTATTATTTTTTTCCTCCAAAACTAATCAGGGAACCGTAAAATCGATCCCTAAAGGTGTTTAAAACATCCTCAGAAATATTACAAAAATTTCATGTCAAAAAATTAGCAAAAAAGAGTAGAATTTTAAAAATTTCCAAATTTTTTAAAAGAAATTAAATTTCTAAAATTGTGTGCATAACACGTGAAAGTTCATTTTCTTAAATAAACATTATATAAAATTCTAAAATGTAATTTTTAAATACATATATAAAAAATAATGCTTAAATCCTTTAAGTCCTTAAGAGTAATAATGATCCTTAAGAGTAAAAATAATGCTTAAGTCCTTTAAGTCTTAAGTCCTTAAGAGTCCTTTTAAATACTACCTATTATCTTTTATTGTATGTGTACAATTTTATGTTTCATTGTATTTGTTTAATCTTTAACTATTATTAAATTTAATTTTTTTAACTTGCCACACTATTTCTTGTACATATTCTCCCACGTATAAATTACTGCTTCCGTTAATATCTTTAGAACCTTGTTCAAAAACTAGTTTCACTTATCAATCATTTATTCTTCATCAAATTCAAACTGGACATAAAATAGTTAAGACCCTATTAACTTTATTTGTCATTAAAAACAAAAAATAATACCCAATTTACATTAATTACTATGATTTCTGATCATTAGATATAATTATGAAGACTTCAAGGCCATAAAATGATTTCTGTGCGCCAGGTTAAGAAAACTGCTCGCTGTGTGTCGTGGAACTACAATTGCTTATTTTGCGAAGTTTGTTAACGCATAGCATAGTAAATTTCATGGACACAATTGTATTTTAAACTTTATTCATGTTATTTTTATGATTTTTTGCCATGATTTAACTTGGCTAGTTCAGCACACAAAAAAGTGCAAGATAATAAGGGTATCAAAGAATTTAAAACTTGGTGAATCGAGAATCATGACATGATTAATAAAGACGACAGAGCGGCATGTGATTCATGTTCCGGAACAGTTGTATGTAGAACATCGTCTGTAAAATGGATTCCAGGTACATTCAATTATTTCAAGAAGCTAGATCATGCTATTTTAATCATATTATCATCTACCTTTGCCTATGAGTCATTATTTTTGGAGATAAATAGCATTAAAAACTCGCCTAGAAACCGTTTGGCAGATCACTCCAATTCTTCAAGCATTATGCTAAAAGTAACATCTTACATTCCTAATATAATTTATTTGTCATCTAATATGCTAAAACAGAAGTCACACTAATGTTACTTTAATTTGAATTACACGCATAACTAAAACATTTACTACTATACAGGGCGAAATATATTTTTTCGGAGTAAATAAAAAGTTTTGAGTTCTGTTAGTATTTAGTGTTATTATATTATTTTCCAAATAATCACATATCAAAATTATTTCACGGTACGTCCATACCTCATTAAACTTTTCTTTAGACAAAAAAGTGCTTACTGATACATAAAGGTTTGCCACCCCAGGTAGAGGAAAATACAGAGGAAGGCTGACTGACTGTTTAAAAGAAATTTTAAAACAAGTTAAAAAGTATTAATAAGTTCTTATAATTTAAGGCAATTATATCTTTTATTGTCATAAAACTTTTGTGGATATTCTATAAGAAAACAAATAATCCTGTTCAACACAAATTAATCTCCTAAGTTTATTTGTGATAGACGTATTTTTTTCTCTTTCAATGTTTAATTGAATCCCTAATTAATTTAATGAAAAGATTGCAAAAAATTAAATAAAAGGAATTTGAATAAGCACTCTATCGAAAACTTTTCCCGAACACTTGTGAATAACTAAATCATTGAAGTGTCTAATTATTTGTAAGATTTCTGTAATTATAACAGATATGTATTCATTGAAGCATTCAAGCGTCTTCTCTTTCAAAAAACTGGAAACATACAAAATACAGAGATAAAACTGGGAAAAGCTTTTCTTTCAAGCATTTATATCTCTTGAACGTAATGTGGTAGAAATAAATGTATTATTTTATTGTATTTTAAAAAGAATTATTCTATCTATATTTTTCTGCTCATTTAAATATTTTTATGATAATTTTGTGAATGTTTATAGATATATCTTCTAATAGAGGCAATTTATGGGAAAGTGGATAAATCTTTCCCTTGCATTACTTACTCTTTCGTTATTTTTGTCATCTCATTAGAGAATCCGTGGTTAAACAATGATGGAAAAATTTCAAGCAATACCTTAGTGCCTAACAAAACATAAAAAAAAAGTTATTCTTTCTATAATATGGTGCTGTAAATTCTCTAATCCAGTGTTTCTCAAAGTTGCAATAGACGTGAACCAATATTCAATCATAATTTTCATCATGCCCCCTTACTCTCATACAATAAATATGTATTTTAATTCAATGATACTATACTTTGACCCTAAAACTGCAAAACGACTTTATACTATTAAGCACCCCGTCGTATATAAACGTCTCGCTAAGCCAAAGCGTTTGTTTCCTTGGACGTGTATATACGTCTTTCCAAAAAATGATATTTTCTGTGCAGTGCTATCCATAAAATTATTCTGAAGGCTTTAGAATGCAATAAAAGGACCTTGACAGTGTTTGGGAAGGATTTACTCATTTCAGATGATTTGCTCATCTTTATTCTTCCCTCCACCAATACATCACATACGCATACCTACGTGGAAAACGGTTGGCGTAAGGAAGCGAATCGTTTAACTTTTAATCGGAAGTTATGGGAAAAATTATAAACCGGACAACTTATGAAGTTAAGTGCTAATTTTTGTTTTTAATTACACATATGATAAGCCCAAGGGGTCACTGGTAAATAATAAACTTCTACTTAAATTATGATTTCTTAAAGTAATTATAAAATACATCGTGTAGCACTGATACATTTATAAAGATAATATATCAGTGTAAAAGTGTATTTTATTTTTTCTTATGTCAGAATGTATTTTGTGTGTCTACTTTTAGTAAATTAATAATTTTTAAGTGGTCTTTTGTTTTTGACTTTTCAATATGCTCGCGCCCCCTTCGTAGAGTTACACGCCCCAGTTCAAGAAACGCTGCTCTAAGCTGTTCCTTCCTCAAGGGCTCGATAGCCCAATGTTGCCTTTGGCCTTCTCAAGAAGCCCTTTTCCTGGCCAGACATCTTCCTGCTAGCGTTCTCCAATTTTTAGTTCTCAAAACTAGGAGATTATTTTCTAGACCATCAATCCAACTTCGATTTGGCCTGTCATTTCTCCATGTGTCTACTGGTTGGGCATTGAAGACATTCTGAGTGGAGCGGTCTTCATCCTTTCTTACAACGTGGCCTGCCCTTTAACTCTTTGTATTTTGATGAAGTTCACGACGTCAGATTCTTTTTATGCGTGGTAGAGCTCCAAATTTGATCTTCTTTACCACGTTCAAAAAAATTTCTTAAATTTCTAAAAAATAAATCTTAAAATCTGCCTTTCGTAAATACTTATCATGCTCTCATCTGTTCGAGACATCGACAAAGTTTCACATGCATATGTTTATACAGATCTTAAAAGACTTTTATACAATAGAACCTTTTTTATTGTTTTACTTTTGATTAAATCTCTAAGCTGTTATCTGCTTAAAATATTGATGCTTTTAATATGCTTTTCCTGTAATGGTGTCTCAATGCATAAGTACTGATTTGGCTTTGTATTTAAATGCAATTAGTTTTTGAAGATTTGCTATTTTACACTACATATAAAAAAATTTTGTTGGCATTGTTTGTTAAACTAAATGATTTTTATCACTAAATTATATTTAACTTCTTTAAATTCATTCTGTTAAATGATCCATAAATAATAATTTGTTTGATATAAAATAATGTGACTTTTTATCTGACTGAAATTCAAATTTCTTTCTTGCATTAAAGAACTTGAGAAATATGTTATTTTAAAGTTTGCTTTTTCTTAAAAAGTTTCCTCTTAGTGAAAATTAAGATTGCTTATTTGTAAATAAAATATCCAAAGAGTTATAGTAATATTTTTAAAGTATAAAATTTGCATAAAAAAGTTTTTGATAACTTGATACGAATTTGCGTACAATTAATTGGTATTTACATATTATACGGTGAACCAATATCGCCAAAGGAAGAGGCATTGCCAATTTAAAACAAAATGTCGACAAATGCTGTCATCGTTGTTATTGCTCTATTCGAAAGTGCGCTGAAATGGTTTCCACTATTGGCTGCATGTCACGAAATTTATCGACATTTTTGAATTTGAAAAAAAAATGTGCCCGTAAATACCAATTAATACATGAAAATATGCATTATGGATATTAATAAAGAGGCGTGATAATTCGTATTTTCTTATTTTATTTATTATTTTCCCAAAGCTTTAAAAAACTTTTTTTTATTCATCATTCTAAAATTTTTGTTTTTAGAACAGTATTTTAGTGATATTTAATATTCTTTCTTTATTTCGCCCACTTCAAATGTTTTTATGATGGATTTGTTGTACTAACACTGTTACGGTACACTTGGAAAATTATCGTTTATCATAATGATTTTTAATGTGCTACATTTAATATCAATTTGTTCATTCTAAAAATAAACAAAAATAAATTTTCTTAATAACATCAGATGTTATTTAATGTTCAAAAAAATCAGTTCCTCGAACGAAAATCATTACATTTCTTAAATTGACTTCTTGAACCGTAGAATATAATGTAAAAAGTGTTATAACATATAAAGAGAGGATATAAAAGATAACATGGGGGGAACCTTAAAAATAGAAATATATAGAAAACGACAAACGAAATTATAAAATAATAACGCTACCTCTAGATTTATCAGATGGTATTAAAAAATCAGTCTCTTCCAATTCATGAAGGAATGGGAATTTGAAACGAATTATGCTTCGAATAAGAATTTATTAAAGCTACCCGATACTCTTTACTAAAAGAAAAATTGGTGCGAGGTATTTTAAACGCAACAAATATTTGTTTTCAGATTATGATTTTAAACTAATTCTGAGAAATAAAATTAGTTTATAAAACCATTATTTTTAAAATAATTAAAACTTTTAAATTTATTTGAACTTTTAAAAATACTCGATTGTTTTTAGTAGTTTCATATAAATTGTAATTACAAGTATTAAATTATTGGGAATATAATGCGGAACTAAAAATTTAACTCTGTGTTAATTTTTATAAGTTTTACAGCTATAACCACTAAAAATGTGTGAAAATTAGTAAAATATTAAGCTTGACACTTAAAAAGAATAACTAGAGTTCTCAGACCTAAATTCATGCTGTTACATACCTGTAGAAATATCTACCAAAGCATTTCATGATTTTATCTTAAACCAAAACAAAAAAAGATTTGGAGCTCTTGCGACACTGGAGGCTTAAAGGTTGTCGTTTGAGATCATCTGCAATATTTTTCAAAAAAAATGCGGTTTTTTTACGCATGTTCTTCTAAATCAGTTGGACTCTAACTGATAAAATGTTAAACCTCTAACTGTTAGAGATTTAACATTTTATAAAGAAGTGGCAGCGGATATTTCTTTGCTTGTAGATTATTTTTATGGCTCATAAACATTTAGACGTCAAAAGATTATTCATTTATCGAGTAATTAAGAGATTTTCTGACATCAATGACCGTACTAAAAGCAGTAGTCCCGACTTGGTAAGCACACCAACTTTCCTCAAAACAGTCAAGCACAGAAATATGAAAAGACTACTTGTGTGAAACAGATGACTCGTCAAAAAATGACTGCTTGACAGATGACTACTTGTCAAAAAGAACAATTTACCACATTGTAAACTAGTGATTTTCAAAGTGGTCTATACCGACCCCAAGGGTCTACGTAAGCGGAAAAGTAATTTGGGGTTCTATGAGGTATAAAATGGGGGTCTACGACAATGGCTCTCATTAAACCAGATCGTGACTTTAATTTTAAAAGACAATTTAACCAAGTGGAACCAGATTTTCTTATTTAACAGCTATATTTATTAAATTTAATGAAGTTAATTTGCACAGTTCCAAGGCAACACTATAAATTTTATTGAAACAAGGATAATCATTTCAGTGTTTTGATGCCAGAATTAAGCTAAAGGAGCAATATTGTACGTCGCGAATTTTCTCAGTTTTCCAATTTACCATAGACAATCTGCAAGGAAAAGGACGTTTTAACCTACGTTCAGCCTTTAAATGCACTTTATTCAGATACTGAAACTAGATTTGAGAATTCTTGGACCCTGGTGATACAACAGTAGGCAATGAATTCATATGGCCACATCGAAAAAAAGATTGCTAGATTACAAGAGGAACTGATAGGAAGAGACACTAACGAAGATCTTGAAGTAGAATTTAGAAACTGGTGTGAGCATATATTTGACTTTAAAAAGATATTCCTGTTATTTATCCCGAACTATGGAATATCCTGAGAAAACTTTTAATTGCTTTTCCTAGCGAGAAAGGGTTTCAGCGCTGTTGACAAACTCCATGAAAAAAAAACTGGACACTTTTTACAGATGAGAGATTTAGTTTTAAATCTGACAAGATTGATGATGTTGCGAATTCTTTCAATTGAAACATCAATCCATCCTTCCCGTTAAAATCATTTGTTTGGCGCTCAGTTATTTAATGCATTAATTAAATTTTTAATTTAATTAATTCACATATACTTCTTAAGTTTTAAACAATATACTTTACTACAGTTAATTGAAATCTTTTAAAGTAAGTAGCTCTACACCAGCTGTCACAAAGACATTTAAGCTGATAAATTTGAAAAAGTTCAATATTAGATAAGTAGGGGTCTACCAAAATCCGAAAAACATGGCAAAGGGTCTATGAGACAAGGAGTTTGGGAACCTCTGTAGTTAACGAAGACCTTCGACTAGGATATCGAATAACTGGCCATTGTCTTACCAAATTATTAAGGAGCCAGAGATATCTTAAAACAAAAGCACTGGCCCCACGGTGGCAACAAACTGGCATAAACAAACTAGGCACATTCTTTAAAAGCATTTCCTTCATTAAATTGCAAATATTTAACATTTTCAGAACAAAATTGCTATAGTTTTCATTTTAATACTCATAAATGTGCCTTGTTTAAGTAATAAATATCTGATGTAATAACACTACGAAACAATGAGAAAATTCTTTATGGTTTACAGCATAATAACCTGAAAGTAATTCAAGTGAATGTTTATATTAATATCAGCATTTTATCATTTCAGCTTTAGCATCTTTTTTTCTTTTTAAATTTATTTTCGAAGCTCTACATTCTCTTAAAGTATATTTTAATCTTTACGAACGAATTCAAAAAAGGTTTTACCCTTTTTTATTCTCTAGATATGTCGATATTTAAAAAAAAATTTTTTTTCTCAATATGGAAGATAAAACCTACAGGAGTTTAAAATGTTTTGTAGCAGAAAAAGAGCAAACGTTTTCTAAATACTTTGCTTCCAGCAACATTTTTCAAGAGATTGGGTACTTGAAAAAGTTCAAAAGAATTTTAAAACTTCTTTGATATTCAGGAAAATAGTGCTCTTTCCACTTTTTTGCGAAGTATTCTTCTGAAAAAGAAATACCTTCGAGATACTTAAAGTATGAATTGCTGTTTATAAATGACAAATAATATAAATATATTCAAAAAGAAATTAAAAAATGTTTCCAATAAGTTTTGTAATTACTTTCCTAATGAGTAAATGAAGTATGAAGTTAAGATTGCGTAAATCATCTATGTATATTGACAAGACATAATTTTGAATAATAATGGTAATTATGCTCACTTTTTTATTGTTCTGTTAATGGTAATTCTGTGCTTTTTCAATTTCAAAGTAATTACTTTACTAATAAACCATTAAGGTTATTTTGAAAGATATACTGCATTAAAATTTAATTCTGAAGAAAAAATTGAAAATAAATTATTATTTAACATTAAAAATAAACTAGGAAATAAAATTTCTTATTCAACAAAGGAATAGGAATATAATATATAATTATAATATCTATAATTTCTGCTTTTTTCACTTGATTTGAATTAATTTGAAGCCTAAAACTGTTTCATATATTTTCGCGTCGTAATAAGTATTTGTCTTTGTAACAAACATTTTTTTCATGAAAATGTTACGCATTTTACTAAACGCTATTTAGCAATAGAATATTTTTTAAAAAAAAAATACGAGAAAGAAAGAATTTAATTACTTTAATGAAGTTATTTGAATATAATGAAATCGATCTCTATATCGATTAAAATTATGTAAAATGCACATTTCTTACGTAATCATGTTCAGATAGAAATGTTTTATGAACTCAGCGAATATATGAAAGTAACAGTGAATAATAATAATTTATACGAAATTGCAATTTAGATATAACCCACGCAAAAAATAAAATAAATAAAATTTCCACTTTAGAGTATAGACATCTTTCAAACGCACACTTTAAAGGGATGCACCAAGGAGGCTATGAATGCGATGACAATTGATAGCTGTTATGTACATGTATTGAAAACAAAGCGTTAGCGCACTAGCTTAAGAATTTAATGTTCGATTCAAGAAAAGTTACAAACGCAAATAAATCAATAAAATATTTGTCCTTTTATGCAAGCTGTTATCTGGCAAATAATTGACGCGGAGAGTTCAAGAATGCCTCCATATGAATTGTTTGCCAAGAACATTCCAATGGGCGAATTGGATCAGCGTGTTTCAGAAACAGCCAGCAATGCCTGCTCCACAGGGCTCTATTGGAAAGAGATCTGGCGATTACGCAGTACAAGAAAGTGTTTAAGAACCATGAAGACAAGGTATTAAAAGGCATGCTATAAGTGGATAGTGGGATATTATTTTGTTGAAATGAATCTGAGAAAAGAAGGGCTACATTGCGTGATCTAGATTCTTATCGACTTACACCAGTGTTTCTCAAAGTGTGGGGCACGACCCCCTGGGGGGCGCGATAACCCTACAAGGGGGGCGCGACCATATCGAAAATTTAAAGATTTTTTTAAAAAATATAACTGGAAAGAGAAGTAAAACAAAATAATTTCTTCCATAATAAAAAAAAATGCATAACAACATTGATATAATTTATGTTTATTATCTGGCCTTTTTCGTCATTAAATAGCTATCTTTGATCCCAAAACCAAATTAAAGAAAAAAAAACATTTTGTTTAATGAGAGATATTTTTATTACGCTTTAACATAAAATATTAGTCGTTAAGAGAAAAAAACGAAACCCAGACCCTGAGAAAAATTCTAAGAAGATAAACAATTCATCACTGTAATTATTATTGAAGTACCGTACATTAGTTATAGAAAAAGAAAAGGAAGACATGATTCACTTTTAAGTCAGGCTGCGGTTGCGCGGGGCATCTGTGATCTCTATTGAAGGAAGTGGTAACTGATCAACCAAAAGAAGAACCTGCTGAAAGATGCATATTATTCATGATTGAGAAACGCGATGAACATGAAACGAAAGGAAAATTTTCAAATGCTTTCTAAAGAACTCCATCAACTTAAAATATGAAGCCATAAGTGTACCACAAGGTTCAGTTCACCTTGTCAAAAAGACACAAGAAAGAAAAAGTTCAACTTGTTATTTGTTGATCATCAAAGATGTCACGAGTTCAAGCCCAGTACTACTAAAGACACGCCATGTAGGGGAGAGATGCACGTTATATCTGTCGAGAGCTCAAACGTCTTCTTGTTGGAGTGGTGTGGTAGTTAAAAGAGGCCAGTTCAAACGTCCTCTTGTTGGAGTGGCGTGGTAGTTAAAAGAGGCCAGCTCAAATATCGTCCTCGGCATTTGACCATGGTTTAAAATTACGAGGTCCGTCTCCAAAAGCCCTCGTGTAGCTGAACACTGCGATGTTAATATTTACTCACTTGGTCATGAAAGCTTTATAACTACAATAACTTGAACAAAATATGACAGCTTTGCCACCAAATAACATTTCTGTAATATTAGTGAAAAGTGTCTCTGATTTGCATCCTTTATTAAGGTCTTGCACTTATGAATCATTTTAGTTCAGTTTTATTGGATTTTTTCTCAAATCATCGAAGAAAAATTGAATAGTCCTTGAAAGCCGGTAAGTATACATTCTCTTAATTAAATTATTCACTGGAATTTTTTTTCCGATTTGTATCGTATACAGTAAAAATAATTATAAACAAATGATTGGGGTCACTGAGTGTCCCCGCACTACCATTAGCGTATTATCGAGTGCGCGCCTGCTCCCGGGTTAAAACCTTTTTAAGTCTTCTCACTTTAAATGTTAAAAAGTAACACAATTATTCTTCATCGGAATTTTATATTCTTTTTCATAGTTTAACATCAATTCTAAATGCTAATTATGTGCGGTTTAAAATTACAGTTCTTTTAAACAGTTATTTACAATTATAGCATTTATCTGAAGAAAAAAAAATCATTTTACATTTTTGTATACAATGTCGTGCACGCAGTTTTACTTTCCTTATAGAGTTCAGCTATTATATCAAGAATAATGTTTTATTTTTTAAAAAAATGAACTCGTTCAAAAAGCCGGTGTTTCAGCCAGTATGCGTTTAATGTATCAGTACTGAAGAAGGTATTTTTTAAATAATTTCTTAATACTAAATTAAGAACAAGTTTAATAATTATTAGGGACTTTCATGGGCTTGTCTTGTAGAGCAAATTTTTCAAAGGAAGGTTTAACATCAGAAATTGACACTCTGAGTTATTTTTCTATATTTAGCTGAGATCTATATTTTGTCTTCAAAGCAGCCACCGCAGAAAATCCAGTTTAACAAAGGTGGAATGTTGAAAATGGTAACAGTATATGAAGTGCTTTGGTTTTCAGTACAGAGAATTCATCATCCACCTCTACCCAAAATTCAAACAGCGATTTATTACAAAATTGCCTTTTAATTTTTAACTGGATGTGAAATCTATGAAGATTTCACATCCAGTTCGGAAGTTGAGAGCCCTTCGGGAGTATCTTGAAATAAATCCCTAATCCACTCTTGTAACTTGCAACCAAGTTGTACTCATCCAAAAAATACTTTTTAATATTCTTTGCCAGCATGGCTAAATGATTTTACATGATTATAAAAACAACTTTCACATGTTGTTCTTCAGATTTGTAAGTTTTAATGCATATCGAGCTGGGGCTTTTTTTCCCATCATTTACTTCAGTAGTGGTAAATCCAAAATTTAAGCAGGTGTCGTCCACGTCACTTGACCATGGTTCAAAATTATGTGGTCCGTCGCCAAAAGCCCTCGTGTAGCTGAACAGTGCGACGTTAATATTTTAACTCACTCACTCACTCCAAAATTTAAGTATTTTTGAGAATATCGCCTTGATTTAATTTTCGGAACCATGCACGTTCGTCTGTGTACTTGTTGATCCTTTATTATCATCGAATGTTTGCTTACGACTTAAAAATGTATGTGTGATTTTGTTTTAATCTACTGCCGTAAATACTTAATTACCGTGAATTACAATTAACGTCCAAATTAAAAAATGTACATTCAAGATAGACTCAATAGCTATAGAAGTATTAAGACGACCAAAACTGACTGGAATTGTACGAGGAAAAGCATTTTTACATGTTTTGCGCAGACTTCCGATAGGTTGCCCAGACTCACGCAAACGTATCCGATAATGCCAGATGAGATGGATAATGATAGAGAGCAACATAGACTAGACTATTTTTCTAATGACTTTTGTACTTTGAGAAATGGATGCTGAAGGAAATAAATCTTTAATTAAATATATCATTTTGCGATCTGTTCCAGTTTAAAAATTAGAGAAAGAAAAATAGCATAATAATAAGTAAATAATATATATTTTAAGTAAAAAAAAATTTTCTTAAAATATATACTGCTTAAAAGTTACATATACAAAATTTAATATACTTATTGTATTAATTTGTACGGTTTATAATAAAAATCGTATTGTAACTTTAGCGTCTCTATCTCAAAGTGCATTTTTATTGCAGTGAATACATTATTGTTGTACAGGTGGGGGGCGAGAAAAATTATGATTGAAAATTGGGTCGCCAGTATTGAAAGTTTGAGAAGCACTGACTTATGTTACTAATTTGTATGGTTTATAATTAAGATCGCCTATTGTAGCTTTAGTGTCAAAGTGCATTATTATTGCATTCAGTACATTATTAATGTATAAGGGGGGCGCGATAAAAATTGTGATTGAAAAGAGGGGCGCCAGTATTGAAAGTTTGAGAAACACTGACTTACACTGTGCTGTAAGGGTAACAATGGGCAAGTATCAAATAAAATGGCACCTCAAACTATAATTCCTGGTTGTCAGGATATGTGGTGGCCGGCACTCCGATCAGTATCTGCTATCTTTACATCTCTTCGCAGGTTTTCTTCTATACTACAATGCACAATGAATTAACAATGTTTGTACGAAGTATTACACACTGCATCAGGAGAAATATGACATTTCACCGTGTCAAAAAGACACTAGCCAGTTCAACATGTTATTTGTCTATCATCAAAGGACAAAAAAACTACAAAAACTTTAACAACATATGGCAGTTTTACTTACAAATAACATTCCTGTAATGTTAGAGAAAAATGTCCGCGATTTGTGTCCTTTATTAAAGTCACGCACATTTGAAATGTATCAGTTCAGTTTGATGGATATTTTTTCTCAAGTTATCAAAGAAAAATTGATAAGTCCTTAAAAGTAGGAAAATATACTTTCTCTTAGTTAAATTATTCTCTGGAATTACGATTTTTATCGTGTACAGTAAAAATAATTATTAAAAAAAAAGATTGGGGTGACTCAATCACCCCCACGTGACCATTAACGTTAGTATTGAGTGCGCGCTGAAATTTAAACTTTTAAAAGAAGAAAATAATAGTAATAAATAAGTTAGGATAGAAATCTATTATATACATTGAGGATAAAAAGAAATTTCAAGATAAAACTATACTAATATCCTGGAAATTATCTGGCTTAATGTTAAAACAAAACACTTTATATATTTTTTAATCAAATTCACCATATAAACTAATTTCAGTTGTCGTAAGCTCAAAAAATACTTTGTGCCAAAATAATAACAAATTATCTGAATAAAATTTATTTCTGAAGTTGTATTTTGAATTGAGAATACATTAGATTAAAAAAAAGTATTCAATATTGCACTTTAAATTTTACCTAACACTTGAAAAAAACATTCTAAATTAAAGAAATATATCACAGTGAATATTTATTGGTTTAGTCAAAGATTTAAATGCTTATTTAATATAGTGTCGATTTATCTTCTAAAAAAGATTTTATCCGAAATTCTTATAAAAAAAATAAAGAAAATGAAATTATTTTCTACTAAAAGGCGGTTTCTATCGGACAAAATCAACGGGAATATGTATAATTTTTAAACGCGTTTAAAATAAGTTCTTATAATTTTGGGAGGGTTTAATTCCTGAAAGCTCATTAAGATTTTTATAGCATTATTTTCTTATGATAAATAAATTGATTTAATAATGCTGAGTTTTTAAGAATTTCATAAATGTAATTAAAGAAGCATGTTTTTTTTGAAAATCCAATATGTAAAAATAAGGCTGGTCATGTAAAATTACTTCAAGATGAGAAAAGTGATGTTTTAAAAAGAATATTGAAGGGATTAAATACTTCTTTTAGGATAAAAATGAAATTTTGCAAAGTAAAAGTTTTTTAAAAGATAATTGCAGCAACAGAAAAAAAAATTTAAAATTATTAATTTCATTCTCTAAAATTTATGTATTTTTAAATGTGTCATAATTTTAATTTATTAAAAAAAACATAGAATTTCAGTGTAATATTCGCAACATTTTTGTTTTATTTAAGAAAAATTAATAACTAAATAAATAATTTTCTATACTAGCTTTTGGATAATTTATGTAATATCTCAATAACATGCAGTTTAGTTAATAAAAAGTGCAACGTTATTTTTTAAAGTAGTATTAATCAATTTAGGAAACATACGATAAAGTTAATATTTCAAGTGCTTGAAATTATGTTTGTTTTGAAAAATTTAACATTACATTTTTATTTCTCTCAAGTATAAAAACAAAATTCAAATATTGTTGAAGTTGAACTTCAAAACATTTGGAAAATCTATGAGCATTTCCCTTTGATGTGAATATTTCTAATTATGGAAGGAAAATTCTTTGCACAACGTTTATACTCACTTCAGACATTATTCTAAGCCGTCACTCGTTAAAAAAAAAGAAAAAAAAATGTGTTATCATCATGAACATTCAAAGAAGGTATACATTTTATTGTGACACCCTGTACTTCTATATATAAAGATAAAACACAAATCCCTTAAAAAAACAAAATGATGAAATTAATAGAACTCAAAGTACTAAATCTCAAAAGAAATTCTCAATATAAAACTAAAAATAACTAAGTTCTGGACTAGATTAAAAATTGAAAACTTAACCAAATGCAACCTTAGACTAAGGACCGATAAGTGGTGGTGGGGGGTAGCTATTTTGATGGTACCTACTTTCCTTCTATTGCAATTGGGTAGGCTAAAATTAAAATATTGTTACACGTAGATCCGGATTCGAGGATTTTATGCCAAAAAATCACAAAGAAAATAAATAGTTCTTTAAGAGTGTTGTGAATTTATTATCGAAAATCCAATAATTTAAATACAGAATTCAGCTGCAATATTCACAAATTAAACCTCCGAAGGTCTTCACACCTTCAACAGCAATCAAACACAATAATTAGTGTTTAAAAATACACGTAAGTAAAGATTATTCGCAAGCGCAGCCGAACTAATCGCTAGTCAAAACAATCCTCACTACTCGCTGGTTTAATCAAGACTCATCCCCATACCGGCGAGCATCGTTTTTATAGGCGCGACAGAAACTTCCAGAAATATAACAGCTCGTAACATTAGTGGAGAGATATACTACTTTCTAGAAGATTCCACAGGGTTCCCAACTCGCCAACATGGTCGTTAATGACGCCGAAATCGTCGCCAAAATCGCCAAATTGGCTGCCAACTTGGTCACCAAAAATGATGCCAACTTTGCTCTACCGCCAAGATTTCGCCAAGTTCTCATTGAATCGCCATTATAACGTAAGGGGCGGCATTGCTTGTGAGTAGTACAATTTTAACATGAAATAAATATAACATAGAGCAATGCAAATGCATTAAACTCTCAAATACAAATTATTTACACAAAATTCGTAACAATATTGAAGTTCATAAAAATTTTAAGAATTTAAAAGTCAAAATTTTAAAAATTAAATTCATATACAGGGTTATATCAGAAACGATCAACCCGATTTCAGAATTTAATAATTCCAAGATGAATAAACAGAAAATAATAATTAAGATGTCATTGTAAAGATAAAATATGGAATTGTTTTCGTATGTAACGTTTCTTGACGTAAATAAAATTTGTTTTCACAAATGTGTTCAGTGTGTGAGTTCCTTTGGTCACCCGTATTATATCATTGCGAACCTGGTCGCCCTAGACTTTTGCCTTTACACAGGCATCCAGTTTCCTGGAACTGCTTATACCATCTTCTTACAATATTAATTTCAGTGTATTTTAATGGTACTTTTCCCTAAATTCATGCTGAACCATGATTACTGACAGATTTTTTACAAACGAGAGCACACAGAACGCCTTCTCCAGCTGCGACGCCATTTCCATTTCTGTTCACAATTACAACATTGCTTCCCTCCTATTTGACAAAAACAATGTTACGAACTCAAAATTTCATATTTCATCTTTACAATGGCATCTTAATTATCGTTTTCTGTTTATTCATCTGGGAATTATTAAATTTTGTAATCGGGTTAATCATTTCTGATAACCCTGTATAGTAGCCAATCAACAGGAAATGTTTATATTTTTAACTTTTATTAAAATAATGTTACAAATAAATCAACGATATTCGAAGTATTAACTGTAATATTTATAAACAAGAATGATTAGATTGTTATAGTACGAATATTTAATTACTTGATAACCGAATATGTTGATCAGCTAACCTATTGTAGTATGTGTGTGTGTGGTTTTTTAGAGCTGAAACTCGTGATTTTAATAAACGCGTAATAGAGAGAAGTACTCTTTTTTAAATTAATTTTGATTTTGAGTATACAATTTGTAAAAATTACCATTTGCGAACTTAAATGAATTCATTAGTTTCTCGTTGTAGATATGATAGGCATTGACAAATTTTCTCTAACTTTTTCAGAAATAAATCATCAATGAGAAAAGGTATAGTTTAGATTTTTTCCACCAAATTAAAATTCCTTTTATTCAAAATATGCTTATCTGCTTGCTTAAATCATTGAAAAAGAAATGTTTTGAAATGTCATATAATCAATATATATATATATATATATTAAAATAACTATATATATAGAACAATACAGCCCTATGTGTATATAAATATAAGAAGGAGATGAAGTGGGGGTTTGAAAAATGATGTAGACTTCATTGGGTGTGAACAATGTATAAGTAAAGTAAGAGAAATATATTTTAAGTTTATGAGAAACGAAAATAAATATATTTAAAAAATATTACATTGTTGGGATTCTGCAGTTTTGTGCATTAGACCTAAAATACTATAATAAAATCGAATGAATATTTAAATAGATGTTATACATGTTATAACAAGCAATGCATAGAAAAATAAATCGCTATTTAAGCTGCAAGAGTCTGCTAGATATTTATCAACATATTCTTCATTTACTTTAAAACAAACTTTACGTCAAAAATTTTA
Source organism: Trichonephila clavipes (assembly GCA_019973935.1). Taxonomy (NCBI): domain Eukaryota; kingdom Metazoa; phylum Arthropoda; class Arachnida; order Araneae; family Nephilidae; genus Trichonephila; species Trichonephila clavipes. Next base: position 159,262 of record BMAU01016400.1, on the reverse strand, counting down.
ATATTACATAAGTATACTTGTTTTTAAAGAAAATGTTTACTTTTTAAAATTGATTTATGTAATTCAAAAGCAATTTACTTGTGTCATCATTTGTGTTATCAATAACAAAACTTATTTAATTTAATTTGTGTAGCAATTTTTGTGCATAAGTTTTTTTTCATATGTACAAAAACTAAAACTAGCATGCACGCACTCACGTGTATGTGAGTGCACTTGCGTTTTAAAAATTGATCAGGATCTACATATTAATTGGATATTATGATTCAAGAGACTATAAAGATAATAATAGATCAGATAGTGAATTGTATTTGTATTTTATATTCATTTTTAATTTATTGTGGTGTACAAAGACATTCATTAATATGTTTTCAAAACGTGCTTTTGAACTTTACAAAATTACTTTCATTGCATGGTAAACTGCAAATTTTTTTTGAAATTATAGTTTTGTGTTGTTAGTTTTATTACGAAAAATAAATGTTTTCTAATCCTATTTTTAGACTTAGCTTTCCTGTTAAAAGCGGTAAAATAACAAGTAAGGGAATCGTGATCCTCCTAGATTTTCGCGTTGATGGGGATCACTATTTTCTATCTCTACTTTGAAATTGTCTACACTGTCTACTTAGAAAGATGACCAGTATGAAAAGACACCTTAATCCTTAGAAGTTACGACAGTGGTTTGGAATCGGATTAAAATGACCATTCATTCAGTACTCAGAAGATTCGAAATAAGGTAGTGTGGTTTGCTAGGTATCTCAATTTAAAGCGGTGAAAAGAACGTTTCCCATTACTGCAAGATTCGTTTTGGTTTAAATGCCATTCATCTTTTAAACTACGTCTAGGGAATTTATTCAATTTTTAAAAAAATCTTTTTAGTTTCTCCTTAGAAAATGATGTATTTTCTATGCACAATATGTGAGTTTTATATTTAAGGTATATGATTAAAAGGTAAAAAAACTCGTTTATATCTGTAGTTCAAAGCATCTTAAACTGTGTTTTTCAATAATTTTAAGAAATTAGAATGTGGTATATCCTACAAAAACTCTTCTTAAATGTTTTAAATTTCAGAAAATTCACCATTATGTAGTATCTTCTCATATATTATTACTTCAGGAATAGCTTTTTTACAAGCTATTTCATATTTTATTTTCTTAGCATCTTGTCACTTTAATGTCATTTGTATGCATATTTTAAATACATTTTAGAATTCTAGAATTGTAAGTTAAACAAAAAGTCTTGCCCTGATTATAGATATTATTTGTGCCCAAACTATTATAATTTTACCGTGTACCCTCTCGGTATCTTGGAGAATGTTTAAACTGTATTCCAGTTCCCGTCCAGTGCTAAGGTATCAGACTACTTGCGACATTTTTTGAAAAAATGGAGATATATGGGGATTAGTTTGTGATTTTTAGAGATTTATTTAGTATAATTTAAGATAAACATCCTAAAAAAAAACAGAAAGAAATTCATTATTATTAAAATGGGATAAACTGGTGAAAATTTACGTACAATTACATGGACCCACTTTGTACAAGCATTTTATGAACAAATTCTCAATTTTTCAAATTTTGATATGTTACTTTGTTGTTCATATTTGAAATGACCTTCGGGATACGAGATGTTTTAATTTTTACAATAACTAGAGCCCTTTATCTTAGTGATTGTATGAAATTGCTTAAAAAAACAGTGATTATATTCACGTGAAAGACTGTAAATTTTGAAATAATGCAGTGATTGATAAATCTGAAGGTAAAAACAGAACATACACAAACAAATTTCAGCAAATTATTTTCAAAACTTTTTGAGCAATCACTGTCTCCGTTTGAGCTTTTCGAATAAAAAGAGAGAAAAAACACATTTAGAGTAAAACTCATTTTAAAATTTGACATCTTGTGTAAAGCTATGGCATCTTCTTTTACTAAAACACTTGTAGAAAAATGAAAAAGTATTGGTATTTTTATTAAGCTGGTGTAACATGGTTTATAAAATAAAATCACAAAAAAGTTGTCAATTTTTGAATAAAATCATAGTTTTAGAGTAGTCGTTTACCTTAAGTTCAACAAATTCTTCACTTATACTCGACCTTCCACTTCTAGGAAGATGCCTAACCGTGCCTGTTTCCTTAACTATTTCATACCATCCCTTTAATGATTTTGCCCCAGGAGGTCTTTTTCTATATTGACGTCGAAATGTACACTAAACATTAATAGGTGATTTCGTTTCATGAAACCAAAGCACACATTGAGCTTTCTTTTGAATCACGCCATTTATGCTAAAAATGAGGTATAAATGTTCCTTCTAGTCACTCTTAATGTAGCTTTCGTGCCATATATTGCACAACATAGCTACTAAAACTGACTTATTCAATGAAAGAATTTTACTTTATTACATTAAATCAGTGCTTCTCAAAGTTGCAATACTCGCGACCCTATATTCGATCATTATTTTCCTAGCGCCCCATACAATAACAATGTACTGAATTCAATAATATAATACTTTGACGCTAAGACTATACGATACGACTTTAATCTCTTAAGCACCCCCTTGTATATAAACTTCTCACTAAGCCAAAGTCTTTATTTCTCCAGACGTGTATATACGTCTTTCTGAAGTACGATTTTTCTGTGCACTGCTATCCGTAAAAGCATTCCAAGACTTTGGAATGCAATAAAAGGACCTTGACAGTGTTTGCGAAGGATTTACTTATTCCAGATTATTTTTTATCTTTTTATTCCCTCCCCCAACACATTACATACGCGTGCGTACCTGGAAAACGGTTGGCATTTGAAAGCGAATCGCGAAACTTATGTTCGGTACATATGGCCAAGTTTAATTATAAACCGTACAAAAATTATAAAGATAAGTGTTATTTTTTGTTATAAATTATATTTATGACAAACCCATGGGGTCACTGGCAATTAATAAACTTGTTTTTAACTTAGAATTGTTAAATTAGTTGTAAGATACATTGTGTAGCACTGATATATTTATAAGTGTGATATATCAGTGTAAATGTGTACTTTATTTTTTATTATATCAAAATGTATTTTGTTAATTTACACACACACTTTCAGTAAATTAATAATTTTTATAAGTAATCTTTTGTTCTCGACTTCTCAATATGCTCGCGCCCCCCTTTGTAGGGTTGTCACGACTCTCAAAGGGGGCGCCTCACAGTTTGAGAAACTCTGCATTAAATTGTTATTTTGTAACGATTTTTTTGAATAATTAGGGCAAGACTTTTGGCTCCTTCTATATTGATTTTACTATTCACAATAGTATCAGTAAATTTTCATTTTCGTTGATATATTTTCCTTAAAAAGTGGTCTAAAAATGCTTGCCTTAAGGGGGTTCACCCACGTGACGGCCTGTTTTTCTAAGTATTTTTAGGAAATGTTTTTGACGACCAGTAAAATGATAGAGCTTTACGTTTTTCATCATTTATTTATATGTGTCTTAAGAGTATGTGCATAAAATTTTAACCAAAAATATACAACAGAACGTGAATTATAGCGTTATGAACACACCTGCCTCGAAAAAATGGACGCTCACTTCATCCACGATTCCGGCTGGTTGACTTATTTGAAATTAAAAAAAAATAAATGACAGTGTTTTAATCTATAAGCTTAAATGCACCAAATGAGCTGCACTCATTAGAAAATATTAAACATTGGATTTTTGGTAGACTTCTGAAGAAAAGTTTCGAATTTCATGGTTTTTTGTTACATAAAATAGAAATATTTTGAATTTTGAATGATCGCTATACATTCGTTGCGTATCTATGTGCTGAGTCTAACCCAGTGTTTCTCAAACTGTGGGGAGCGCCCCCTGGGGGGGCGCGATAAACGTACAAGGGGGGCGCGAGCATATCGAAAATAAAAGATTAAAAAAATTTATTTACTGGAATGAAGTAAAACAAAATACTTTCTGACATAAAAAAATACACATTTACACTGATATAATTTATATATCTGCGATATTACGTCATAAAAAATTAAAGCTTCTACTTTTATTACGGTTTCTTTTCAAACCAAAATGAGAAAAACAAAACCCAGACCCATAATCGAAAAAAAAAAAAATTTAGGAAGATTAAATATTCATCACTGTTATATTATTGTCATCAGCAGTAGGCAGCAGAATGTAGTTGCTGCGGTTTGGTCTTCGAACTTACTTGTACGGTTAGTTACGTCCCTGCTCTTATGTATTTGTTTTTTCATTTAGGGAAGTTGCAAATAAACTATTTCTGCTGCGATTTTTTTCCTTGTAAAATATTTTTATGATTTTTGGAAAAGCACAGAGAGCTCTTTGAAGGATTACTTGGCCAAGATTTATTTCTATGAGTTATTCCCAAACATATAAAAATGCATAATGAAAAAGGTTTTACATAATTTTTTTGAACATCCATATTGTAATGAATACCCTTTTATTCCGGAGCTGTCACGCCGAGCACAGAGTGCACGAAATCGGTAATTCTGGCAAAACTGTTTAATTGTTACCAATGGCTCTGATACTATCCTCCTGTTTGACAGTCTTAACGTGTGAACTAAAATATATTTGTCACATATCTCCCTCTTTTTGGGGAGTGACAAACGTTTTTTTACAATCTTAAGGTACTTGTTTTGACTGAGTTCCCGGTGTGATAACTTTTTTTCCGAAATATTTTCTGTGTTCTTGAAAGTAGGGGAGTATATTTTCTCTTAATTAAATTATTCACTGGAATTACGATTTTTATTGTGTACTATAAAAATAATTATAAAAAAAAGATCGGGGTGGCTCAATAACCCCACTCGACCATTAGTATCGAGTGCGTGCCTGCTCCAGGTTTAAAACATGTTGAAGTCTTTTCACTTTAAATATTAAAAATAATACAATTATGTTTCATCGGAATTTTATATTATTGTTCATTATTCAACATCAATTCTAAATGCTAATTCTGTGAGGCTTAAAATTACAGTTCGCTTAAAACTAATTTTAATTTGAGCAATCATTTAAAAAAAATAATTTTACATTTTTGTAAATATTGTCGCGCACTTGGCTTTACTCTCCTTAAAATTCAGCGATTATATCAATAATGTTTTATTTTATTATAATTGAACTCGTGCAAAGAGCGGGTACTTCAGCCGGTATACTTTTAATGTATCAGTGCTGCACAGAGTATTGTATAACTAATTAATTAATACTAAATTAAGAACAAGTTTAATAAGTATTAGTGACCTCCATGGACTTGTCTTACAAAGTTTTTCAAAGGAATGCTTATGATTAGAAATTGACCCTCTGAGTTCTTTTTTTATATTTTGCTGATATCTATATTTTGTTTTCTAAACAACCACCGCATTTTGCAGTATGTTCCAATTTAAAAATTAGAGAAAGAAAAAATAACATAATAATTATCCTATTACTTAAATTTTTTTTGCTTAAAAGTAACATATACAAAATTTAATACTTATGTCATGAATTTGTACGGTATATAATTAAGATTATTGCTTTAGCGTAAAACAAAGTGCATTATTATTGCATTCAGTACATTATTAATGTATAAGGGGGGGCGCGATAAAAATTGTGATTGATAAGGGGGGCGCCAGTATTGAAAGTTTGAGAAGCACTGGTCTAACCTATAGATTTGAAACCATTCGGTCGAACCGTTCCTATGATATGATGGAGGTAAGTTTGAAAAACACAGTTTTGAGAAAAACGAGGTGAAAGTTTCAAGTCCTATTAAAACAATGAAAAGCTTAACTTCGCGCACCGAACGGTTTCTCTTCTAACACCTGCTTCTTTATAACGAATTCGAATTTTAAAAAAATCACTTTACCACCATGTTCTAGACGTGCTAAGGAAGCAATTTATGAAAAAAAAATTATTTTTTGAACCCATCACATGGATGAATCCCCTTAATTCTTAAAACAACCCAGAAGTAAATGGCACTGCATTAATGTATATTTTCATGTCAATAAGTAAAAAAATATAGGACTAATATCTGCCTGCTTTAGACTAAATAGACCAGAGGTGGGTAGATTTTTCCAGGACGCGGTTTACTTCTAATGTTTTCAATCTGTTGCGGTCTACCCAATGTCAGTGGTGCATACAAGGAGGGGGGAGGCACAAGTCCAGAACATCCCCCACAGCCCTTGATTTTTTTACCGATTGATTTTAATTCCATGTATACAGTACGATAAACTAAAGTACTTGTTAGTAATTTTTTACTGTTTTTTGTTCCCGACAATCTACAAAATTTAAAAAAACATATTTGGCAGCGTATTGCGGTATGACACCAGAATGGTAGACTTTCGACCCTCGACCCTTCAAAAATTCTTGCGTGCGTCAATGCCCAATGTCGTAGGTGTGGTGAGATAGCAAAAAAAAAGTCTAGAATATTTATTATAAATTAAAAATAAACACGGAATATGTGCTTACAGAACTAAAATAAAAAAAACTAACACTTTTAAAACTGCATTTAAAAAAAAACGAAAAATACAAACTTAATAATAATAGCTACAATTATAAGAAAATCAAATGATACATAAACTATCAAACAATTCAAAATAAATAAAAAAAAGGACATTTTTATCTAAAGTTTATCTTAGTTTTTATCTAAATATTTTTTTATATAAAGTTAGTTTTCGTTGTTGTAGTCAGTAGAAGACTTATGTAGTCTGCATATTTCATCCAATCTTGAATATTTTCGTTTATAAATACTAACTGCTAAAATGTTCGGGATGTCACTCAAAAATGTATCGGTGGTCCAACGGTAATCGAAATCGACGTAATGCTTACCCCGGGAATAGAGCAACGCTTTTGTTTCTTAAATTCGATTTACAATTCAACAACAAACAAATTTACAAAATCTATCACAATAGCAATTCAATGACGTATCATTCAATACAAAAGACTAACTGTCAAAATGTATGAAAGCGTAAAAAGTAAAAGAGCTTTAAAGAAAACATTCCTTAAATATTTAAATAATCACTTTAAGGAACCTACTGTATTCAAAAAATGATCAGTCACTGTATCCTGATCAGCTGAATTAAAGTCAATTTTTCGAAATTCAATTTGAATTCGCGCGTTGTTTTCATTAAATATTAGTCATTTTAATTCACTTGTACTGATAACTCAATTACTGGTTCTATTTCTGTGTTGTGCGCCAGTGTAAAGGAAGAATTCAAAATCTAACATAACTTCTCTAATCTGTCATGGATAAATTCGATTTACTTCTGTAGAATTAGAGAAACTACTTCTCATTTTAACAAATAAACATTCTAAATCTTTCTTTCAAGTAAATACATATTTATTATAAAACAACTTGAAATTGTTTGCATAAAATATTGAAAACATTTTGAAATAGAAAATTTCTAAAAAATATAGAAAACTTGCGTTAGAGTAATTGTAATGGAATTTGGGTTTTATACACTTTTATTATATGTTGAATGTTTTCAATCTAGCTTTAAAAGAGCAATTTAAGTGAAATTTTGAAAACTATAACCCTATTATAACAAAGTAACGATTACTAACAAATAATTTCCTTTAAAATAAAAGAATTATTTTAATTTAGCAGAATATTAAATGAAGCCGAACTGAGTGTGGTTTCGTTTCTTAAGACGTGAGAGGATCAGGATAGATAATATCCTTTTGTTATTTAAAATATTTTGAATTCTTAGTGCTTCTCAAACTTACTCTGTCTATGAACCCCTTTGGATGAAAAGATTTGGCCAAGACCCCCACAAGTGAATAACAGAAATTTTTTTAATTTAAATATGATGCCCTGAAAATGATAAATGAAAATGGTACTTATGAATATTATATAACTAGCCGTTGCCCACCTGCTTCACTGGGTATTTCACGATGTTGTATATATGTATAATGTTTACATATATATTAATTATTGATATCTAGCATTAAGAATTCGATTATATTGAAAAATATATTTATAGCTGTTACACTCTCGCCCCTTGATATAAAAAGAACATAAATTATAATATCTAATTTCTAGTTATATCTAAAATAGAAGGAGAAGGATATTTTTCGCTCACTTAACCTAATAATCAAGTGGATTTCCACCAAAGCAACTTTCAGTGGATCTCTACTCCATAAAATAAACATGTATGCTAAATTTCAAGTCTAAATCTAACAGAGCAAAAACGGAATTTTTATCATCAATACCTCATTCAGAGCACTCTTAGCGGATTCCAATTCAACAAAAGAAGCATGCAAACCAAATTTTATTATTGTAGTCTTAGCAGTTCGAAAACGGGAATTTTGTCTACCAATACGCCCAATAACTCTCCCCGCTTCCCCCTGGAGTTGATTTCCGTAAAATCCATTCTTAGTGGAACTCTATTCAACTATAAAGAAAAGTGCTCAACAAATTTCAAGTAAATGAGTTAAATTCAAAAACATGAATTTTTCTATAACACGCCTTAATCCCTCGCAACACCACTCCTTCAGGGGTCCGTTTTCACAGAAATCTTTGTAAAAGGAACTTTATTCCATGAACGGAACATACCTTCTAATTTTCAAGCAGGTGTTTCTATTAGTTGAAAAGCGGAAATATTTATCTATTACGCCCTTTAATCCCCCTCAGTGACCCTTGGGGATCAATTTTCCCCAAAACTATTTTGTAGCGGATCTCTACACCATGAAAAAAATTCGCTTTCCAAATTTTAAAACTGTACGCCTAATAGTTTAAAAATGGAAATAATTTTCTATAACGCCCCTTAAGCCCTCGCAACGCCACTTAGGAAACGATATTCACAAAACCGATCTCACGGCATATCTCTACTTAATGAATGGAATCAGCTTACTAAATTTCGAGATTTTACGTCTAATAGTTTAAAAAAGGAGTCAATTGCCTATAACGCCACTTAATACTCTGCAACGCCACTTGGGAGTCGATTTTGACAAAACCCATTCTGTATGGGATCTGTACTCTATGAAAGTAATCCGCTTACCAAATTTCAAAACTGTACGTCTTATAGATTAAAAATGGAAATAATTATGTATAACGCCCCTTAAGTCCCCGCAACGCAACTTAGGAAACGATTTTCACAAAACACATCTTATAGCGGATCTCTACTCCATGAATGGAAACAGCTCACTAAATTTCGAGATTTTACGTCTAATAGTTTAAAAAAGGAGTCAGTTGCCTATAACGCCACTTAATACTCTGCAACGCCACTTGGGAGTCGATTTTGACAAAACCCATTCTGTATGGGATCTGTACTCTATGAAAGTAATCCGCTTACCAAAGTTCAAAACTGTACGTCTAATAGTTTAAAAATGGAAATAATTATGTATAACGCCCCTTAAGCGCCCTCAACTCCCCTTGAAGGTCGATTTTTGTAAAATTCATTATGTAGGGAATCTCTACGTTATGAAAGAAATCTGTGTATCAAGTTTCCAGACTGTACATCTAATAGTTTAGTAATGGAAATAATTATCTATAACGCCCCTTAAACCCCCGTAACGCCCCTTGGGTTTCGAATTTTGCAAAATACGTTCTTAGCTGACGTCTACTCCATGAAGGGAACCTACCTATATACCAAATTTCAAGTCTGTAGGTTTAATAGTTCCGGAGATATCGTGATTAGTCAGTGAGTCAGTCAGTCAGTGAGTGAGCCGCTTTTCTCCTTTATATATATAGATAATAACTTTTTGGTACTTCCGTACTACCGCAACAATCGTCAGCTCTGTTAATAACTCGCCAAGTTGGCAACCCCGATTTCCTATGTGTAGTAAGTGCTGAATGAGCAAGCAGGTGCTTCGTTTCATATAATGTCGCCAATTGGTTACTATAATACGTAAGTACAGACTTTTCTTAACTTTAAGAAAATATAACTTTGGTTGGTAAATTTCTGTGCAAGAAGATACCAAATGTATTTAAAAATACGAAATATCTGAAGAATAGTACTACTTTCTGTAAAAAACTCAAGAAACATTTTTGTATTCACGTCAGATCTTGAAGTTCCTAGATTTTTTTCCTTTTTAAATTTTCATAGACGGCTACACTCGCGATTGACCTGACTTTCACAGAACGATGCTCGCATTATTTGTATTTTATGTGCCTATATATATTAAACTCTAAAAGAATGTTAATTATACTATTTTAATTTTCATAAAAAAAACTGATCATAAACATTTTATTTTATAATAAACATTTTGCGGACCACTTAATGTTGTACCCCCACAAATAATTTTAATTTGGCACTGGTCCCCTAAACATTCACGAGTATCCCCATGGGTTCCTCATAACCTCTTTGGGAATTAATGCTTCAGATAGTATTGTAAATTGGAATTTTATTTTGTTTTACTTTTAATAGACAAAATGAGTACTTGAAAGACAGTTCATATATTTTCATCTAATTATCTCTTTCATTACTTGCAGTAAACTAACTTCAATGATGAAGTGGTACTTATAACCTAACTTAAATTAAATATGAATAAAGCAAGCACACTATCACTTTATGTATTTAACCTTTACTATAGCAACATAATACATGTCTAATTCAATAATCATTCAGATGTTGCGTTTCAGTATATGAAATAATCATATAATTTTTTGGCATGTTCAGATATCTTCATATTTGGAATAGACTCAAAATGCCAGATAAAGTCATTCCTCAAAAAAAAAAAAGTACATGCAAAGGCATGTATAAAAAAATCATATGAACAAGTTCATCAATTTTGAGAGCATGCTAAAACTAAATTGAGCACCAATTTGCACAAAATACGTATAAGCTGAAAATGAACGCTCGCTTAACTATGTGCTAAATGAAAATATGCATGATCTAAATTATTACGTAATGAAATTAGCTTCCAACCTGAAGTGCTGTGGTTGAAGATGGAAATGTGTATTTGTTAGGTATAGAGCGTGGAATGCCGGCATGGTTCCAGAGCATGGAATGTTGGTTCAAATTTCGGCATCGTCATTTAAATGGTGATCAAAGTTGGGACTACAATAACTGTAGTATGGCTTCGAAATGCGCCATTAATAAAAACCATTCTATCTAAAAACGTGTAACTACAAGTACTAGCTTAAGAACTATGTCTAAAAAAAAAATTATTTCTTGTTTTTTTTGTCTATTGAGGTACTTCAAATACTAGCTTAAGAACATATGTCCAAAGTAAGAATTGTTTTTTGGTTTTTTTTGTCTATTGAGATACTTCAAATACTAGCTTAAGAACATAAGTTCAAAGAAAGAATTGTTTCTTAGTTTTTTTTTTTTTTGTCTATTGAGATACTTCCTTTATATTTTACAACCAGTAATAACATCCAAAAAATTTATTAATGTGAGTCAAACTGTGAAAAATTTAAGAAAATATCATTTTAGTGTATTATAATTTTAGTATATTATTGCATATGTAAACTAAGTGAAAACAATTTTAAAAAAATGAAATGAAGCAAATATAGTTTTATTAAAAAAGCTGCCTTAATATATTATAATATTGAAAAATGCGTAATATATATATTTGAATTACTTCTTTTCCGCATGTCTCCATTTTTAAAAAATAATACATTTAGAAGACTAGTAGGTGTAAGAAAACCGCATTGACGTTAGTCATTATTGTTTATCTATAGTATATATTAAATACTTCCTTTTGTTATAAATGAAGAAATGTAAGTTTTACATTTTACCTTTTATTATTTAGATTAAAAATGATTTAAAATATAGCACTTATTGCTTGTTGTTGGGTTTCAAAGCACTTGAGATTAAAATCAGAGTAACATTTTGCAAATTTGCTTTAATTTCGCCTACGCATATAAATAAAAATTGCAATGATATATTTACTATGATTCAATGGATAAAATGAATAGGCATGATATGTCATTTTGTATTCACATTTAGGAAGTAAACAACTATTGTAAAAAAATATTTATTATATTTTCCTTATAACCACTAAAGAATTTTAATATGCTATTACATGAAAAAAGAATTAATTAGTATAAGGAAAATTCAAATATTTCACAAAAAAAGAACAAATACATATATATATTTTCAAGGAACGAATAATTATGTTTCTGTACCGAAACATCAACGAAATATTTTATTTCAATATACATTTTAAGTCACGATATAGTTCTTCGTATATAGATAGCTTAAATTAATTTTAATTCCTTCAATGTAGGCGGATTTAAAAATTACTATTGTTCGAAGCAGCAAAAGCATAATTCATGTAATATGCAATAACATTGAAACTGATACTTCTTAAGGAAGAATTAATTTAATCTCATTTGTATTTTCACATACAAATTCCATTGTATTAGACTTGCCGGTTGAACCAAAAGTTCGTTTTAAACTTTTAAAATTCACAAAAAGGGAAAAAAGGATGATAAAGATGTGCAGTTTACAAGAAAAGGTTCTCCAGAAATTCGAGTTTTACATTGGCAGTAAACATATTGCCTCACTAAATCAAAGAGATGCGTCATCTGTAATTTATTTCATGCAGAATGGCTCTCCTCCATACTATGTCCAGGCAGTAAAATGATTCCTGACTATTTTTGATGAGGACCGATTGATTGGTAGTGGTTTCAAGATGGCCACCATGTTCAGCCGACTTCCGTCAGGTCGTCTTCTAGTTGTGGGTGTATTTGAAATCAATGGTTTAACATTTATCCTTGTCAACATTGGTCGAACTCGAAGATTCTAACTGTCATGAGGTTTTTGGAATCAAATCCGATATGTTGCATTCATCTGTTACGGCAGCGTTTCTCAAACTGCTAACCGCGCCCCCAGAGGGAGGCGTGACGACTCTGCGAGGGGGGGCTAGCATAATGAAAAATCAAAAACAAAAGATTACTTTAAATAAATATTAATTTACTGAAAGTAAACAAATAAAACATATTCTCTCTGACATAATAAAAAATAAAATAAACATTTACTCTGATATGTTACACTTATAAATGTATTAGTGCTATACAATGTATTTTATAATTAATTTAACAATACCAAGCTAAGAACAAGTTTAATAATTACCTGTGACCCCATGGAATTGTCTTATATAAAATTACATACAAAAATTAACACCTTGATAATTTGTACGGTTTATAATTAATCCCTTAATTGACGATTAAAAGTCACGTGATTCGTTTTCAGTGCCAGCCATTCTCCACGTAGGTGCGGGTATGAGATATATTAGGGGAGGGGGAAGAATTAAGAAGCAAAAAATATTCTGAAATAAGTAAATTCTTCGCAAACATTGTCAATGTCCTTTTATTGTATTTCAGATCCTTCGGAATAATTCTATGGATAGCAATGCAGAGAAAAGATCCTACTGCGGAAAGGCGTATATATACGTCCAGGGAAATTAACGCTTTGACAGAGTGAGACGCTTATATAGAGTGTTTTTTTTTTCAGGTATAGAAGTTTAAGTTGGCATTACTTTCCAAGATGGCGACCGATTTAACAGCTGTCAAGTGATTTAGTCTCAGTTTGGTTTGGCAATTCATCAAAACGATCATCAAGTAAGGCGTAGATTCGTCGAATGGGCCCAAAACGAGATTGCCGTTGTTCCCAATTTTCATAAGCGAATTTTGTTTAGCGATGAAGTGCACTTCTGGTTGAATGGCTACGTCAACAACCAAAACTGCCGCATTTCGAGTGAAGCTAATCCACAAGTGAATGTCAAAACACCGTTACATCCAGAAAAACTGACTGTTTGGTGCGCTTTATGGGCTGGTGGAATCATTGGTCTGTACTTCTTCAAAAACGATGAAGGCCACAACGTACGTTACAGTCAATGGTGATCGGTATGGAGCCATGATTACTAACTTTTTCATTCCTGAATTGAACGATCCTGATGTTCAGGAGCTGTGGTTCCAACAAGACGGCGCAACATGTCACACAGCTCGTGCCACAATCGATTTATTGAAAGACACGTTTGGTGATCGCCTGATTTCACGTTTTGGACCTGTGAATTGGCCTCCGAGATCTTGTGATTTAACACCGCTAGACTATTTTCTGTGGAGCTATGTAAAGTCATTGGTCTATGCGGATAAGCCACAAACGCTTGACCATTTGGATGACAACATTCGCCGTGTTATTGCCGATATACGGCCACAAATGTTGGAAAAAGTCATCGAAAATTGGACGTCCAGATTGGACTACATCCGAGCCAGCCGTGGAAGTCCTATGCCAGAAATCATATTTAAAATGTAATGCCACAAGATTATCTTTCGAATAAAAAATTCATGTCAATCGAATAATACATCGTTGTTTTATTGCAATTTAAAATTCTATACCTCTAAAACAACACCCTTTATAAGCTGGTGGCACTTAAGAGGTAAAGGTCGTATCGTAGTTTTAGCGTCGAAGTATGATATTATTGAATTCAATACATTGTTATTGCAAGAGGGGGCGCGATGAAAATCCTGATTGAAAATTGGGTCGGGAATATTTAAACTTTGAGAAGCACTGTGTTACGGGCGTTACTAGTGGCCTTAGTGGTGTCGCAATATTTTGAAGGTCATATTCAGCAATTGTTATTGAAAGGATAAATAAATGGAGCTCGTTGTTATTCAGTACACAGCAACGTCTTAAGACATAGGTCAACTGGGCCTCGGTTACAAGGGAGGTCTCGTCTTGTTCTCGAGACAACCTTAATAAGATCATGAATCTTATAATTTCAATGGTCAAATGTTCTTTCTAGTTGTATTCTCCGAATAACTGGGAATTTAGGACGATATGTCTACTAGCTATATGTGATGACCATCGGTCATGTGTATGCCTATACCACTACCATTCACCATCATTCCTCATGGTAAAAAGGAGGCAATCAGTTGAACCAGTTTGTGCGATTGTAAGTCATGCACATTTATGTGTTTCGGATTACCGTTTGTACGAGTATTTGACAACGCATGCTATTTATTGTCTGGTTTTAAGAGTCATAGGAAGAACCTACTTTTCTGTAGGGGCCCAGGGCCTACAGAATTCATAAGACGTTCCTGCCTACACATTGTGTGTTTCATATTTTCAGTTCCATCTACAGCTGATATTTGCAACTTAAGGTATCCGACTAGCCTAAAATTATGCTTTTTTTCAAAAACTGACACAATTTTTTTTTATGATTTTATTTTATAGATCATCTTATTAGCTTAAGAAAAATACCAAGCGTTTTATTTTCCATTCACTAGAAAAAAACTACAAGTGTTTTAATAAAAGAAGATGCCATAACTTTACACAAGATGTTAAACTTTAAAATGCGTTTTACTCGAAATGTGTTTTTTTACGAAAAACTCAAATGGAGACAGCGATTGCTCAAAGAATTTTGAAAATAATTTTCCGAAATATTTTGTGAATGTTTTGTATAACAGTGGAAGTGTTTTGATTTTCAGATTTATCAATCACAGTTTTATTTCAAAATACACAGTCCCTTATGTGAATAAAATCACTGTTTTTTTAAGCAATTTCATATAATCACTAATATAGAGTGCTCTAGTTTTTGTAAAAATTTAAATATCTATTATCCTGAAGGTCATTTCAAACATAAATAGCAAAGTAACACATTACAATCGAAAAAGTGTGAATTGGTTCAAAATATTTTTGTACAGAGTTGGCCCCGTTTATGTAATTTTTTTGTACATTTTCACCAGCTTTTTCCCCTTTTAATAATAATAAAAAAATTCTGTTTTCAATTTTACGATTTTTTCCGTAAAATATACTAAATAAATCTAAAAATGACAAAAAAATTGCCATATGTCCATTTTTTCAAAAAAAAGTTGTCGCAAGTAGTTGGATATCTTAAGATATTTTGCCATTAAAAAATTCAATTATAATGTGATCATTTTCTTGCAAACCGCAAATCTTTATTATCATTTCTTCCTCTCTTTTGGATTTTTTAAAGTTTAAACGAAATTTTGGCGCATCGTGTGCTGTTGTGAACATATTACTACGGATTGCTCTAGAAACCTTCTTTTTTTGTTACGGAAAGAGGAAGTTGTATCTATTTTCATTTTGAGAATGAAACTGTCAGTGCCAATGAAGTACGATATTACAAAATGTCAGTATTGACAGCTGTGATTGTGACAAACGTCTTTTGCTCGTTGAGAGACAGAAGACCATCGCCGCGAACAATGGATAATGTGTCTGACAAGGATAAGAGTCCTTACTTTACTTATTTAATGGTCGAATCAAATTTATTTTACGACCACTGCTACCAAAAGAAATCTATCATACTTAGTGACTCACCTACGAAAAGTTACATCGGTATGAGTTTGTCTTTAATGTCATTTACACGTGCAATTTTTTTTTTTTGATAGATTTGTTCTCGATGGTTAGAAAATAATTTATCATACGTGTTTGTTAATTGCCTTTCTCACGTATAAGCCTGATGCTTTTCAACTTTCGTTCAAATAAAAACAAAAATTAATATACATTCAGAGATGGAATGCGAAAAAATATGTTTTAAAGAAAAAATGATTAAAAAATGAAGTTTTAGTTTTCTCTAAATACTTGGTAAATTACTCGCACAAATTTTCATTTAAATGGAGTAATTAGTTAAAGAAATATATCACAAATTTAAATTATTTATTAAAATTTATAAAAAATTTTTTTATATAATTATTAAAAATATATATATATATTAAAATATATATTATATATTTATATATTATAAATTATATATATTATATAAAAATATATATTATAAATTTATTTAAAAAATTTATAAAAATTTTAAAGACATTAAAATTTTGAAATGTTTTTTATCTCCTTTTCGCACAAAAGATATTAATAATACAATCAGTTGTTTAATTATTCTCAATTAGTTTAATAATTACTTTTTAATAACCTCAAATTTTGGATATGACCAATTAAAACAACATTTAAGAACTAGTATTTCATATATTTTTACTTCACTCACATTTTTTTTAAAGTGCGTAAAAAGCTTTTACAATTTTGATTGAATATGTTTTTCCATCCGCTTGTTTTGAAAACGCTAACAATTTGATAATTACCAATCAATTAAGGTTAAGTGGCAATTAAAATTTAAAATTGAAACTCATTGTTATAGCTATTGAGCTTTGAACACTCTAGATTTAATATACCCTTGAGTGAAAAAAAAGTTTCTATTAAATTACAAACCGGAATATAATCGTAGAAAGTACAATTTTTTTAAAAAAAATCGTTTTCTAAAAAAGTGTTTACATCAAAAAATTAAAAAAATCTCTATCAAAAATCTTTTTTTTCCCTTCTTTTTTTTTTTTTTCTTTTTCTTTTTTTTTGCCTTTCAGAAGGTAAAATGTTAAAAAGAATGTTTTACTTTTATAAATTATACATTCTGTTTTTTTTTTATTTTAGTTGTTTTCATCTTATTTTAAGAACACATGATTCCTACTTAGAACTTATTTTTACTGAAAAAAACATAACATAGCTTTAAAATAAATATATCATATTCCTGTTTCATTTGTCAGTAGAAAGCATATTTTAATAACCTTTTTATTTTCCAATCGTTTATTTTCTCCAGTATAAAACAAGAAAAAAATCCTTTTATTTACTGTAATATTATTTAATTTTCATGTTAATATCATCGAGTGGCTTGATGCAGATTACGAATGGAAGATATCAGATTAGAGCAGTGGGGATACGTTCACCCCTGCATTTCTCGGGGGGAATCAATGATTCTAGAGGCCCAAAGATTGACTAATGCTACATACATATTTGGACTTGGGGCTCAAAACCTGAGTTTGCATTGGGCCCTAATATTCTCCGTTGCGCCACTGGATTAGAGGTCACATTTTTGTTGCTTGCCAATCGTAATTGCAATTTTTTCATGGATAGCTTTAGTGTTATTCCAGATAGATGTTAATTTAACTGAAATCGAATTTTCGAGTTGAAAGAGAAACTGGCATATTTTACTGACTTTTTCTACACTTTAAGAGTGCAACATAACAAAAAAAAGCGCTATATATATATATATATATATTATTTATAGAAATTTATATGAATGATTGTCTTTTTAAATCTGAAAATGTGAGTGCTTCAAGTTTTTCAACATTTTCAACTTAGAAAATTTATAAAAGAAAAAAAATGCTATGTTTCCTCGTCAGCGACTGGCGCTTTTTTCCTTGCTTAATCTTTCACATTTTACTGGTTCTTTTAAAAACAAGAAAAAATTATGCATTTTTCAAGTTTATGGCACCGTAGAAAAAAATATGTTCTACACTATTTTGTGAAGTGCTTTTATTGTATTTTAAATATATTCTGTGAAACCAGTGGCTGAGGGGCAGTGTATCGCATTTCTACGCCACAGGTCCGGGTTTCAAATCATGGGGTGGGCAAGGTCAACTCAGCCTTTCATCCCTTCAGTGGATCGATAAATGAGTACCAAGATTGCTTGGGAGCTGAACGTTGGGGATTTCGCGTCAGACTGACCACTTGACCTAAGCATCTTCTCATACACCCCAGCACCTAAGGTCGAGTAAACTGAGATAGACACAGTAGACCTTGGCCTTCATGGGCTGTTGCGCCACTGAGTTCAGTTTAGATATAATATGTGCTATGCTGGCTTTAAAAGTTTGCAGAATCAAAGAAGTTTTCTAGTAGCTGTAGGTTAAAAAACTCGGATGATATTAAATACGATCATTCTTCAACTTAAACCGGGCAATATGATCAAAAATATGTAAGAATTAATAATAGAAGGTTTAATAATAGAAGGTTAATATGAAAAAAATTAAAATTAAAAACAACAAAATGGGTTTCTAAATACAGTAGAAAGTTGTTCGGGTTATATGTTTTTCGAATATGAATAAATTTAAAATTAACAACGCGTTGTGTGTTCTCTGTGTGGATATACAATCAAATACGCACAGTTTCAAAACTTTTAATATTCAACATTTTTATTTTGCATCTAAAAGCATCATATGCAATAAAAAAATGCATACATTTTCTGCAGCAAACCTGAATCTAAATGAAAATATTCTTTTTATACCTATCTTTATCTAAATTCATCAATTTTTTATGAAACTCTCTTGAATTCAAAGTTTGAATGAGGAATTTTATTGCAGTGTCTGGTATTTTGTGTTGAATACATGACTGCATCTCCTGATGAATTCTAAATTTTAATTAATTAAAATTTAAGACAGAAATATCAAATGAGGTACTTGATGAAGTTTTCCATATTTAAATACTTAAGCGAAAAATATACAGTCTCATTTCAGTTTTGAATTATTAAATCAAATGAAACGAAAATCAATCCGACATACCTGAAAGATAAAGCTGAATAAATGTTGCTCTTTCGAACGATAATATCACAGTTAAAATCTACATTTTTGAGAAACTAGGGATTCTAAATTTCCTTGGGATATATATATATATATATATATATATATATATATATATATATATATATATATATTACAGTTAATAGTTTCTTTATTTTGCTATTGATAGGATAATTATATTAATATTAATTAAATCTACAGAAAACACATTTCAGTCGTTGATTTTTTATTTATTTTCTACCATAAAATTATAATTTGATGTTTATTAATTCCTTAAAATAATTCATTACTCGCGCTCAAACTGTCAAAATATGAGAATGAAGGTTAGGGTGAATATTTATTTTTGACAATCAAATATAAAACACTCAGATATATACGAATAAACTATTAACATAAATAGGTAAATACTAAATATTCCAGCAATTGGAAAGAAATGCTCATTTATATTTACTTTTCATTGCCCATTGGGGTTTTAATATGTATGAGCATGTGTAGTTTCCAAGAATTTCCTTTCCAAGAATCACTTTCACGTTTGAAGTCATCTATTGAAACTAAAATTAGTCAAAACAGTTTGTTTATAAATAAGTCTGAAGAAAATTAAGTACTAAAGAGAGTAAAATATGTGTTTACGCCCACACATGATATATTTTTAATTGTATGCTGGATTTGTACCGAAAGAACAATCGCTAAAACATGTGTGGGGAGTTTTTTCCCTTTAAATTTAGAACAAAAATTAATAATGCAAATTCAAAGATATACGATTTTTTTTTATTCTTTAATTCATATTCCATCTTCTTGTTATTTTAAATGTTATAGTTTAAAATAAATAAGAAAAATAATTACCTCAAATACTGTTGAAAATTAGGCATACTATCAAAGTGATAAACATAATTATAAATTGCATTGCTGGATATATTGTCACGGAGTTCGAAAGAAGTACACAGTTCAATTAAACAAACAATTAGATTTATTCTAACGCTGGGAGCTCGATACAACACTGGACTGAGAACATGCCCAACTGGCGATGAACTCTGCTTTTATACACTTCGGAATATTCGAGAAATACCCAGTATGCACTCTAAAGAATGATCTGGATTCATCTAGAACCTAGAGAAACAATACATTAAAAACGAGAACAAAATTCCAGTCTTTGGATAAATCTGCCGGGGCCGGGATTCGAACCCGAGACCTGAGGAAGATCAGTCCAACGCTCTGCCAACTCGGCTATCGGGACTTGGTATCGGGACTTATGCGTGCGGCATTGCTCCCCTCGAAAAAAGAAGACAGCGCCCCGCTGTCATTTTGTTCAAGGGTCTTTATTCTGGAACGAGTGATGGGTCCTTTGTATGATTCTTTGGGAGGAATATCCTCGGTTTCGATTTGCTCGGCGGGATCATGGTACGGTTTCATACGCAGTACATGGACAACTTCTCTTAGTTTTCTTTTTCGTGAAGCAGGATCAAAATCTTGTACTGCGTAAGTCACGGCTGATAAACGGCGTAGCACCTGATACGGTCCGAAATACCTTCTTAAGAGTTTTTCGGAGAGACCGACTTTTCACTGGAGTATAAATCCATACGAGATCTCCGGGAGCGTAGGATACCATTTGGTGTTTGGAATCGTAACGTCGACGATCTTTGTCTTGAGCTCTCAGAGTGTGCACTCGGGCTAGCTGTCGTGATTCTTCGGCTCTGGCTGCTATCTTGGTGATGTTATTGTCATCAAAATCGTTAGGACAGAATGGTAGTATTGTATCTAGTGTCGTTTCCGCTTCACGACCATGAAGTAAATAGAACGGCGTAAAACCTGTGGTCTCTTGTTTAGCGGTATTATAAGCGAATGTTACAAATGGTAGAATTTCATCCCAATTTTTCTGCTCTACATCCACATACATTGACAACATGTCTGCCAAGGTCTTATTGAAGCGCTCCGTCAGTCCATTTGTTTGGGGATGATACGCCGTTGTGAAACGATGATCAATGTTACACAAGTCGACGAGAGAGGAAACAAGTCTGGATCGAAAGACGGCTCCGCGATCTGTGATAATTACTCGAGGAACTCCATGCCGGAGGACAATTTCTTCAAGTAAGAACTTCGCTATTTCGTCGACTTCGGCTGTCGGCAAGGCTTTTGTTATTGCATATCGCGTTGAGTAATCCGTGCAGACTATTATCCATTTGTTTCCATGAGCAGACTTTGGAAATCTCCCAAGGAGATCAATTCCAATGCGATGGAAAGGAGCTATAGCTGGAGGGATGGGAACTAAACGTCCAGGTGGTCGTTGAGGAACGGATTTTCCCTTTGGCACTCCCGACAATGCATGACATACCGAACGACATTTCGGTACATTCCCGGCCAGTAAAATCTCTTGCGAATCCTGTCATAAGTTTTCGCGAAACCAAGGTGTCCTGCGGTGGGGGCGTCATGAAAGCGCCTTAGTATGTCTGCTCGTAGATGTTTAGGAATGACTGGTAACCACAACTTTCCATCTGGATCAAAATTCTTCCTGCAAAGGATACCGTCGATGAATCTGAATTCTTCGTTTTTGGATGAGTTGCTCAAAAGTTTTAATTTCGCAAGGTCTTGATCTTTTTTTCTGTTCCATCGCAAGGTTCATACTCGTCGTGACTGCTAAAAATTTGTCTGGTGTTTCCGTTTCCTCTTCCACTGGATTTCTCGAAAGAGCGTCGGCGTCACTATGCTTCTTACCGGTTTTATATTTTACGTCAAAATGATGCTCTTGAAGTCGGAGGGCCCATCTGGCAAGCCTTCCTGAAGGATCCTTTAAATTCATGAGCCAGCACAAGGAATGATGGTCAGTTACAACAGTAAAGTGTTTTCCGAATATGTACGGCCGGAATTTGTTGGTAGCCCATACGATGGCAAGACATTCCCTTTCTGTGGTGGAATAATTCTTTTCGGCTTTTGTCAGAGTTCTAGAAGCGTATGCTATAACTTTTTCTCGACATTATTCTGAATTTGTACTAGGACAGCTCCGATACCGTACCCGCTTGCATCAGTATGGATTTCTGTAGAAGCTCTTTCGTCGTACATCCCCAATACTGGATCCGAAGTAAGTGCTTTCTTAAGACTGTTAAATGCTTCCACCTCTTCAGGACCCCAATGAAACTCCACGCCACTTTTCAGCAACGACTGCAAAGGTTCGGCGAGATAACAGAAACCTTTAATAAATCTTCTAAAGTATGAACAAAGGCCAAGAAAACTTCGTATGTCATGTATATTCTTTGGAGTGGGAAAATTTCTTACGGCTTTTATTTTGTCGGGATCGGGACGAACGCCATTACTAGATACATGATGGCCTAGAATCTTTACTTCTTGGGCAGCAAAAGACACTTCTTTGAATTTAATTTAAGACCAGCTTCCTGAAGACATTTTAGAACAAGTCTTAATCGTATAAGATGGTCTTCAAAAGTTTCTGAGAACACTATTATGTCATCTAGGTAACAAAGACACATAGTCCATTTAAAATTGCGTAGCAAATTGTCCATCATTCTCTCGAAGGTCGCAGGGGCATTACAGAGACCAAACGGCATGACTTTAAACTCGTATAAGCCTTCGGGGGTAATAAATGCCGTCTTTTCACGATCCGCTTCGTCTATTTCTATTTTTGCCAATAACCAGATCGGAGATCCATGGAAGAAAAGAACTTGGCACCTTTCAGACAGTCGAGCGTATCGTCAATACGAGGCAGAGGATAAACGTCTTTTTTTCGTGACGCTATTCACTTGCGATAATCGACGCAAAACGCCAACTACCGTCTTTTTTTTTTTTTTTACGAGCACAACGGGTGATGACCAAGGACTTTCAGAGGGTTGGACGATACCTTCATCAAGCATTTTCTGAACCTCTTCATGAATGATGCGTCTTTCAGTCGGCGAGACTCTGTAGGCTCGTTGGTTGATTGGAGCATGATCACCAGTAAAAATCCTGTGTTTCACATTCGTCTTCGCGGCTGTCGACTTGTCGGTCTTCGTGAAAAGCCCAGAAAATTTCCGAGTAGTTCGATAGCTTGTTTCTCTGTTCGTCACTTAACTCGGGTGACATCATTAACGAACAATTCATCCGTGACTCCGAAGTTTCTTGCTGGTCATCCAAGCAACCCGATGTGTCGGAAATAACACATAGATGCCCCTTCATTTAGTGGTTCAGCTTGGCCTATGCACATTCCTCTAGGGATGATTTGGTTTCGGAACTGCAGGTTGGTAACCCAGACATCACTTTTTCCGTTACGATATGTGGATACCATGGACGGTGTAGCAATATTTTTCTCGAAGAGCAAACGTTTGCTGCCGTCTAGAACTACATTTATGTCTCCTCGAATTTGATATCCTGATACTGTTATTCTAGTTAAAGAATGCGGCTTAAGTGTATAGTCTCTGGTGGCATACAAATTCCAGGCGTCAGGCGCTGTGGAGTCTCGACAGATGTCTTCTAGAACAAGTTCATTTTGTCCACAGTCTATAACGGCTTGAGACGCCTCTAAAAAGTCCCATCCTAGGATGACGTCATGGCTACAATGGGATAAAACAATAAATTCAAAAGGCAGTTCTCGATTGTTTATACGGACACGTAAAACACATTTCCCTATCGGCCGAACAAAATTTCCATCCGCAACTTTCAGCATAACGCTCTTGGCATCAGCAAACAGAACTTTCTTTAAAAATCGGCGATACTTATCGGATATGACAGAAAACGATGCCCCAGAATCTACTAGAGCACGTATCGGCTTCTTATCTATTATTACGTCTAGTTGGTTACCAGTCATCTTGGCGGTCGACGGAGGATTTCCAGTACAAGCGGCCTCACCTCCTTGGAAGGTCGCTCTGTTTAGTTTTCCTCGCTCCTACGGCCTGGCGACTGACTGGATCGGCGATATGGCGACGGGATCTGTAACGACGTATTGGGGATCGGCCTCTCGTGGGACTTGGCGTAAAACGGCGAGAAGAGTTTGGTCGGCGTATTTCTTCTTCAGTGCCAACGTCGTCGAAGTTCCGTCGGCGGTTTCGAGAGTTGTCAAAGACAGCCTTTCTCTCTCGGCAGTAGCGCATTACATGTCCAGGACGTCCGCAGTGGAAACAAACAGGTCTGTTGTCAGCCGTTCTCCACACATCTGTTTTTCTTGGTTCAGGTGGGAATTTCTGAACAGGAGCTCTGTATTTCCTAGTTACAGCGGCGTATGTTGGTCGTGGTCTAGTTTCTGTAGATTTTGCTGACACTGGGGCCAAAACCCTTTCAACTTCGTCTTGAACGATCTCTTCTAAGGATTGGGGATCGGAGTCCAAAGATTCTTGCGTCTGGTTAACTAGTCGATGGACTTCTTCTCGTACGATTGTGCGAATAAGAGAGACCAAATCAGTCTCATCCGTCAGGATGCAACCGGTACGACGTTTGGAAGCCTTTCAAATCTCGGTCGACCAACTCTCTCTGCTTCATATCTTCGATATAGTTGCACCATTTGATAAAACTTGCTGTGTCGTTGATTTCTCTCGTCAACAGGGCCTGATAAATATCCTCAGCAACACCTTTCATTAGGTGTGACACTTTTTCGTCTTCTCTCATCAGAGGATTTACCTCTTGGCAAAGTCCTAATACACTTTGTATGTAGGACTGTGTACTCCTCGCCTGAACGCTGGGCTCGGCATTTTAGTTGTTCTTCTGCCCTTCTGGTATATCTTTGACGGTCACCGAAAAGTCCACTTAGTCCATTTTTAAACGCTTCCCAGGAATCTAAGGCGTCTTCGTTGTTGACATACCACTGTCTCGCAGTACCGTCAAGAAAGAAATAAACGTTAGCCAGGCACATCATGTCATCCCCCACTTGTTAAAGTTGGCTACTCGATCGTACTCTTTAAGCCATTTGAGAGGGTCTTCCCCAGCGCTCCTCGGAAGGTCGATGGGCTCCTCCATTGCTGTAACGAAGGTGTTACTACAGCGGGCTTGGCTTCTTGCTCGGTCGGCATTTTTGTCCTCTTCCTACTATTTTCTTTTTAACAGTCCGAATTCGGGGGATAATCCTCTTAACCGGAGGCTCCTGCGAAGGTTGTCGCTATTATCCACGTTTGACGTAATTGTACCCGGCGCTTCCACCAAACTTGTCACGGAGTTCGAAAGAAGTACACAGTTCAATTAAACAAACAATTAGATTTATTCTAACGCTGGGAGCTCGATACAACACTGGACTGAGAACATGCCCAACTGGCGATGAACTCTGCTTTTATACACTTCGGAATATTCGAGAAATACCCAGTATGCACTCTAAAGAATGATCTGGATTCATCTAGAACCTAGAGAAACAATACATTAAAAACGAGAACAAAATTCCAGTCTTTGGATAAATCTGCCGGGGCCGGGATTCGAACCCGAGACCTGAGGAAGATCAGTCCAACGCTCTGCCAACTCGGCTTTCGGGACTTGGTATCGGGACTTATGCGTGCGGCAATATATCTCACAATTAAAGTGTGAGAATCCATTATTTCATAGAATAACTAGGTATTTCATGAAATAACTAGACAAGTCAGCTAAAGTATATAAAATTATTGAATCCAACGATTTAACTAGGTATCCTACAGAACAGGGCTGGTGAACCCTTATGGATCAATGTGCCATTTTTCTAAAGAACTTTTAATGAGGTATAGACGTGCCGTCAAATAATTTTGACTTGTGATTTTATTGAGAAAACAATAAAACTAAATATTAACAACTCAAAGCCCTTTATTTACAATGAAAAAATTCATTTTGCTCTGTACGCAAATGGTTTACTTCAAATTAAAGTAACATTAGTGTGACTTTTGTTGCAGATTAGATGACAAATAATCCATATTAGGATTGTAAGATGTTATATTTAGTAGAATGCATGCTGAATTGGAGTCATCTGCCAAACGGTTTCTAAGCAATTAATTATTTTTGCTCTGGTTTGCTTTTTTGACAAAAGTATTGGTTTCAAAATGCCATTTTACAGAATACTCTACATTCCATTGTTCCAGAAAATACAACATACACGGTTTTGCCGTATTTACAAATCGTGCCAAATTTCTCAGTCCACCAAGTTTGAAATTATCTGTTACATTTACTATATTACGCTCCCCCCTTTTTTATGCTAAACTAGCCATGTTAAATAACAGTTAAAAACCGTAGACAAACCTTGCATCAATAGCAACTGTAGTCTACGACGTAATTATGACAAGACAATAAGAAACGTGTATGCGTGTTTTTTCGTAATAATTTATACTGAGCTTTGTTATTTTAAATTAAAATTGAAGCTGTTTTTATCAGAGTGCCCAAAATATTGTATCACGTGCCATAAATGGCTCGCGTGCCACTGGTTCACCATCCCTGCTATATAATAACACTTACTTGATCTTAAGAGTATGAAATACGGCACTCGGAAGCTCTTTGAACGAATTCTAGCTGCTTTTAGTCAGGAATGGCTGAATAAAACAATTATACTCTAGATCTCAGTTCAGTATATGTAAGCGAGATTTAATTTCAATTGAAGAAGTTCCGAATACAACACAACAATTCAATCTGTTGTAAAAGCTCAAAGTTGCGTCCCATGACAAGAATTTAAACCATGCTCGTGTAAAACAAAGTGTAAGAGTAAAACGTGCGATTTTTCAAAAATAATATACAATGCAATCAAAGTGTCATTGCAATAATCCTTGCTCTGATAAATAATGAAAAGTAAAATATATGTAAGGAATTTCATGAAATTAAAATCAATATTCTCTTACATTTTATTTGAAAGAGTTTACACAATGTTTTTAAGAGGCAACAGTTTTTCTACACAGCATGTATTATTATTATTTTTTCGATAATATTTAAATATAATTACTTCTATAATATACTCTTTTTTTCCTTTCTGTTTAACTAAGTTAGCAGTACGAGTAATAAAAAGAATATCATCTTATTTCCATTATTATTTATCAATTAATCATCCTCAATAGAGATAAAATGCATTTTTCGAAATATTTTGTTCAATTAAAAAATAAAATAACTTTGGAATTGATTATTTTTCCTTTAACGATATATCGTTAATTATCTCATTGAATATAATTTGGTATTTCTTAGAATAGTTATGTATGAAATTTTTCATACATTACTTTAACTGACTTATCTAGCTATTTCATGATAAACCTAGTTGTTCTATGAACGGTAACATATAAATACACTCTATAACAAAAAAATAAAGGACGCAACAAGAAGGAGTTGCCCGATTGTAATTGTAAAGTTTTTATTACTTTCTTAAATACTTCTCCATATAATCAACTACAGCACATAATTTATCTTGATTAACACATTTATCCTGATTAATTATAATCACCTAATACAAACAGTTCTCTCTTGTTTATCACTACAATCAAATAACAATCAAATTACAGTGTTCGTCGTGTTAAAACACACCGAGATTCTATTCTTGGTACAGCAAATCGCATGTCGTTTCTCACCGAAGGAATTCCATTTCCTTCAGCCCAACAACAGATCAGCGCCTTGCATTTCCAAAAACAAGGGACTTTCTCTTCCGTGACCACCTCGCTTGCGGTCAAGCAACGTTTTCCCCAGGGTCAAAACCCTCTCTTCCAAAACACAGTAATTCCACCCCTGCATATGGGGGAACATCGCCAACTCTTAAAGAATCTACCGCCAAACAGTACGACAACGGTAGTCAGACACTACAGTAATGGAATTTCGCGTACAAAATATAGCGCATCGGAACTGCGCATCCAGCAGGTGTGTATAAGAGGTGATTCTAAATACGATGGTCAAAATTTCTGATTTAGGATACCATTCAACTATTGAAAAAATGTCTCACCATGGGATTCGAGCTCATTGTGCGAGCAACTGCCACAGTTTGAAAGATGTCGTATCATCCGATTGAAGGAAGCAGGTTAGGAAATTTGGAGAATCGCTCGTCATGTGGGTCGAAGAGATGCAGCCATTAGAAGATGCTGGCAAGAATGGACGAACAATGGTAGATTTCTGCGTCGTGATGGTAGCGGTTGACCTAGGGCCACAGCAGATCAAGAGGGCAGATTGATTGTCAGATTTGCTATCATAACACTTGATTCATCATTATTAACCATCAGATGAGCAACTCGCACACGAGTTTCCACCATGACCGGCCACATACGGCTGATAGAGCGAAATTTACGCTCGTACCGACCGCTACGCCACTTGCAACACATGCCTGCATACATTCGAGCCACATTACAGTGGTGCTTGGCTCGATCAGGTTGGAATCATGATGAATGGGAACGTATAGTGTTTAGGAACGAATCCTGCCTCCAACTGTGTCCTGATGATCATCAAAGACGTGTCTGGATACGCACAGGGCAGCGTGTCGATCATGCTTTCGCTATTGCATGCCACAGAGGCCCTTAACCAGGAGTCATGGTCTGAGGAGCCATTTCTTTTGATAGCTGGACCCCTTTGATCGTCATTAGAGGCACACTTACAGCACATCGGTACTTTGACCACATTCTGAGAAGTTTTTTGCTACTGTTCCTTCTGCAGTGACTTGACCTTATTTTTCAGCAAGATAATGCCAGACCACATATGGTACATGTTGTTATGAACTGTCTTACAGCTTGTCAAAGACTTCCTTGGCCAGCCAGATCACCATATCTCTTTAGTCGTGCATGTCGGGGATATGAGGGAAAGGCGACTGCATCTACTAGGGAATGTTGATGATCTAGTCTGACAATTGGAGCATATTTGGCATGAAATACCAAATTTGGCAAAAGACCGTCAGGGGGCTTTATCGCTCTGGGCCACGTAGTGTGGCAGCTTGCATTCAGGCTAGAGGTGGGTCAACAACTTATTGAGCTCGTTACTTCGTAACCATGTAACTCTAAAATAAATCATTCAATTTTTGTCACATTTTAATCATTTGTACGTAATCTTTCTACCTAGAAATTTTTGTCTCTATCGGACATCTCGTTCTTAGTGCGTCGTTTTTGTTTTGTTGTAGAGTGTATGTTTAAATGAAATATTTTAGCTTCGAAGTCATATTTATAATGAAGTAAAATTCTTTTTACCCAAATATGTTTCCTAAATCTAGCATATATCTCAACAAAATAGTAAATATTATGCCTCAAATTTTAAAGAAGGACATTTACATGTTAAACTTGTTTCTGAAGTGTAACTCCGAAATACCGTCTTTATTCGAATCTAAGCCGCCATCGATTTTTAGCCGCATCCCAAATTCTCAAAAAGTTTTTGTGAATATGTTAAAAATGAAGCAAGATGGTTTACCCATGTCTCTAATAGTCTTACGATTCTACAAAAAAATATTTTTAATTCGTTTTAATAAAAAGTAAAAAATTAATTCATTTTACAGTATTAAGAACTTTTACAAAAATACATATACATGGGATTGCTCTAACTGTAACAGTATCAAGTTCTCCCCCTCCATCCAATAAATTTTTCCGCCATGGATTCTTAGCCGTACCCTATTTTCAATAGCATGAATATTAGAAAGGAATTGCTGCCGATTCGAATAAATATGATAAATAATTTTTAGAACTGCAGCTAATTTAAACAAATAAAATTTTACAGATTAAGAAACATAGTCTAAACATATTTTTTATGAATTCTGTAATTGTCAAAGGGAATTAGTATAATATTAACAATATTTTTGAAAAGTATACGTCGTTATTCTCTTCGAACAAACAAAAATTCTTTTTTTTTTACAATCGAATTTTAAGAATTTATTTTGTAAAATTTACTCATGTTGAAAGTTAAATGCTGTAACTTAATTATTTCTATTTCACAACCACTTTCTGAATCATTCATACGAAAAATGTCATATATATATATATAAGAAAGGTTCGTCATAAATTACTAAAACCTATTTCATTTAAATTGATAAATCAAATTCATTATGATGTAGTATACATGAAAGATTTTGGCGCGAAAGATTTTCATTTTGGTTAACTATGTTTACTGCAACACTACGAAAAATGGTATTACATATTCCATGTTCTGGTTATTTATATATATAGTGATGAGTATTATTTTATTCAAAGAAACATCTTCTTAGTTAACATCCAACTTTTACACGTAACAACACGCATATAGTAGTTACTGGACTACATTGTGCGTTTCTACTTCACAATAAGCATATACGAAAACACAAATGACGCATACACTAGCTGCATTCGGTTACACATAATGAAAACAAAGAGAAGGATAATAGGCGTTGAATATGTGTTTTTCTTTGGGCATCTGGACTGTAAAATCGTCCTCAATCCCATATCATGTCAAGTCTTTGATGTTGGGCTTGGCGAAAGTGGTGTTTTCCATTCTGCTGAGTGGCATGAGGGCAATTGGTCGAACGATGGAACCCGGGAGGCATGGCTATGGTGCTTCATCTGGTCGAAAAGTCTTAGAATTTTTTAGCTTGGTGGAGAGCTTAGAGGCTGCTCTCTGATTGGTTGCTGGGTACAGTGAACAGTGACTCCAATTGACTGCCCTGGGGGGCTGAGATTTAGAAGATGGGGAGGCACTTGTCCAGTGGGGAAGAAAGAAATTAATAATGACAAAATTTTAAAAGAAAGTATTATTTTAGTTAACTATGGTGCAATAAAAATTATCGCATGAAAAAACAAGTTTAAGGAGGATTATAAGAATCAAAAAGAATTCTTCTTGTTCTTTTAGTATTATCATTTGGAATGTAAGGAATTAAGTTATGCATACTCGAATTATTGGTTTCAGTTAGAGCGTTGAAAAAGTTAATTGTTATTTTCGAATAAGGAGAAAAAGACAAATATATAACTCTCGCTATTTATATCACGCAGTAAATCCCGCGTGACTTGTTACGGATGCTATATTGGTGGAGAGCTATCGCACGATAGTTTCTGACGCAATTCTACTTTTAAAAGTTGCAACCTGTTAATTTCTAAGATTCGATTAAGATTAAATACCGGTTATCCGGTACGCTAATTTAATATTTAAACGGGGCTCTGAAAGAATGAACCATCAATAACTAAAAAGTTATTCTGGGGTAGATTAAAGGGAATTATTACATATGCATATATTTATTTATTTTTGTCTTTTACATAGAAATCTTCTGCAATTCAACCTGGGATGGCATATCATGTTGGCCTACAACAATATCCGGTAGTACATCCAATGTTCCATGCTTTGAAGAGTTCAACGGTGTCCGCTATGACACAACTAGTAAGTCAAATTTTACCAATATTTTTGAATAGTTCAAATATGTGTAGTAGTTCATTGAAGTATCCCAAACTCTAAGAGACTGTTATCTACATTTTTAAAATATTATGAAATAAGAAGAAGTAAATGAAATAATTCCATATCATTATTGCATTTCAATAGCAATGCTACTACAAACAATATTATTATGAAAAAAATTCAAAAAAAATAAAAACTTGTGATGTAAACATTTTTTTTTCACCATTTACTATATTTTGAAAGCAAAATGTGAAAATAGTTAAAAATGAAAGTCAGGATTGCAGGAAGTATGATTAAACTCACTCTTGTTTTAGATTTCTTAAACAAACAATACATTTGAAATGCAAAAAGATGAATTCGAAATAAATTGTGTATTCTTTCAATCAAAATTGAAACAAAAATACTGCTTTTTAAAATATGTTTTTATCTCAAAAAGTTCAAAAATTATTTGTTTTTCTGAAGAATTGAAAAAAAAATATTTATTCTTTTTAGAAATGAATGTCAAAATGTACCACTCAAAAATAAATGAAACTGAAGCATATGGCTCCAGATTCAAGATATATAAAATGCATGAAATAAACAAGAATAAAAATTCTATGAAATATTTGTATTGCTTGGAGTATCGAAAGAATTATTTAGTTTTTTTTTTTTTGTTTTTTTATATAGCATACAAATATTTTATATATATATATTTACGTTAATTATCTCTTTTGATGATATTTTGACTGCGTCACATTTTATTTTTTAAAGAATAATAACAATTTCAATTAATATTTCCTAGTATTTATACATAATTCATGAAAAATGAATTTTTGTAGATAATTCGAGAAATCGTACATTAAAGATTTGCTTATGCATGCACTTTTTTAAAGGATATGATAGTAAAAATGACTCACAAAAAGACTTTAACAAAAACAACTTTACTATATAACTGTAATTTTTATTCATTTTTCAAATTTATTTTTATGTAATTTTCAGTCTGAAAATACTTAATTAGATAATTTAACTTAAGAGGAGTTTCATGAATAATTAAAATTATATAAAGGATATACAAATATTCTCAATTATAAATAAAGCTCTAAATGAGAATTTTTAATGACTCAGAGAATAAATAAATAATTTTGCAGTTAAATGCATTAATTGAAATATAATTAAGTTTTCAATTCTAAAGTGTTAGTTAATTTCCGTTCTGTATTGATGCACAAGCAAAAGTATGCATGCAAGAAGTATAAATCGAAGATATCTTGATCAAAATTCAATATATATATATATATATATATATATATATATTATATATATATATATATATATATATATATATATATTTTAAATATATAAAAACAACCACACAATTATCAATTGAAAAAAAATTGAAATATATGAATCCTATAATCCTATAATACCAAAACACTTCAGAATATCAATGGCGAATATAAAAGATAATATTCCATCGTTTTCAAACAAAATTAAAAAATTACAAAATAAAATAAAAATTTATAAAATATCCAAGTGCAATCTCGGACTTAGACCGATAAGTGGGGTTAAACTAGTTTGATGGCGCCAACCTTCCCCTTATTGCAACGGGTAATTGGTTAATTGGAAAATA
The DNA here is from genome assembly GCA_019973935.1 of Trichonephila clavipes. Taxonomy (NCBI): domain Eukaryota; kingdom Metazoa; phylum Arthropoda; class Arachnida; order Araneae; family Nephilidae; genus Trichonephila; species Trichonephila clavipes. The sequence continues at coordinate 126,233 of BMAU01016400.1, read as the reverse complement.
TCCAAATTTCAAAAAAAAAAAAAATTTTTTAAGTTAAAATTAAACCATTATACTTTAAATTAAAAAGTTAAAATTAAAACCATTATATACTTAAAAATAAAACTATTCGTCATCGCATTCTGAAAGATATTACAATATTAAAATTTAAAAACAATTTAGTGCATAATATAAGTGAACCATCAAACGCCCAAGATGAATGCTCCCATCTTTAAAATAGTTGTATAGGTAGAAAAATAAATATTTGAGATCCGAAAGTTCAAATCAAAAATATTTGAGATCCGAAAGTTCAAATTAAAAAAAAATATCTAAAATCAAAAAAGTTCAAACTAAAAATCCGAAAGTTCAAACTAAAAATCTGAAAGTTCAAGCTAAAAAATCTGAAAGTTTAAGCTAAAAAATCTGAAAGTTCAAGCTAAAAAATCTGAAAGTTTAAGCTAAAAATCTGAAAGTTCAAGCCAAATAATCTGAAAGTTCAAGCTAAAAAATCTGAAAGTTCAAGCTAAAAAATCTGAAAGTTTAAACTAAAAATCCGAAAGTTCAAACTAAAAATTTGAAAGTTCAAACTAAAAATTTCTAAAAACCAAATGTTCACATTAAAAACACAGTATATTCACAAATGAACAGAGTAAATCATTAAAAACTCACCAAAGAGTATCCCATCAAGAATACGATCCATTTCTTATAGCACGACTTTTCATATTTAATATATCAATTACGACTTCATATTTTGCTCATAATATCTAACCAATGCCATGTCATTCAAACAATTCTTGATCCAACACTAGAGTTTGACCACTTGGCATTAGATGCAAACCAGACAACATGTAAAAAACTTGCTTGATTGATTGGTCATAAATGTGTGATTGGACATATAAATGTTTAATTGGTAATAAATAATTTTAAAGTGTAGTCGCGTGTAAATATTGTTCTAAGCGTGTGTGTATTAAAATGTATATTAAAATGTATCCTGTGTGTGGAATGCACAAATTCTTCACAGCTGGACCACTAACAAGCTGACTTTGTGGACCTAATGTTGTGTGGTGGATTTGTGCATTTACGAGTTTAAAAATATCTTTAAGAAATATTTCTGATCTATATATTTCTCAGGAAGTTGATGGGATAATCAATTTGTATGCAACATAATATAAATTTCTGGATATTTTTGAATTTATCAATATTGTGTGCGTAGTTAAATTATTATTTCTCATCAGAAAATTTAAAATTATATTTCTAAATACTGATATATGTAGACAACTATTGAAGTTTGGTATCTTTATGACATTGAATTTAAATGCTTCCCTTTTATCATAAATATTGCTATATAATTTGTTGTCAATAATAGTTAAATCCAAATCTAAAAATTCAACTTTGTGTGAGTTAAAATTCGTCTGTATTAATTTTAGGTATTCTGGATAAAAATTAATGTTAGGTTTTAATTCCCTATCATGACCTATAATAATTAAATCATCTATGTATCTTAATAAGAGGCAAGAGGGTTCCTTTATTCGAATTGATTCATAATGGTGTAAATACAGGTTAGCGAGACCATTACTGGCCGGGCCACCCTGAGGCAATCCTTTGATTTGTTTATAAAGTTTGTTTTCAAAAATAATGAAGTTCTCCTGTATAACAAAACGAATAAGTGTAATGAACTTTTCAAAACTAATGTAATTATTCAAATCATATTTCTCATATGCATCTGAAAGTACCTGAATTATATCTTCTATTTTAATGGAGTTAAATAAATCTTCGAAATCGAACCTTTCACAGAAAATACCTCTTGTTGATCAACTTTCTTTATTACATCATGGCTGTTTTTTATAATAGAAGTAGCCTTAAATTTGTCTATTGTATCTTGTAATATGGTCTGTAAAATTCTTCCCGATTTTGATATATAAATTGAACCCATTTATTACACTGCGGAATTTGATTGGATTCTTTGAAATTTAGGAGTCAGAAATATATGGGGATATATAATGTTATTGCTAGAAATATTTAATTGTTTACCAAATGCCAATAATCTGTTGTTAATTTCTTTCATACGAAATTTACTTTTCATATGCATTATTATTTTGTATCTGATCATTTATTAATTTACTATAATAATATTTTTTTGCACACATAATTGCATAATTTCCTGGGACTTTATCTACATAAACAATCACAAAGTGTTTTTGTAAGTTTTCTATTGGTCCCTTAATTTTTTCTATAACAATCTTCATTTTTTGTTCTAAAAATTAAAATTCATTAAGTCCTTGAGGACATGAAAACCATATTCTTTAAAAGCCTGAGTAGGTAAATTATATTTAATTGCAACATTTAGAATAAATTTATTAATATCTTCTGATAGTTGTTTTCTCACATTTAAATTGCTGTTTGAAATTGTCAATCGATAACCAGTACCTTTGCTCATAATTTCTCTTAATTTCTCTGTGTGTGTGTGTGTGTGATTCTGTACTATTTCTAAGTTGCCAGTTATTACGTGCCCATGATATTCGTCTACGTAATTCTTGTATTCATTTTGCAACCACATTCTTTTTATCTACCAATTCCTTAATACTATTATAGTTAAAAAATGATCTACTAATTTTTTATTATACTTGAACGCTCGTTTTATTAACACATTTTTCATCGGGAATAAATCCATGTGTTTCCCAAATATTTCAGAAAATTGTATCCCATTATATGATTTATTCATGTATAGAAAAGTACAATATTCTATATTATAAACCTCCTTAGAGTCTATTTTTATTTTTAATCTGTTTGTAATATATTTGCATAAATTCATTACCAAGTGTGATCCATGATTATCTTTTAATCTAATACTTTTTAATAAATTTAAAACTATTATTATTTCTTGTTTATTAAGTCCAAATAAAAAAATACTTTATTTTTCCAACACTAAAACTATTCTCAAAGTCTTGTAATAAATTATTTACTTCTTTTTTAACTGTATCTATATCTCTATTTTCTCTCTTTTTGCGTCCACCCTTATATATATATATGTAATATTTCTATAATATTTCTGGAGATTGATAAAACTAATTGTAAGAAGTGACGAGTGGATGTTATTACTGTAGCGAACGAAAGGTAGGGCATGGCCAGTGGTGTCATTTTCTGTGTTACGTGGAGCGTGGTCGAATACGGTATTATCGAAGAGACACCCATGTAAATCATTATTCTTTTTTATTCACATCTAGAAACACATACAGATCCAGTAGGGCGGCATTACGCATAAAAAGAAGCAAACACAGACAAATATAAACACAGAACACGCTGCAGCCGGCTGATTACATGATCAAGGCACGTAGACAAACAGAGAAGAGGCGGGATTTCCAGACACATCGGTTTTTATACCCGACGGTGAAGACCATGTGACATTTTTGTAATAAGATCTCTGATTGGTTACAATGGGCGGGAAAGGGAATTATGATGTAATAATATTAGTCGATTACGATTAAGATTACAATGTTAATTTTAACCGAAAGAGTTAAAGTTATTTTAAATATTAGCACAAAGAGTTAATAAAAAGGATACTAGAGGGAATTATTACACACACACACACACACACACACACACACACATATATATATATATATATATATATATATATATATATATATATATATATATATATATATATATATAATTAAGCAATATATAGCAGGTCATTAAAATTGCCACACAAGGAAAGAAATTGTGCTCATTTATTGTACGTATTTATCTCGAACTTACTTTTAATTTTAAAGATATCAAAGAGGAAAATTAATATCTCCATATGCATGCATGCTCCATCTATGAACAAGCATATTTTCTCTTTGATATTGATCATAATGAATTAAACAGACTCCATACTGCATATATTACGCATTGTTTTAAATTTGTTTTTGTAAGCTTTTTTTTAACTTATGTAAAAGAACTAGTTGGAACTTGTAATATAATTTTAATCACAATTTTTTAATTCCTATTAACTAGTTTATGGACAATAAATTAAAGACCTTTATTTTTATTTTAATCATGTGGTTTTGTTTTCTGAACATTATAAATTCACAACTCAAAGAATTATTTATAATTGACTGACATTCTTCTAAGAATTTTGTATGTTTAATACGCAATTATACACTGTAAGTTGGTACATCTCCCTTTTAAAAAAACATTCACGTCTACGAGTACTACGTGAAAACTCTTGAGGACTAGCATAAGTAAATTTTATCATTTCTATAATGTGCTTTTGTATGGGTTGATTTCCAGTAAAAATGAAATAGATAAAAATTGTATTTGTGGTACTTATTAAAATTTCTACACTTACTCGTAGGATGTTTTGAAAAATTTTAATGTTTGTAAGGGATTTTTTGCATATTTTATATATATACCGGAGGGGCAAAAAGTCTGTATATTTTTTAAAAGTTTAAAGAACCCAGAAAATATATTAAACAAAGTAAAAAACGGTTTGCAGGTTTGGCATTTATAAGTCACGGGATTTTTTAAAGCAAGAAAAAAACCTACCGATAGATGGCGCTGGTACAGACGACTAAGTTGGGAATATGCAAATGAGACAGGCGATTAAAAATACTGATGCTCTTGAACCAGATCTAATTATCCGTTGCATGCCAACTAAGTGAACAGAGATACAAAGTGAGAAAGACAAAGTTTTGTTGATGAAGCTGTTTTTCATGAACAAGGAATCAGCGACTTTTGCACTGCGTAAATTCCGACTTCAGAAAAATGTGAAGACTGGGAAAGGGCCTTCAACAATGGTACGCCTCATAAAGCTTGTTCAGAGGTTTGAGGAATCTGGATCGCCCGAGGATCGTGTAAGATCCCGACGACCAAGTCTAAGAATCATTAGCAAACATTGGAAGCTTACATGGTCTCCTCGATCTCCAGATCTGACTCCAGTAGACTTTTGACTGTGAGGATATTACAATTCCCGAGTGTATTAATCCCGTCCATCCAATCAGTCGGAAGGAAAGAGGCGATCCAGCGAGAGTTGTCATGTAAACAGGCGGCCATTCTGCATTCTGCCGTTGCTGGATTTGTGACACAATTAGAATGCGTCATCCCTTGTGGTGGTGGATATGTGGAACACATGCTGCAATAATAATTGATTTGGTAACGTTATTTCTGTTATCTGCGAGTCTTTTCTTTCACTTATGTACAAAATGCCACCTATCGGTTATTTTTTGAATTTTTCTTTCTTTTTTTTTATAAATTTTTAAAGTTTTTACGGACTTTTTGCCCATCCGGTATATATATTTAGAATTTAACAGTCGTATATATTACATGGCTTTCTAAAAAGCAATTTCCGTTACGAATTATTCAAATGAAATTCTGATAATAGAAGATTCTTTCACGCTAATCTTATTTGACCGCTGTTCAACATTACAAAGTGAGCAATAAATGCTGAAATATTAACCCCTTCCTGACTTTTGCCGAACTGAGCTCGGGCAGGTGAAAGGTACCATCCTGGTTCATCTCCAGCGTAGGTCGGCCACTGTGAAAATTTACACTGTGCAATCGGTCTTTCCCGAATTATTTCACGTGCGCTTTTTTTGGTTTCAAATAATTGAAAAATACCATTTGGTGGAATTTTCTGCAAAAGGGGTACTTCCTTCTGCCGAGCACCCCCACCCCATTCACGCTTGTCTGAAAAAACGTTGCTGTCTACATTCCCCCAACACAGAAGAAAACTAATCCAACTGTACAGTGTATTCTTTACAGTTCAAAAGAGATAGTAAGAAGAAGAAGGGAAGAAAGAAACAAGATTCTTCTGTCCATATTGCTATGTTGGATTCTGTGTAGTACCGTGTGTACGAATTTAGCATACGCAATTAAGTTTTGATTAATAATTTCATAATCATTTATGTACATGCAGAAGATGTAAATAAAATTCGTAATTCAAGATAAAAACTATTCACTCTAAGCTTTATATTTGTATTTAGTAGGAATTGACTCCAAAGTTTTATGATTTCTGCCATGCAAAAGGCCACCTTTATATGTCACTTAGTCATTTATTTAAGTAGATTTTATTTTACATTAATTTTTGGAAAATTTTGTTTGCGAATGGTGCTATTATGTTTAAAATGATATGTTTGTTTGAAAATATGCATAAGAAAAATCGACATTTTTTTTATCCGTAACCCAGAAATTAAATGAACCTGGAAAGGTGGAAAGAATGTTTCATTTTATACAGTGGTCAAATGGTTTTAATAATCACTACAGTCGATAACTAATTTTTGTCTCTTTTTGTGTGGAGAAGGAGGGCTATGTAAAACGCTTTTTAATGTTTTCTTTTGACTACAATTTTCAGCAATATATGAACTTTTATTTTATTTTCTTCTTTTTTTTTTACTTTCTCCTAATAAGTGTTGATCTTTTAAACAGCAAATGCAACCCGTCAATGTTTAGAGAATGGAACGTGGTCGCCATGGTCTAATTATAGAGAGTGCAAACCTTTGACTCTACATGAAGATGATGAGTTCTTTCAGGTAGATAAATGAACATTCTTAATCATCAATGTAAAAATCAGATAAAAAATTACTATAATAATAGTAGTTTTAGTGAATCATAGAATACTATAAAATCCTTCTCATATGTAAAACTATGTATAATTTTAATTTTTAACTATGTTTAAGGTATCCGACTACGTTTGGAACCGTGATTTTCAAAAGCGTATAAATGGATAATTTTCATGATATTTAAATTCACTTAGATTAGAATATATGAATAAAATTGTTTTATGGACCTTTTGACAAATAAAATTCATTTAAATATCATATTTAGGCAAAAATTAACTTAGAATAACTTTTTTCCCAAATGTTCTCCTTTTGTGAAAAATGCTTCTATTAGAAAAATATTTTGCCTGTTTATAACTCAGACCTCTTTTCAGAGTCTCAACTAGAATTTTTGGAATACATAATTAGAAGTGGGTTTATTCATATTTTACGGTAACAGAAGGGAGCAATTTTCAGAAAAAACGCGATTAATTATTTCAATTGGTGGACACTCTGAAAATAATGTGAATTTTTCAAAACTTCTAGTTGAGCATCTGTAGAGAGGTCTGAGCTATATGCAGACAAAATAATATTATAATAGAACCATTTTTCACAAAAAAGAATGTTTGGAAAAAATATTATTCTAGGTTAATTTTTGCCAAAATATTGTATTTAAATAGATTTTTTTTTTGTCAAAGTGTCCTTAAAACAATTTTATGCGTATATTCCAATCTAAGTGACACTAAATATCATGAAAATTATCCATTTATGCGCTTTTGAAAATCACGGTTTTGAACGTAGTCGGATACCTTAATAATACAAATATAATTACAAATATAAAATCTATTATAAATATGTTTAATGAATTTATATTATAAAATCTATAACTAATGGTACAACAATAAAAAACGAACAGTAAAACCTTGATTTTAGAATTAGAAAATTCTCTGATACAAAAAGCCATGTCTGTCATCAATAATTAAATTTCATTTAAATATTCATGAGGAATTTACATCTATTATAGTTGTTACTCTTTTAACTGATGACGGCTTAGTAGCCCGATTGCAGCGGGTTCGAGTCCTGCTGCCACTGAGGATCCACCGTTTAAAAGAGACTTCAGACGGGGCTCAATGTCCTTTCTTTATCGTGGTAGTTTGGATAGGGTGGTGCCAGTTCGGGTGTCATCCTCGTCATTTCATCAAAGTACAAAATTACGAAATCCGTCACCAATAGCCATCGTATTGCTTTCTAGCGTAAGATTAATTTTAACTCTAACTCACATACTTTTCATTCATGACTTCAGGTGAAATGAAAAGTACTATACAGAGAACTATTGCAATTTTGAATTTAAAAAAATGATCATTTCGTATTTTTTTCGAAACGTTTGTTGCAAAAATCGAAAGTTCATGATATACGCATATTAAGAAGAATCCTAAATAATAACTGCAAGCAAGAATTGAATATTTAAAAATATAGTTATAAATCTAATATTGCCTCTTTGCTCTTTCTAAAATAATATAGAAACGTAAAATCTGCAAAATACGGACTGCATTATCTATCCACTTATATAAGTTTTTAATTATGTCTGTAGAGCTATAAATTTTTATGCAGTGTGTTCTGGTTTTTATATAAATAATATTTTCCCATAAATTTCTATTTCTAACAGACACACATATCCAAACTGTGAGCATTCTATTTTTACTGTTATCCTATAAATTACTCCAGAATACGTTGTCTATTCCTTACTATTTGAAACATTAAGTATATATATGTGTGTGTCGATGTTGTTTTTATTTGCATCACTAAAGTAACATTTTAAGACACGGGTATAGTGTATAGTTGGTAGTAAAATATGTAAAGTGTAAAGTATGTATTCTGCCTTATAGGTTCTATGGGATATGAAAGAAGCCGCCACGATTTATTATGTCGGATATGGAATTTCCTTGGTGGCTCTAAGTCTAGCACTCCTAGTCTTTTTCATTTCAAGTAAGTCAGATTCTAAGTAGCATTTCAAGCATTTTAGTTTCAGAGTTGTATTTTGTTTGTTCGTCGTATTTGTAGAACAATACATTTTTCATTCATGAATGTTACACATTTTAAATGTGTTGTTTAAAAATAGATTTTTGAAAAATTTCTTACTAACCTCGGACATACTTATGTTAATATTTATTCATATGCTTAAAGAGAAATGGACTAAACTCATGACAATCACATGATAAATGCAATCACGTGTTTTTCATTGAGTTCAGAACAAATTGGCTTTAGATTTGTACTTGTGGCCTTACTTGTAAAATTCAAATAAAATTTCAAATTTGATAACAGACCTAATATATATATATAATAAATCAAGACTCTTCAATTTTTTAAATTAAAAAAAAACTTATATTATACGTGTATTTTTAAATCAATTACATTTTATCACATTTGTACATCATTATTTTTGACAAATATATATTTTTTTAAAGAAAGTCTGACCAAAAAAAAAAAATAGTAATTGACCAAAGCGAGGCACATGAACTGATTGGCTGGTACACGTGATTGTATTTATCATCTGAGTATGACGTCACATGAATTTACTAACTTATTGGCTGGAAACATGTGATTTCACTTATTACGTGACTCTGATGTCACATTAATTTAGTCTATTGTAAAAGACTATAAAGTAAACATTAAAATATATCGCGTGTTTACTTTGTGAATAATCATATCGAACTTTAAAATTACTTGTAAATAAGTGTTTTTATATTACTTGTTACTTTATATTAATTTCTCTTAATAGATATTACAGCAGTTTATTTCTAGTAGCTACTTTGAAACATATTTGATATTTTTGTATTAACTGAAAAATTTTACTCTAAAGCAAAAATAATGTTCTATAGTAAAAATTAATGTTTTATACATATATTTTGTTTTAACTGTTATATAAATTTACATTTTTAGATTTATCCATAGATGTTTCTTCATAATATATAAATTATGTATAAATTAAAGTATGAAACTAGACAAGAAAGAAAGAAATTTCTTAATACTCTTTAAAATGAAAAATGAAACCATTATTTTTTGTTTCTTGAGATTGTGGTTCATTTTTACTTACCAATCAATAGAAAAGCATCCAAAGAGGCTTATCATTTACATTATTTCATTTTAGTTTTTAAATAAGATGTTAACTAATAAGCTAATCTACAAATTTAATAAGTAATAAATGCAAATTAAACAAATTATAAAAAAAAAACTTATGGGAACACTCTCCTGTCTTTGCGTTTTCATTTATATATAAAAAAAATTAGAAGAATTAAGATCCTATACTGATTAAAAATCTCCCAATTCGATTTAGATTATTTAATCATATAAGATTTTTTTGTGTACAAAGTAAGCAAATTGATATATGCGTGTCCAACAAAAAAAATATTTAATTCTGTAAGACTCATTCAATAACCATGGAAACGGTAAATTGGAATCGTATGGATAAAAACAAGAATAGCAACTCCCTCAAAAAATTATTCATATACTCAATTTAAAAAAATCTTGGTAAAGTACACAATTTGGTTTGACTCATTAATAAAAAGGGATTCATAATTTTAATTAAATGCTTTTTTTAACAAATATTTACGAACTTATTAAGAAAGCATAAAAAGAAATAGACAGAAGTGAAAAACTGTGTTATGTTTTTATAGAAAATATATGCTACTGAGTTTTTGCAATGGAATTTTTTTTATTTATTTAATATCTGTCTAATTATAAATTTTTTAAACATTTTTTAATCAACAAGCGTGCACCACTGCTTTCTGAAGATTTTTTTTTAATATTTGAATTATTGAAAATATTTCTTATTGTATCATTTGCAACAAATAATTTTTAATAATATATGTATAAATAATGGTTTTTTTTCTAAAATTTCTCATAAAAAGGCTGATATTTATCTTTCATATAGAATTTTTCTAAAGTATCAAACAAAGAAAATGATGCACGTTTTGGGGATAATAACTTACTTTACGAAATAGTGATGATTTTTAAAAATGGATTTCAACTATGTGATATTTAAAACTTTAATTAAGGACACTTAATGATCGATGCACTTTTGTTTCTATCATTTTCAAACGTTGACTGGAATATGTGAATTAAATCTATATTTATTTCAGAGATCTGCGGTGCTTACGAAATACTATTCATACGAATTTAATGATAACCTATCTACTAATCGATATGACATGGATTATAACAGCAACACTACAATCGAATCCTCATCCCACAACTGCTAAAGTAAGATTTTATTTTTTCTTCGGGGTACTTTTTCAGATTTATAACCACCCGATTGACTAATTCAGATGATAAATTTTATACCTTGTATAGATGATTTTACAAAATTTATATAACTTTTATGAATTTGAACTGTGGCAACTTAACTCTTCCTATTACTTAAATTAGTGTATAATCAATTGATGTCATTTTCAGATGTGTTAAGTAACTTCTTAACTTTGTAGAAATTATCATTCAAATAGTTACGTATTTGGTGTTCGAATAGTCTTTAAATGTAAACTAATTAATACAACCAACTGATTTGATAGAAGCTGAAAAATAATTTTTTCCGCACAACGAAAACTTTTCTCAAATGATGTAACATTCTTTTAAGAAAATGAATAAAAATTAGTATTTGAAATACATTTTTTTATTTACAGGTAGCGTGCTTTTTAGTGATTTTACTTACGTATCTGATGGCTACCAACTTTTTTTGGATGTTTGTGGAAGGTCTCTATCTCTACATGTTGGTGGTAAAGACATTTTCCATTGATAACATCCAGTTCAGAACATATGTCTGCATAGGTTGGGGTAAGTGATTTGCTGAGAAATCTTTCGCACTTTAAGCGATAAGAGATTATTCATTGATATACTTTTGTCGAATCTTGTCGTACCAAACTTCGTGCCTATGGACCTCCTTTAATACCTTAACTTTTTCCATAAGCCAGCAAATGAAGAATGCAAATAAAAACTCCATTTCAATTCACAAAAGAAAAATTGGAAATTTCCTGAAAACGATAAATTTTGGATCATAACTGTTTCTAAATGTACTTTAGCAAATTATAAATTTAGTTAATTAATTTATCTACAAGATATCAATCGCAAATTCAAAAATATTTACGTAACGTGCGTTATCTTTATATATAAAAATTACGTGTCACAGTTTTTTTGTCCACGGTAAACTCCAAAACTATTCAACCGATTTTAATATAATTTTCTGTATAGTGTGGGATTTCCTCCAACTTAAAATATAGGATAGTTTTTATTTCAATTAATGGCGTCATATTTTTTTGTCGGAAATGTGAAAAATCTGGGAAACGTGAAAATATGCAAAATGTCGCAATGCGTGTGTGTCTGCAGAAGCTGTTTTTGTGGAAGCGGATTAAAGTGCACAAAAAGTGAATGTCTGGGGAATTTTGGGGCGTAGAATCTGAATTTCGAATCCAATAATACCCTGAACTTTGCTGGATGATGCCGGTCAACCGTATTTTAGACACACCGTGGCAGGGGTTTACCTTAAAAGCCTTGGAGCACGAAAACTTGGTCTCTGACGAATTTCAAAAAATGCAATCCGTATCTAATATCCTATCTGAGAAATTACCTTAACTTTGCCGGATAATTCCGGGCGACAGTCTATTACGCGAACCATAGAAGGTGCTTCCCCTGAAAGTCTTAGAGCGGAAAAAGTGCGTTTATGATGTATTTCGAGATGGCGAACGAGAATTTGAACTTTATTTTCTGAAATTTCTGTAATTTTGCAGGATAATGCCGGATGACAGCATTTTAGACACACCGTGGCAGGGGCTTACCTTAAAAGCCTTGGAATGCGAAAACTTGGTGCCCGACTTATTTTGAAACGGGCAATCTGAATCTGATATGGATTCGAGAAATTCCCGTAATTTGTCGGATAATTCCGAACGACCCTCTTTTACGCAGAGCGTGGCAGGGGCTTACCCTAAAAGTCTTGTTGCGTGAAAAGTGCCTTTCTGGTGTACTTGGGGGTGGTGAACGAGAATCTGAAATCAAATTTTAGAAGTTCCTGAAATTTTGCCGTATTATGTTGGATGACCATAATATTCGTGGACAAAGGCACCAGCCTAACTTGCAGACGTTGGGACGCAACAAGTGAGTCTTGATTCGAAAATTCTCATCCAATTCAAGAAATGCCCATAACTATATCAAACAACGCCAGATGATCACAACACGAAATAATGCGAGTTCCGTATTTCATGTGAACCATTGCAGGGGCATACATTGAAATTCTTGCAGTGTGAAAAGGGATTATCTGGTGTTTTTCTGGGTGGGGTGCAAAAATCTGAAATCGAATTTTAGAAGTTTTCGTAATTTTGCTGGATAATGCCGGGTGACCGTAATTGCCCCCTTCAGAGACAGAACTTGCAGGGCTAGGTGCATCGAAATTGGTCACTGGGTGCATCTAGGTGTGGGGAACTAGAATCTGGATTTGGATTTCAGAAACTCCCCTAACTTAGCTGGATATTCGCGGAATGAGAACGAATGGCTTTGCGTTTGAGTCTCACGTCCGTATTTTCATTTCCCATAGCAACTAAACGTGCAGGCACAGCCTTGCTAAAATACGATTGCAATAGGAAGTTGCATTGACAATTTCATTTTCAGGTGTATTTGTCACTTTGTTAGATGGTGGACAAACTGTACATTCCGCATTCAAGCTGCCATTAGATATTCATAAGGAATCAAGCGCAATATGTACTATTGAAAAAAAGCGGATTGGCTACTGTATTGCAAAGAAGTTCAATCATAATCATAAGTTTGCCATATCCCATAAACATTCACTCAAGGTATTTCATACAACACTGCAGGATATAAGCGGGAACAAAAAATATTCACTTGTGCTGTCCTTCTACTGTGTGGTGATTTCCGACAAATATTGCCAGTCATTCCTTGCACTACTTTTACTCACGAGTTTAACGCATGATTAAAACAATCGCATTAATGGCGAAGCGTCAAAACACTTTGATTAACCATAAACATGCGAGTACAATTGCAAGATGATAAATTGGCGTAAATATTTTCTAAACAACTGCTGATATCGGAAATGGTGAAGTAGAACTGCATAAACATGATGTATCAAATAGCCAGACAATATCTGTAATGTTGTTTAGACAAAAAAAGGAACTGTGATTGAGAGTGTCTTCCCGAATAAACTGTATAATTATCTAGATAAAATTTGGCTTTGAAGTCATGTTACTTATTTCGTTAATACAATGTTGATATTAACGAAATAACTTTCAGATATAGAGTTGTTTCCAGGTGATCCAATGCCTTTTAAATCAATTGACACTATTGGTGATGAAAACAATACCGTAAATTTTCCAACAGAATTTTTGAATTATCTGGATATATCAGGAATGCAACCACACACAGAATCTTCGGTTTAAGGTCATTGGTTATTTTGCTCCGTAACTTAAATCCACCAAGATTATGCAACAGTGCATGTTTATTCATCAAAAGAATTACTGGGAAACTTCTTTAAATTAACATAAGAGACACACACACATCGTCCTGATGCCACGTGTACCACTGATATCGTCAGAATCTCCAAACACTATTCAAAAGGCTTTTTCAATTATCGATTCAATTGGTTTTCGAGATGACCATAAATAAATTTCAAAGCCAAACAATGTCCATTTGGGGTTTGGACTTAAAAAATCCATGTTTTTCGAATGGTTCTGTATGTTGCAAGCTCACGTGTGGGGAAGAAACAGTCGAATCTATTTAAATTAGCAAAAGACGGGTTACCGAAAAATAGTGTGCACCGTTTTGCGATTAGATATATTAAACTTACTTATATTATTGTACTTAAAAATGATAAAAATAGTATTAAAAATTGAGAAAAATCAACGTTAGTTACTTCATTCATAAAATTAAATCTTCACATTTTGTAACTAATAACTTCATAAGTATTTCATATATTATACTATACTCACATAAGAAATGAATAAAATGCAAAATTTAAAACAGGTTTTATGCTTAATTTCAATTCTCCGAAATTGTAAGCGAAAATTAATTTGACTGCATTGAATGGCTTAGAATAATATTAAATCAACGTACAAAAACAAAGCCACAGCAACGCGTGACCGGGTCAGCTAGTATTCTTATAAAATACATAAAGAAAAATACTGATTTAGGCTCAAAAATAAGAAAAATGTTGAATTCATTTCACATCTCTCGGCTCTTTTATACTTCCATATTTTAAACAAGCTATTATAACTATATATAGCGTCGAGTTTCTTTTCTTATTCAAATGAGAAATAAAGAGCAACCGCAAGCAGCCAGATTTTGCACATTCGATACTTGACATACAGTAATATCCCGAAATTACACAATAAGTGAGATTGGGTGATAACCGCGTAAGTCGTACTTGCGTAAGTCGGGGTATAATTCAACATATAAATACATATAATTTATTTTTAATTGAGATCGGAGACGAAAAAGATAATAATTTAGATCTATAATATTTTGCTTTATATTAGCAAAATATCCATCTGTAATATTTTGCTTTAAAATCTTTAAACACGTAAAAATTATGACTAATTTACTTTAACTTCCATAATAATGGATGTAGGTCACAAATGTTACTTTATAGCAAACCTTCCGCAACCCCCCTAATGTTGTTCAAGCCCCCCCATAACAAATATAAAAGGTAAATTTAAGTTTGGTATTTAATCCAATACAAGCAGATATTTACACACATGTTTTATTTTATTATTTTTATTCCCAAAATACACATTGAAAATTTTATTTTATTATAAAGATTTTTAGAAATTAAAGTTATTTTAAGCATTCAAAAATTTACTTTAATGCAAATTAAAACTAGTAGCATTAAATTATACGATAATATAAAAATTTTCTGATAAAACAATTTTTAATACCGAAGTCAATTGGCCACACATGAACTTGATTCCTCAATTTAAATCCTACAATAAAATACTTAATTTAAATAAATGTCTAAAATGGTATTATGCCTTTGTTATATATTTCTAATACGTGTTTTAAACCACAAGCTAATATAATTCGTGTACTTAAACAAGCATGCTATTATAAAATTAAAACTTTATTATCGGATGTGTTATTTCATAAAATTCATGACAGAGCATGCAAAAATTATTTGCTTCAAGGGAATTTATTATTGTAGGGTTTTATAAAAATGAGGAATTAAAAATCAAGGCGACATTATATGACACCATTTCTGAATAATTATTTCGGTGAAAAAAAAAATTGCTTTTTGTATCTCAAAATATAGTTTTTTCTAGAAGCAATAAGTTTAATTAGGGGTATCAAACCCGCAGCCCAGTACATCAGCACACAATAATATAACAATAAAATATCAAAATTTCTCCCGAAATAGGAAAGGAAGTAGCAGAGAGGAGATATCGAATGCCAGGATGTAAACATTAAATTTTTCTTGCTCTTTTATTTATGTTTATTATTAAGTATTATGCAAAATAAATTTACGTTTCAATGAATATTGATTTTTGGGAGTCCCAAATTAGGCTCAAGTTAGTCTTTAAGTTTTACACTCTTGGTCTAAATGTTAATAATAATCACTTTATTTAAATACGGCCTTAAATACGTTAAGTTAATATTAAGGGGAAAAAATGTGAACGTACGTGAAAAAGAAACTACACACCAAATAGCAAAAATTGGTCATATTTTTGAAAAAAATTTTTTATTTAATCGAAATTCGAATGTTAATTTAAAAACAACTGTTTAATAATCAAATAATGTGCTGAAATAAACATGGATATAAAAATAGAACAAAGAAAAATAGGGAGATTATTCATTGAAAAAAAAAGAAAAAAAGAGAAACTGTTTACATAAAAAATTTATAATGTTGTTTTTAAAATATAATGACAAAAATATCGCTTAGAAATAATGTTTAATAATTTAATTTCGAAGTCATTATGCTACATATCTCATAATTTTGTTCATATTCATCATTCATAAAAAATTTATATACATTTAATCCTAAATTAAAAATCACATGTTTATTATTATCCAATTAAATATCTATCCAGATCTTTTTAAAGCAGTAAATATTTGCTACACATATTTTTTTTTTAAAAAAAATGAATTAATAAACCACAATTCAAAAAATTTAACAAAGGGCATATTTTTTATTAGTTTTTACTTCGTACAATTAAAATAAAAGAACATTCAACAAAAGGTTCTTAAACAGAAATCTCTTTAAATAAAATAAAAATTGATGTATTTAAAATGTTAAATAAAGGATACATAGATACATTATTAACATGGAGTATTTATATTACATGAAAATAAAGGCTTGTATTAAAATAAGACAAGTTATTACATTTTGCTTCTGAGCGCAGCGTTTTTTTTATATTTTTATTTTCTCTGTGAATGAATCTTAATTAGAGCTAGGGAAAAAGGAATTGTTTAAAAAGATGTTTCTTTAAAACGCTCTTTTTAAAGAAATGTTTAATTTATAATGCTTCAAATTCTTTTAAAATATTTGCTTCCATAACTCTCTTATATAATTAAAATTAAATACTTGAAAATCAGAAAGGAACGTTATTTAATTTTTATTAAATGGATATTGCAACTTTGTAGCGATATTCTTTAAATAAATACTAATTTTATATGCATCAAACATAGATATTGCTTTTAAATCTTGAACAAATATATTTTTTCTATGGTTTGGAAACACTAAAATTGTAGGTTGTGCATTAAAATTTCACACATGATCTCATCTTATTAATTAATTTACTTTAAAAATTCTAGATATTAAACACGCGTAATAACTTTTAAATCTGAGGAAGAAAATTTGTGATATTTTTATACATAAAAAAAGTCAGTATCAGAAAAGTAAAGAAAATTTGGGATAATTTTATTAAAAAAACTCAGAACTTGTGTGTATAATACTCATACTTTATTTTTCTTACAATTTATAATCTTTTCATATTAATCGCTTGTTTTGACATATTTCTGAAATAAAGTCATTTATATAACATTGGTATTTCAAGGTATCCGACGACGTTCGGAACCGTGATTTTAAAAAAAGCACATAAATGGATACTTTTCATGATATTTAGTGTCACTTGGATTAAAAAAATATGCATAAAATTGTTTTAAGGATATTTTGACAAAACAATTATTTAAATACAATATTTTGGCAGAAAATTAACTTAGAATAACTGTTTTTCAAAATGTTCTCCTTTTGTGAAAAATGGTTCTATAACAATAATATTTTGCCTGTATAGACCTGTGTACAGAGGCTCAACTATGAGTTTTGAAAAATTCGTATTATTTTCAGAGTTACCACCAATTAAGATAACTATTGGCGTTTTTTTCTTAAAATTGCTCCCCTCTGTTGTCGTAAAATATGGATAAACCCACTTCTAAGTTATATATTTAAAAAATTCTACTTGGGCCTCTGTAGAGAGGTCTGAGCTATATACTGGCAAAATATTATTATAATAGAAGCATTTTTCAAAAAAGGAGAATATTTTTTAAAAAAATATTATTCAAAGTCAATTTTTTTGCCAAAATATTGTATTTAAATAATTTTTTTTGGTCAAAATGTCCTTAAAACAATTATATGCATGTATTCTAATCTAAGTGACACTAAATATCATGAAAATTATCCATTTATGCGCTTTTGCAAAATCACGGTTTCGAACGTAGTCGGATAACTTAAACGGAAAATTTATTTTCTCTCATACCTTGCAAATTATTTATAACATATATTCATTAGTATATAAAAAAATTCTTATTGTATCGTAATTCCTGGAGAAATATCCACTGGGCATGAAATTTACATTACGTAGGCACAATATAGCAGTTACAGGTATGTGAAAACACAGATGGCAAAAAAGGAATTACATCCATACGTTCTGAAACGAAGAAAAGAAAGGCTGTATTCAAAGCATAACGCAGGTGGGAAAAAAACACAATTATATGAGCACGGGGAATAACGATAAACTAAAGTTCCTTAGTAAGGAACATGACTTCCTCTAACTTTGCGTTTCTTAATCTGTGGCAAGGGCCCCTTTGGGTGTATGATAACTTTATGTAGAAAAAGCGCGCGAGCACATCGAAATGTCGATATTGAAATATTTAAAAAACATATTGATTTACTGAAAGAAAGCAAGACGAAATGCATTCTGACATATCAAAAAAATAAAATACACATTTACAATGTAATAATATACATATAAATGTATCAGTAGCGCTCAATTTATTTAATAATTAATTTATCTATACTAAGTTAAGAACAAGTTTAATAATTATTACTGAATCCCATGGGCTTGCCGTACAAAAAATTTAATACTTATCTTGATAATCTGTACAATTTATGATTATAGTCGTATTATAGCTTTACCCTAAAGTACATTACTGAATTCAATACACTGTTATTGTATGATTGAAAATTGGGTTGCAAATGCTGAAAGTTCGTGAAGCACTGCACTAACTGTAATAGTTGCATTACGCTATCTGTTTATACTAAATACCAAATTAGCCGTCAGTTTTGGATGTAATACCTGCCGCTTTTAAAGGAGTGTCTGTATGGCCTGTTGGGTTCTCCGGAGTACATGATCTTGCTACAAGATGTCTCCTCAAAGCTTCCAACTCACGTTCTACGAGATTTAAAACAGATTAGAGTGCTACCTTATTCATTTTCCAGGTATCCTTACTTTCTAGGAACCACACGAAAGCTGAGGACTTTTAAGCAAAAAAAATTGAGTCTTAACCCAAAGGTGCCTTGGAATAGAGGCACGTCCGAGAAGAAAATTTCATCTCAGTAATAATATCCAGTAAGTGAGCCACTATCGAAAATATCGAGCTCCGTTTTTTCTTCAATATGAAGAAATGGCTGTAACGCTAATGGTTGGTGGATATATAAAACGTGTACCTCTAACTATCTATTACTCTCAAAAACTAAGCGGTACGTCAGATCAGGGGTTTAAATGCAGTGCGTCTCCACACAAGAACTCCAGAACAACTTCAACGGTTAGATGTAAATAAAATAAAACCTGTGATCCCCAATTTCTTCCATATTAAATAACGCTGAGAATGCTTACTCAGATTGAAACGTTAGTAAACATAATTTGATTTCATGGATGAGATGTCCCGCCTTTGTATTTTTGGCATCACTGTAAATGGTACCACCGATGGGTTGCTGTTAATGGTTTTACGCGAGGCACAGTTGCCGTACGCAGCTGTTAACCTGCGATCACTCACGCGGGGTGTTCTGTACACCCCAACAACAAGAAAATCCTCCCAGGATTCTAAAAAGAATGCCCAGAACCACGATATTTTCTGTAGCTGCTCATTTTAGATCATTGAACCTTCATGCCTGATACAATCCTTCTTTCTCGAACGATTGGAATGTAATGACCTTCAAAAGTTTATCTGGGGGGGCTGAGAACTCCCGCGAGAAGTTGAGCATACGTATACAGTCCGCTCTGAATGTTTAGAAATTGATTAAAATATTATTTTTCTACTTTCTACAATCATTATCTCATTACTTATAGAGTATATTTATTACTGGTATATACGTTTAACTGGTTTATGAAAAAAATATAAAATTGTGTGTTTTAAAATGAAAATTTTTGTATGTTTAGTTTAAATTAATGTTAGTCTCATTTGTATGCAATAAATTTAATAATTTTATTTGTATAATACAAAAAACATCTTGTACTTTATAAATATGTATCATATAATGACTTAATTTGATTTTCATGATTAAATACACGTGTTAAAAGTTTGGTGTGTTCTTTACACTCCGCGAGTAACGACGGTAGCAAAAACAGTTGCGCGAGTGACCGCGGTTTAAACAATGTTGCCCGATGCCTGACTTTGATACTTTGATCTTTTGGCCTTTACAACGTCATACCAACCGTCACTTGTCACTGTTTTCTTCGGTGACCACCGTCAATCTTTCAACCACTATTCCCGTCATTTGGAAGGCTTTCCAAGCATTTGAACTTTTTTTTGCCACATTTGTGAGTCTTTCTTGTGCTACACTGAATAAACTAAGCTCCGTTTCCTTCGACCACATGCAAAGGCATCATGATGGTTATTTGTAGCAATTATGAAGGTATCCTTTTAAATTCACACGCAAAGAATATCGGTAAATTCGTTCTTCCTCCTTCTTTTTAAGTTAACTAAGCATTGACTCCGCCCATTGCACATGTTTGCGTCCCGTAACCTTTCTGATGTCATAGTGCTGATATTTGTATATACACATCACCTTTCTACTAAACCACATTTTCATTGTACTGGTAACCAAAAGCCTTTTTTAAAAACTTCATAGTTTTATGGGGAAAACCACATTCGTCGCTACAATGCTCAGGGACGGCTTGAGGTATTAGCCAATTGGACCCGAGCTGAGGGCCTCTGACACAAAGGGGGCATCGTCAGCTTCTCCACTTAGCCTTAATAAGATCACGATTTGAATAATTTCAACGGTCAAATGATTTTTCCGGCTGTATTCTCCGAAGAACTAGGAATTTCGGACTATATGTCAATCGTCTACATGTGATGACCGTCGTTCATGTATAGTCCTACCACACCGATTAGTGTGAAATGTAAGTCATGCCCATTTATTTGCTTTTGATTATTGTTTGTCCGAGTATTTGACAATATATGCTATGAACTGTCTACTTGTAAGGGTCATAGATGGGGCCTACATTTGTGTAGGGACCAAGGATATACTTTTGCGTAAGGTTCCAGGGCCTCAAGAAGTCTTATGACGTCTCAGACAGCGTTTAACGCTAGTGTTGTAATAATGCATGCAAATACATTGCTCGTAATCCAAAATATAAAACCATAAATGTAGCATCCTAAGGCATGAAATTTGAACAATGCGTAGACTTTGATAGGATAGGCAAATGATATAGGATAAAAAAAATGATCGGTAAAAAAAATTGTGTGTAATTACAATTACTTTTCCCTTAACTCAATAGTTCTCAAACTTTCAATACTTGCGACCCAAAATTCAAAAACAATTTTCAGCGCCCCCCCCCCCTCCATACAATAACAATGTAATGAATTCACACATTAATACGATACTTTGATGTTAAGTCTGTTGTAGGATTTAAATCTCTTAAGTTTTACCCGCGCATATAAAAGTCTCGCTCAGCTAAAACGTTATTTTCCCCGGACATATATACGTCCGTCAAAAGTACAGTCTTTTCTCTGTGCACTTCAAAAATTCCGCGGGCTTTGAAATACAATAAAAGGACAGTGTTTGCGAAGGATGTACTTATTTCAGAGGATTTGCTTATTTTTATTCAATCCCCCCAACAATATATATGCACGCCTACGTGGAAAACGGTGGCATTTATGAGCGAATCGCATAACTTTTAATCGCCATTTAAGGGATTCATTATAAACCGCACAAATTATCAAGTATTAATTTTTGTATATAGTTTTATATATGACACAACAATGGGAATCACTGGTAGTTATTTACTTGTTCTTAACGTAGTATTGTTAAATTAATTATGAAATACATTGTGCAGTAATGATACTTTTATAAGTGTATTATATAAGTGTAAATGTTTATTCTATTTTTTATTATGTCAGGATCTATTTTTTATGTGTTTACTTTCAGTAAATTAGTAAATTTTTAAAAATAATTTTTTTTGTTTTAGACTTTTCAGTAGGCTTGCGCCCCCCCTTGTAGAGTTATGACGCCCCCAAGAGGGTTAATAAGAGTCTTCAAAAATAAGAGTATTCGTTAACATTTTCAGGCACGGAATGAAGAAGTAATTATGCACATAAGTACACAACTATCATTTTTTTCATAATTACTATCATCTTCATTCTTTGTTAGTATAATATGGAATGATGAATGTAACTGACGTGTACAATTGCGTATTCTCAATAATAACAAATATTATACGGATGATTGTGAATGTGATGGAAATATACAATTAGCAGTTGAACCCTAAAGATCAAACCTATATTATAATCGGGAAAAGCTGTCAGAATGCATTATGAATGTGACAGATATTATTTAACTACCTTCAATAATTCATAGTTGTTTAATCCTGCACCTGAAATGTCTGGCATGTTCGACATTATAACGCGGTAAGATTTGACGTTTGATGGATAATTCATTTGATAATCACTTGCTGCTACAAATTTGATGAGATCAAATTTTAAGTAGCAAATGTTTGGGTCGTTAAGATGAAATAAAATCAGTTACTATTATTATATATCATGAATAGAGCATCTTAAGAATTTCAAGGTGGGAGTCGCTACTTTCTTTTGGACATTTATCTAAGAGTTTTTGTTTTAGATTAAGTATTTTGAATGCACAGATTTAAATGATCAAATTTTAAGGCTATTGAAACACATGTAGATATTATATACTTAAAAAGGAACTTGAGAGAAATGTATCTCCATAAATAATAGTTCCAGAAAATCTTATATTTCATTATAAAAAAGAATTCAATTACAAGATATGTTTTCAAAATCTCAATAAATAAGTTCTACAATTCAACGCGCCGTACATCCTTTATAAGTTTAAATTATAAGATGTTATTCAATTTTATTGAGCATTTGAAGCATATGTAACATTGTATTTTAATTTCTTTAAAAAATATACTTTTTTTGAAAATGAAAAAGTGCACTAAATCATATTTTATCTACCTTGTTGCTTGGTTATTTTGATAATTATAAAAAATCTAAATGAAGCGGTTTCATAATCTTTTCTCTTTAAAATTAATTTGAAATTTTCAAATAAATTTCTCTTTTCTTAGATATGTTTTTATTTAATATTAAGCAGCACACAAAAAAACAATTGTTTTCTTTTAATCTATGTCAATGCTCTTTTGTATATGTATGTACAATACAAAATGTATATATACATTTATATATATATGTGTATATATATATATATGTATGTGTGTATATATGTACGCGTACACACACACATATATATATATATATATATGTGTGTGTATGTGTGTGTGTATATGTGTACTTACATATATATATATATATATATATATATATATATATATATATGTGTGTATTTTTTGTATGCGTAAAAAATTTTTTTAAATTTCTTTATAAAAAATTGATTTTATTTAATTAAAATTTTATTATTATTACTATACTCCTTTAAGACCCGAATTACTTTTATCTTTAAATATTCAATTCTTCTGGTTATTAATACGATATTGAACCCAATGTTACTGGGAAAATAATTAAAAAAAATTCTCGCTTCCCCCTCCCCTGGAACGTAGATGGTACCCGCACGATCGTGCGGGTTGATCTCTATCTGAGAAACAGTTCATCTATGAAATTTTACGAGTTGTACCTTTTTTAGCTCTTAAATTGATAGTAGAATCAATTTTAATTCAATTAAAATTAATGCAAATAAGGAAATTATTGATGTAAAATTAATTTCTTGTATTAAATCATTATTTTTTTACTGTGAAAATCTTTAAAACATGTTTTGTTTTTAACAAGTATGAACAATCATTGCATTTTTTTCCCAACATGTCTTTGAACTTCTTTCGTAGTTTTTAAATCTGCACTTGTAAGACCTTAAAATGCCATCAACACATCGAAAATGGCTATAAAGGTCAAGGTTTTTATCCTGGAATGGCCAGGATAAAAGGAATGACATGTATAGCAAATGAATCTACAAGCAACATCAATAGAATATAGTTAGTATTTTTCCTATTTTACAATTATTTAAACATGAACACAAAAATTTGTATCGATGCAATAAGAAATATATCGATAATTACCTTTTTACGACAGATAAAAAGAAGACGTGATTTCGTTGTATTTGAAAACAAAGCTACATTTGCCACCTGAAAGTAAAACAGGGGACACAACCATCGCTTGTAGATAAAAAGGAATACTTTACACTTTCTACAAACCCACTAAATCGTTGGATTCGGGATTTTCTTACATACGACTATTTCAGAAGCAAAAACGTATAAGAATATCTTACCCGCACGATTTTGCGAGTTAGATCTTAAAGGGATACACTGAAAATCCAGAAAAAATGGTACATGCGTGCGTACGTATATATATATATAGGAATGTATGCAATTTAATACTAACCGCATGATTTGTGCAGTGCGTGACAAAACTGTTAGATCGGTTCCTTCAGCTCAAGTTATTAAGATTGATATGAATTGACCGTTGCATTGTAATCCGTTCATGAGAGATAGGACATAGTACCTCCGAATTGTTCAGGAAATTTAGATTTTTGTGAGCAGCCGTTTTTTACGAGGTACTATGGATATTAAGTTACCAGTAAAACATAAAATCTCCGAGACTGGTGTGGCCGGTTAGGCCTTGAAATAAAAGGACCATTGACTACTGATGAAAATTCTTAATCACGTAACGTTTGAAATTGCCATAGATTTCAGTGAAGAGGCATCAACAAGCTAACTGTTCAATGGACAATCACTGATGTGTTGCGGCACAAGGCTTTACGCCTCATCTGGGCTTACCAACTCCACTAGTGAACTGTTGACGACTGGAGCGACATTTGACAAGCCTAATTTACAATTGTATCGGACGAATAGACATGCACAGGTATGAAGAAAATCTCATGAATCCATAAAATATACACGTTAATATAGAAATATTCAATGTGGTGGAGTCTCTATGATGGTATGTGCAGTTGGCGTGCTATGGGATCCCTAATACTTATACTGACGACTCTGATTGACATGCGGGCCTATAACCTACACCCATCTGTGTCGATTGTTCGTCCCAAGAGCTTTAAACGTACCATTTTGCCAATTCATCATCCCACATACGAAAGTTGTTACGTAGTACCTCCAGGGACACTCTTTTAACCTAACACTTCCATTGCCCACTAAATTCTGATCAACATCATTAAACATGTTTTGGATGTTGTTGAACTTACTGTTCAGAAGAGATCTCCATACTGCATTCTATCGATTTATGAACTGTGCTGTAAAATTTACGTCTTGAGTTATTTACAGAATACCATTACACATTAGTAGAGTCCATCTCAAGTCGTATTGTGCCACATTTTGCTTGCTCGTGTGGTTTTTACATGACATTGAGGAGTTGAACCAAGTTTTTGAATAGTTCCAATGTATTAGGTAAAAACTTTTTGATGTTTTACATATTTGAAAATTATTTGAAAACAGCTTAAAAAATGCAATGTGATTTTCAAAATACTTAGAAGCTAAATATTATTTCAGTTCCTCAAAAAGGTGTAATAGAATTTTTCTAATTTTTTTTAAAAAAAAGCTACTGCTGAGAATAATATAACTTCCTAGTCAAATAGAATTTCATTTAAAAACACAGTGAAACACGTTGAACGCGAAAACGCTTAAGACGAAATATAGGTTAAAAACGAAATAATACAACGATCCTGACAAACTACTGTGTATTTTCATGCATTTTTTTCTCTGAACACGATACGATTTCCGCTCTGGGAATAAACAAAATACGCAAAACACCAACCAGAAACGGACTGTCCTATTGCATTATCGGAAGAATTCATTGCAGAAGATGATGATAATGTGTATCCATCCCCAGTTATGACAGAAAAAGACATTTTGGGGTTTGTTCAAAGCTCGAAAATTATCATTCATGCATGAAAATGAAATTAATAATTCTGATCATGTTGCCACATCATCCGAAATGGGGAACACCATTGAAAGCATGCACAATTATTTAGACGAATATTCAATGGAGAAATGAATAACAAAATGGATGATATCGAACAGTTTGTTGACAATTTGATGATAATAAAAACCATTCAAAGAAAAATATCAGATTATTTTCCAAAAATAAATGTTTCGTTTTTTCAAAAAATTTGACAATTTTATATTAAATTTCATTAAGTTATTATGAATGTTTTTTATCTCATTGATTTTTATCATATGCATGAATATATACTGATGTATGTAAATAAAAATGCACTCTAATTAACTTATTTTTGTTAAACGTATAGATATTTGTAATATCTTTTAACATGAAAAAATATTTTAGTCTCCTCAGTTTCGTGTGAAACAATTTTCACTCTTGTTTATTCATCGTTTCATTATAGTAGCAACATAAAACCAAAGAATGTCATAATTATCTTTTTTTTACCTTAAATGATGATTATCATTTAAGGCAGAGGTTATCGAACTTTTCTCACTCATAGAACCCTTGTCATGTTTTCCATCTTTGGGTAGACCCCTGCTTACCTAATATATAATTTTTGCACATGGAACAATTTAAATGTCTTTTTGATAGCTGTTACAAAGCTACATCTTTTAAAAGATTAAAATTTTTAACCGTAGTGTTTAAAATTTAAGAAAAACATGTTAGTTAATTTTAAATTTCAATTTAATAATACATAAAAAATTGAGCAAATAAAAATGCTTTTAATAGAGATTAATCTAGCACTTCAATAACAAATTTTCAACATTTGGCATCTCAATCTTGTCGAGTTTAACTTTAAATTTCTTCGGTTAGTAGTGTTCAGTCATTTTTTTTCTTTTTTGGGGTCTACCATAGTCGAAGCATCCAAAATCTGAAAAGAGGGCATTTAACTGAACATAATTTCAAAAACATTATCCTGGCAGAAAGTCTGTGACAAAATGAGAAAATAGGAAAATTAGCGAAGTCCAGTATTATACTCCTTTAGCTTAATTCTAGCAAGAAATGCTGAAATGATGCTCCTTGTTAAAATAAAATATATACTCTGTCACCTTGTAGCTGTGCAAATTAACCTTATTAAATTTAGTAAATAAATCAGTTTAATAAATTCAAATCTGGTTTCTCCTTGTTTACATTTTCATTTAAAACTAAAGTCACGATATGGTTTAATGAGATCCTATGTCTTAACCCCCCCCCTCCATTTACACCTCATGGACCCCTGAATTTTTTTCCACTGACGTGGAGCCCTTGCAAGTCATCATAGACCCCTGGGGACCTATATAGCCCCCTTTGGGAATCACTGGTCTAAGGCATTGCTTCTCAAAGTTTCAATACTTGCGACCCAATTTTCAATCATAATTTTCTTCGCGCCCCCTCCCCATACAATAACAATGTATTTAATGCAATAATAATGTACTTTGACGCCAAAACTACAATACAATCTTAATTATAAATCACTCAAATTATC
This sequence comes from Trichonephila clavipes, assembly GCA_019973935.1. Lineage (NCBI taxonomy): Eukaryota > Metazoa > Arthropoda > Arachnida > Araneae > Nephilidae > Trichonephila > Trichonephila clavipes. Next base: position 98,591 of record BMAU01016400.1, on the reverse strand, counting down.
AAGATAAATATTAAATTTTGTATATACGTTATTTTCAAATAATAGATATTTTAAGTAAGTTACTTTTAAGTAATAGATATTTGAAGTAAACTATACGTACTTTTTGAGTAATGAAAAAAAGTATTATGTTGCTTTTCTTTTCTAATTTTTAAATTGGAACAGAAATCAATAAAAGTGTAACGTGTATTTTTTTCATGTCAGAATGTATTATGCTTTGCTTCCTTTAAGTAAATTTTTGTAACTATTTTAAATAATCTTTTATTCTCGACTTTTTTATATGCTCGCGCCCCCCTCGTAGGGGTTATCAAGCCCCCTAAAGGGGCGCGTCCCACAGTTTGTGAAACACTGGTCAAAGGGATGTTTGTTTGAAAAAAGTTATAATTTAAAGCAAGATATCGTAGGTATTTCTATTTACATATATTTAACTGAAACAAGATATTTTTCAAAATAAATCTGGAGCGTTGAAACCTTCCATGTCATTTTGTGATTTATTTCAAGAAGCATAAAACATATTGCCATGAATATATTTTTCTCATCTCTTAACTAATTAGTTTCTGAAAATACGAATACATCAAAAGCGTCTGGCTGCAGCATTCGATGACCTACATGTGAATTCGGAAAAAATAGATTTGCTAGCGAAATAACGAGAGAAGTTCAAAAAGCTATTCATTTTCAACTCGTGTTCTTTCTTGGCTTGATATTTTTATAGAAATGCTTACATATTTCACACGGATGTATCCCTAAGCCATTTTCAAAATATTTGCACTGCATATGAGAGTTTTAAAAAGAAATGTCTGAAGTAAAAGTTTGGAGGATCGTTAGATCTTGCTTATTTGTTAGATTTGAGTTACTATGGATATCGTATATGCAAAATGAAAATATATTTCTTGAGTTGTATACTTAAATTATTTTTTATTTGCATGATATGCATTATTTCTTTAATGATATGCATTCCTTGCTTGAAGTTAATGTAAAAGGTAAAATTATAATACAAAAGTTTTTTCCAAGTGAAAACTTTTATCATTCTCATTGTAAATAAGGTCATTTCATTCTTTTCTTTTATTCATAAGGTCTTGTATTTCTTATTTTTATGTTAGGAATAAAAATATACTTCCAAACAAAACTTAACGAGTACAATTTTTTTTAGAAAATTTAATTTCGCATTTTATTTCCAAAAGTGATGTAAGAATCAGATTTAACCTAAAACTAAATCGTTAATTATAATTTTCAGGAATATTGATGAGTTTACGCCCTTGACAAAAGATAACCCAATAAGTTACATGTCTAAAAAATCAACAAGACAAGTATAATAAGCTGTATTAGTTAAAAAAATTAGGATGTTATTATAGAACTTGTTTTATACTTTTTTATAAGAAACTTGTTTCTACATAAAAATAAATAAAAAACCATCTATGAAAGTTTTTTAGATTTATTTTCGTTCCAAATATCGTTTTTCTCTTTTTTTTTTTTAAATCCGTTTCTTATTTCTTAGTTGCAAACAGCATTTAAATGCAAAAATTAATTTATTTAATTGCTTGTCAAAGTTATTTATTTTAATTCCTTATTTTTTTAATTCAAACTATAAGAAATCATTTGAATTGGAAATTTCTTCTACATTCCTTTATTTATGCTAAAATACACTCATGTCGATAAATTAAGATTAATGAAGTTCAGGCAAAGAAAGAGACAGAAGCAAAACAAATTTCACTTATTTGTAAAGTCTATTTATTAAACAAAAGGTAAAGAGCAAAAAAGATGCTATATGTTTGACATAATAATAAAAATTGCGATTTTACTCCCTGGAGCAAATTTCAAAAAAGAACCTACTTACAAAAACAGTATAACATGGTTAGTATGATGGTTAAGACGGAGTATGTCTCCCGGACAATGCAATACAGGCCTTACAACGCCTAGGCATGCTGAGTATCAAATTATCTATCTGATCTTGCGGAATATTACACCAATCATCAAGCAATTCCCTCCGAAGTTCCGGTAGACAGGTGGGAGGGGATTGACGGGCTGCAATTCGTCGGCCAAGCATATCCCACACATGCTCTATTGGATTCAAGTCCGGTGAGTATGCTGGCCAATTCATACGGGTGATATCCTCCGATTGAAGGCGTTCGTCTACAATGTTTGTATGGTGAGGATGGGCGTTGTCATCGATAAACAGAAATTCAGCACCCATGGCACCCCGAAACAAACGTACATGTTGTTCCAGAATGACATGCCGATAGATGTGGCCTGTCATCGTTAGACTCTGAACATGCAGGTCAGTTCTGGAACTAAGAATAATTCCTACCCAAACGAGCCATCCTGCACATCCGTAACGGGGTCATTCAATGGTATTCTCTTGGTTGTAACGGGTACCTGGCGCTCTCCATATTAAAACCCGGCGAGAATCAGACTGCAAACTAAACCTGGACTCGTCGGAAAACATCACACAAGACCACTGTTGTGGTGTCCACAATGCATGCTCTCTACTCCAGTTAATCGCAGGCGACAGTGAGTTGCGGTAAGTGGAACACATCTGACAGGCCTACGAGCATATAGACCAATGTGCCCTAAGCGAGTGTACACGGTCTGCCTTGAAACTGTCGTGCCGGTAGCTGAAGAGAGCTGACGAGACAGGTCTGATGCTGTGCTCCGTCTTTTTCTTTTGGCAGTAACTGCCAAATAGAGGTACTAATTCGGCGTTGTGACTCGGGGGTGACCTGTGCTGTAACATCTACACACATTACCATCATTATGGAATCGTTGCCAAAGCCTGGAGATGACACTCTGGGCGATTCCAAGTTCCTCGGATACTTCCAGCTGGGTACGTCCATACATTCTAGTCGTCCAATAATTCTACCACGTAAAAATCATCCAAATGCTTCCTTTGTGCTATAATTATGCGGTTATTGCACTGAAAGGCTTTAAAGCACTTGTGAACAATTTTACTTCTTTGCCACAATTCCTTATATACCCCTCTCTTACACTCTCGTCATTGTGACGTACTATCCGCGCCATCTGTTGGTTTTTTAATTTGCATATTGTTCTTCAAAATGTGTGTGATAAATCTACAGGTGAAATTTTTATTTTAGAGTTCAATTTCTGTGTGATTCTGAATTATCCTTAATTTATGGACATGAGTGTACATCTAATATGATATTCATATATCCAATATATAAATATGGAATATACACCCTTAGATTATACAGGATTGTAATGGACTACCGGAGCCATCCATTAGTGTGAGAGGGTAGGAGGGAAAACGAGTCATAGTCAATACAAACTCTATTTCTTGACAATTCTCAATAACGACACAAATTCAACAACTTAATTTAATAAATGCACCAACTGATAAATATGGGTTGCAATAGTGAGGTTGACGAGATAATGGGATGTATCATAATAAATCGGATAACTTACACTTTGCACGTCCAGGCAATTCACTTTCTTATATTTGAAAATGATGTCAAAAGTAATCTAATTCAAACCAATGTGAATACAATTTAGCTACTAATTTACCACAATTTAATCAAATTATTTACAAAGCGTGTTTCCCTAGCTTTTCGTTAATCACTACTTAAATCCTGTTAGCTTCTAACCTCTCTCTCTCCCATCAAGCTTGAAAGTTAATATTTACATACAAGCCTTGATTTGCATAATCACATCTTTTTCGAAGGAAAGTTTTCAATACATTATTATTTAAAAACCGATTATTCCCAAGAGGATTATTTGGAAGAACGCGAATAGACCCGTTACAGTTTTAGCATAAATGATTCATTCATTTTGAAAAGGCTGTATTTTTTCAAAAGTATTGCACGTACACACATAAAAGATATATGAAAAGAACCACAAACTTAACAAGGTTATATACTTTCTACGAATGTGCAATATGTGTTCCTTCGGTGACGTGACACATTACCAGACAAAAGTCGAGCTCATTTAATACATTTTGTAGCATAGTCCTGACAATTGTCTCCACTGCAACACTGATGCGATCTTAGAGCTTGACTCAGGATTATGGGAATGGGCGTATATAAACAAGTTCCTTAATGTACCCCTAGAAAAAGGAGCAAAGCGTTAAAGCAGGGGATCTGGGAGGCCAGGGGAGCAAAGCTAGACTATTCTCTCCAATTCGTCCATTCCTAGATAGGGAGATTCTTTGAGGTAATCATGAAATGGGATGTACCAATGGCGGGGGGTGGAATAAACAGTACAAACTTCGTGAGTTTGTGGTTCTTTTCAGACTTTTTTCATCTGTGTATGTGTAATATTTTTGAAAGCATAGCGTTTTAGAATGATCGAATCTTTTATTCTAAGCCTGTAAACAATTGCAGAATGATCCTCCTTTTTATTTTGTATGTACCAGAGATTCATTCTGTTTTAAATAAATCTAAATTAGATTTGTATTTTTTCCTTTTTTATTTCCCCCAAAAGAAGCTGCATTTTAGAAACTTAGCCTTTGCAGACGCAGAAAGTCCCCAAACGTGAAAGCCATTTCATGGTGACACCATCTAGTGGCGACGTCGTTATCCATTTCGGACGCTTGAATTAACTTTTTTTATTTTAAACTTTCGTCGAATGCTAAATGTTGCCGTGAGTTAATTTTGACGAGAATACCAGAACCAAACTGATACTCAAGGTATTTTTTACATGCCACAGAATCATACATCATGCAGACCTAAGATTTTTGCATTCAGAAAATATATCGATTAAAGAGGGGGTCGAATCCGCAAACTTTTTGTACTAAATATCCCCGCTACCTCTTAGCCACTATAGCCGATAACATCATTTGTGTATGATGTTAAAAATAACTAATTAACTGCCACAAAAATTATTCTAGGAGAAATTCATTTATTATGGTTAAGTGATAGAAGAAAATAAATCAATGCGAAGACTGAATCTTGGAACAAAATCTTATTTACTTTGTTTCCCTTTAATTCCTCGATATAGGTCATCCCTTTTGTATCGAATGCAAAAATAACAACAGTTTTGCATTTAATTGTTTTGTTGTCAATTCTTCTCCACTTTTATCTTCTCGAAGAACAAAAAGCCTTGTCTTTGTACAATATCGAAATGTTTTGTCTTTGTACCCTAGAAGTTTAACTGAATCTAAACATTCCACGAATACAAAACTGCATTTTTGTAATTAAACTGCTGAATCCCTTAAACACTGTTACCAAACTCAATCTAAATCTTCTAGAAAAGACTCAGTGGAAACTCTTTCTTTTCGTTACATCTCGTAACACGGTTCATTTACCACGTGACTCAATACGTCAATGCTTAATAGCGCTCAAAGTGAGTGAATTCTTTCCGCAGTCTCTAGGCCATGAAACATATTAGAACCGGGATTTGAGAAAGAAAATCAATATTTATATCATTCTGAATAAGGTCAAACGAAGCGATGGAAAAGTTATCACTGAATCCCAGAATTCCCAGTTCTGCCTTCTCACAATAAAGTATCCTGAGGGAATCGATGGTGAAAGATATGCTGGAACCAGAATACGTATAAATGATAGATAAGGAAAAGAATTTGAAAGGTAGATAGTTTCTTGTGCTCAAAGGCTAACTTCGTATATACTCCAGGGCTCTGGAGTAAATTACTCTTGCTTCAAAGCTACGCCAACGCGGAAAGTTTCAATATTACCTAGAAGTTGAAGCGAGAAATATCTTTATAATATGCTTTAGAACAACGAGCGGTCTTGTATGAAAGGTATTCGATGAAAATATTGAAAATATAATGTTTTTATTAATAAATATACATGTACTAGTAGTATGCGGGGAGTTAAAATGGTAAGGTTCACCTCTTGGAGTTAAAGGTATTTTCATAAATATGAGCATATTCGTCAGTGAAATAAATTTGTTAAGTGAATGGTATTGATTTTTGTATAGGTGTAAAATACAGCAAACAACATACCGTTAAATCCTGCGAATAATGTGCACCGCCGTATTACGCACACGCATTTAAGCTGCAATTTTTAATATTTTTAGGTATATTCTCAGTATAACGCACACCCCCTATTTTTACAAAGAAATCTGAAATGTACGAATGCAATGTTCTCTTATGTTTTGAAGACATTTATTTGAGGTATTATTCCAATTTTTAGAAAATAATTAATTATAGTTTAAAAAAACTAAAAAAACACCCTTTTTTATAATTAATCGAATGAAGTTGTAGTTTAATATTTTATTCGACGAATTTTTAGAAATGGGATCTGAAATTAGTCGCCAGGTGCAGGATGAAAACTAAAAATGCGAAATTGTTAATCCTGACGATCCTGATCAAAACAATGGAACAAAATTCTAAAATTATTGTATTGTCTTCAGTCCTGGGCAAGTGAGCAAAATTATGAATTAATCTAACCTTTTAAAGTGGGTAAAAATTGAATTCTATACTCCATTACATACGAGTAAAACTTAAACAAGGGTGTTAAAATAGTGTACTTCCAGAACTACAACCTTTTAAGGCATCCGACTAGGTTTAAAAAGTGCTGTTTAGGAGTTTGATGTTTGGTATTGTTTGGGTCATTAAGGAAAACAGAAATTAATTATTGAGGAAGAAGGACTAATACATAAAACTAGAGAGTTTTTTTAAGTTCTTTTTATAGCATTTACTTTATCAAACAAATAAAAATATTTTTTTAATTAGTTTTTTGAAGAACGAACTTTTATGACAATTTGTGCACGGAAAACGGGATATCTTCTAAATAATCCAATAAAATGCATTGAAATTTATAACATATAAGCTATGGGCCCATCAGAGTGTAACAAACCGCAGGTTTTAAGACAGCTACGTTTAATCACATTTTACAGCCATTTTTAGCTTAGAACATGCAGTAATTTTGACGAAAAATCCTGACCATCAAATTTAAATGCTAATTAAATATTTATTTCTTAAAATATTTTTTATCCTGCGGTTTGTGACTCTTCAGAGGGATCATCAAAAAGTATGCCAATAACGTTAAAATTGCATAATGGGCAATTTATTTCTATTTATCACGTTTTTCTTAACTTAAAAAATGTTGCTAAATTTTCCTGAAAATAATTTTTTTTTAAACAAAAAGGGCGATACAAGTTAGATATTTGATAATGATTACCTTTTTAAGCCTATTTATGTTCTTTAAAACAATAAAATTATTCAGAAAATCATTCTTTGAAAAATTTATCTCCGAACCTAGTCGGATACCTTAAGTACATGAGAAATATATTTTCTTTTAAACAAACGATATTTCCATGTAGTCTAATTTTTTCTATGCTCAATTATTTGATTTTTAAATTTCCGATTTTTATACCTGGCGTATATCACGCAACCGTAAATATCAATCTTATTTATAGTGTTAAAAGAGAGCGTTGTACACCGGATTTTACAGTACTTCAGTGTTTCTCAAACTGTGACGGGCGCCCCCCTAGGGAGGCATAGTAACCCTACAAGGGGGACACGAGCATTCAAAATAACATTCAAAAATAAAAGATTATTTAAAGTATCAGACTACGTTCAGAACCGTGATTTTGTAAAAGCGTATAAATGGATAATATTTATGAAATTTAGTGTCACTTAGATTAGAAAATATATATAAAATTGTTTTAAGAATATTATTACAATAAAAAACTATTTAAGTACAATATTTTGACAAAAAATGAACATAGAATGACCTATTTTCAAAATATTCTCCTTTTGTGAAAAATACCTCTATTATAATAATATTTTGCTTGTATATAGCTCAGACCTCTGTACAGAAGTTCAACTAGAACTTTTGAAATATATAACTTAGCAGTGGGTTTATCCATGTTTTACGACAACAAAAGGAAGAAATTTTAAGAAAAGAACGCCGATAATTATTTCAATGGGTTGTAACTCTGAAAGTCATGTGAATTTTTCAAAACTCCTAGTTGTGCCTCTGTACAGAGGTCTGAGATATAGGCAGGCAAAATATTATTATAATAGAAGTATTTTTCACAAAAGAAGAACATTTTGAAAGAAGGTTATTCTAAATTAATTTTTTGCCGAAATATTGTATTTAAATAATTTTTTGTCGCAATGTCCTTAAACCAATTTTATACATGTATTCTAATCTAAATGACACTAAACATCATGGAAATTATCCATTTATGTGACTTTTTAAAATCACGGTTCCGAACATAGTCGGATACCTTAAAGAATTATCAATTTACTAAAAGGAAGCAAAACAAAATATATTCTGATATTATAAAAAATAAAATATGTATTTACTCTGATATAGTATACTTATTCAAGTAAATGTATCAGTAAGGCACAATGTGTTTGATACTAAGTATCAATACTAAGCTAAGAACTAATTTAATAATTTCTAGTGATTTTTTTCCATGGGCTTATCATGTACAAAATTTAATATTTTATAATTTGTATGGTTTATAATTAGGGTCGAATTGTAGCTTTAGCGTCAATTATACATTATTACTGCATGCAATACATTGTTATTATAGTGGGGTGACGATGAAAATTATAATTGAAAATTGGGTCGCGAATATTGAAAGTTTGGCAAGCACTGTTTTACTTCATTTTATAAAAAATATTTTCTTGTATTTTTTTTAAATTGCAGTATTTATTTGATTTTGTTCTTTTTGAGGTATCTACTTTTAGAAGCATGATTTTGAAAAAGTGTTAAACTGAATAGTTATTTTTTATATATTTGGTGTCACTAAAATTAGAATATATATCTAAAAATGTTTTAAGAATTTTACTACAAGAAAAAATTATTCAAATGCCATTTTTTGACAAAATTTAATAAAAAATATTTTTAAATACGCTCCTTTTTAATGGAAAATATTTTTATAATTGTAATATTTTGCCTATAAATAGCTAAGACCTCTCTTTAAAGTCTAAACTCAGATTTTTGAAACATAATTTTGAGAAATGGATATATTCGTGTTTTAATATTTCAAAAAAGAAAAATTTTAACAAAAAACACCGGTTGAAAATAATGTTACTTTTTCAAAAATTCTAGTCCCCAGGCTCTGTAGACTTTATCTTAACTTTATATATGCTAGATAAATATAAATATTAAAGAAAATACTATTATTATTATCATAATTATAAAAGCATTTTGCATAAAAGAAAATTGCCTTTTTTTCATCTTTGGTCAAAAAACTGCATTTGAATACATTTTTTAGTATAATAATATTCTGAAAGCAAATTGTATAGGAATATTCTAATTTAAGTGACTTTGAATACCAAAAAGTTTTTATTTATACGCTTTTGCAAAATCAAGGTTTCAAACGCAGTCTGATACCTTAAAACATTACATAAATTTCAGAATTCTGTTTTAATTTTCAATTTATGATTAGAATTTATTAGCTTATAAGAAACTTACGAGATAGAACTTCTTGATACTGTTTAAATATACCAGGTATATCAGAAAAATGTATCTAGAAGTTAGTTTGTAATGGTCTCTGGGGACCTCACTTTGAGAACTATAATAATTAGAGACGTAAAAGAACCAGTAGTCATTTTTATAAATAACTTTCTTTATTTGAATAACTTTCTCAATTAAAATCGAAGACTTATTAACAAATTCGAATTATAATATTATGAGGTTTTAAATATAATATCCTTTAATTTAACTCAATTAATTAATAATCTAATTAATCAATTCATTAAATAACGATCACGCAGAAATTACCACGATAAAAGATCCCAGAGTTATATTTAATAATGTTCTTATTAAACATTTAACTTTAATCTCACTTTTAAAACTTTAATGAGACTTTAAATACAATTTTATATTTACCACTCGGAATCTCAATTCTTCATAAGATTAATTTATCTTCAACTACAATATTTCTTTTCAAAATCACTATAACTCTATGCTTCAATATCTATCTCCTACTGCTCTAACTTTACTATTTCGTTTGACTTAAATACTGAATCTAATCTACATAACAAGTAATCCTGTCCGCTCTTTGGAGTTGATTGGAAATAGGTAGGGAATTAAATTTCCCTAAAAAGGTCGGTTCAGAAGGTTAGTGATAAAGTTCCGTATAGATTCGTCACAAGTTTAAATCCACAGAGTTGCGCACGCGATACTAACTTTAGTGGTCGAGCGGGGTGACGCAGTCACCCTAATTCTTTTCTTTTTTATAATTATAGTTTTAATGCATTCTTTTTTATAATTATATTTTTAATGCACAATTTCAGCGAATAATTTAAAAGAAAGTATGCATACCTACCTCTTAGAGATTTTCAATTTTTCTTTGATAATTTGAGAAAAACTCCAATCAAACTAAACTAAAATATTTTAAATGTGCGTGAATTTAATAAAGAACATTAATCACAAGTACTTTTCTCTAACATTACAGTAATTATGTTTGCCAGCAAACTATCATATTTTGTTCGAGTTATTATCGTTTTATTGTCCTTAGATGATTGACAAATAGCATATTGAATTTTTTCTTGTGTCTCTTTGACCAGCCCTATGTATCTACACTTATAGCTCAATATATTTTTGATGGAGTTCTTTTTAGATCTCGTTTGCAAATTTTTGATTTCAACTCAAAAGTTTCATGTTAATCGCTGTTCTCAAATTAATTTTTGTTCTCATGATTACTATTTTTATTTCATTTGATTCTTCCTTTGCTTGTTCAATTTCTTTTTCCGAAATTTCAACTTCATCCAACTGAGATCACAGATGCTCCATATATTTTTTACATTCAGTTAATATACATTTGTAAGCCAAAATAAATTGTACTCACAGCAATCAGAACCACTAAAAGCCGTAGCACACGTACATTTTCCATGCAACTTTCCCCTCCAATTTTTGACCTAATCTGAGGGGAAAGGTTTGCCGTAAGCAAAATGACATGCTCTGATGTCATCCGCGCTCTATCTCCACATTGAAGAATTACTCGGCCGATTTTTCTGCTTCGGAAAACGAACAACTAAAATTATTTCTTTTGTTTCGCTTGCGTTTTTGTTGATGGGCGTAAAAAGAAATTGAGCACCATGATATTTAAAATTATACACGCCGTTAAAATGCTATACACCATTAAAATATTATACGACATATCTGATTTGTTAGACGAAGCCGAAGCCGCCATCTTGTTAATGATGTGGGGCGCCAAAGAACCCCATTGGCTAGAATTTCAAGCAACTTTTATTTGGAAAAATTTTTGAGTTCACTAGCAAAAAGTTGTTCAAAAGACATTGCTACAGCAACTGAGTAAAAATTGCATGAATTGGACGAAAAATTGCTTTAAACATGTGCGTGTGATATGGCCTTAATTCGTCCAAAGGGGGAAATGTAGCCTGTTCATAGAAAATATATCGAAAAAAAAGGGTTTTGCGTGGGGAACTCAATGATCCCAAGTACCTTAAGATTGTTAGAAACAATCGCAACTTCCAAAAAATTGGGAAATATGTGGCAAAAAAATGTTAGTTCCTATGAAATCTGTTATATTGGAGGCTACTGAAACGATGTCATTGGTAACAAATTAACACGATTCCCAGAATTAAAGATTTCATGATCCTGGGGTGACTCTGTGCCCCACGCGTCTTCTCCCGGGTTAACCCATCATGGATTACTTAAGCTTGATTCTCCATGAAATAACATGTAATTTAATTTCACAAGTAAAATTCGTCAGGAACCACATTTGTCTAAGTTACAGCTTCTCAAACTTTCAATATACGCGACCCACTTTTCAATCATCATTTTCATTGCGCTCCCTTCATACAATAACAATGTATTGGATTCAATAATACTGCACTTTGACACAAAAGCTGTAATACGACACTAAAGCCACTGACGTATATAAACGTCTCGCACAGCCAAAGCATCAATTTTCTGGACGTATATATGCGTCTTTCTGAAGTACGATCTTTTCTATGCAGTGTTATCTATAAAATTATTCCAAAAGCTTTGAAATGCAACAAAAGGACCTTGACAGTATTTGTGAAGGATTTCAGAGGATTTGCTTATATGTTCCATTTCTCCTCCCCCTCCCCCTAAAAAACCCCTCAAAACGTAGGAAACGTTGGCATTGGGGAGCGAATCGCGTAACTTTTAACAGGCATTTAATGAATTAATTATAAACCGTACAAATTATCAAGATAAGTGTTAATGCAAGCCCATGGGGCCACTGAAAGTTATCAAACTTGTTCTTAACTTCGTATTGTTAAATTAATAATAAAATATACATTATACAGCACTGATGCATTTATATATCAGTGCAAATGTGTATTTTATATTTTATTATACCGGAAAGTATTTTGTTTGTTTACTTTCAGTAAATTAATAAATTTTTCAAATAACCTTTTGTTTTCGAATTTTCAATATGCTCGCGCCCCCCTCGTAAAGGTGTCACGCCCCCAGTTTGAGAAACGCTGGTCTAAGTACCTGTTTGTACAGTACATCTCTTCTATACCATTTACATTTAATTGTTGAATAAAAGTTGAGTGTTTTTCTTTGAATGGATTCCGAGATTTAAGTCCAGTGTTTAAAATTGTCAGTTGTGCGAAACAATATAAATTAAACTTGCCTACTAGTTTATAATTTTCGTAATATATCATCATTCGTCAACTTAAATGTATTTTAAAATTAACACATTAACAGCAAAACTACATATTTCAAAATAGTTTTACATATTGGCACAAACTCTACTTCATCTTTATTGCGAACTGAATTTGTATTTTAATTTATTTTGTGAAAAATTACAAATTATTTCACGTTTGATTTCATTACATTTAAAAATTTGTTTTTAAAATATACTGTTTTAATGTATTCTATTATACCAGCGTTTTTCAGACAGTGGGGCACGCCCCCTTGAGATGGCGTGATAACTATACGAGGGGGACTTGAGCATATTGAAAAGTCGTAAGCAAAGGGTTATTTTAAAATAAATTATTAATTTACTGAAAGTAAACAAACAAAATACATTCTGACATAATAAAAAATAAAACTCACATTTACACTGATATAATGAACTTGTAAATGTATTAGTTCTGCACACAATGTATTTCATGATTAGTTTAACAATAATGTAAGCACAAATTTAATAATATTCAGTGATCCCATGGGTTTATCATATATAAAATTATATACAAAAATTAACACTTATCTTGATAATTTGTGTGGTTTATGATTAATCCCTCTACTACCGATAAAAAGTTACGCAATTCACTCTTCAATACCACCGTTTTCTACATAGGTACGCGTATGTGATGCATTAGGGGAGGGGAAGAAAAGGAATAAAAAAAATTAAAACAATTCTCTGAATTAAGTAAATGTTTCACAAACACTGTCAAGGTCCTTTTATTGTATTCCAAAGCCTTCGGAATAATTTTATGAACAGAAGTGCACAGAAAAGATCATACTTCAGAAAGACGTATATATACGTCCGAGGCAATTAACGCTTTGGGTGGGTGAGATGCTTATATACGCGAATTGGACTTAAGAGGTTTAAGTCGTATTGTAGCTGTAGCATCAAAGTGCAATCTTATTGAATTTAATATATTGTTATTGTAAGGAAGGAGGGCGTGATAAAAATTACGATCGAATATTGGGTCGCAAATATTGAAAGTTTGAGAAGCACTGTGTTATACTAAATATATTGTTCAAACTTAGAACTTTTTTCATTCATAAATAAAAATATCTAAGAGCTATATTTACTTTGATGGGAATATAATTTTGGTTTGTGTATTGAGACATCACCTTTCCACAGCGTTTTTAACAATATTACTTTCTTTGGCTTCAATGGGACATTTTATTTCCATGTCCACTTATTTGATCCTGTAGTTCCATGTACATGTAACTTGAATGCGCGGTCATGTTTAACTTCTCTCAGTCCAAATAAGAATGTTTTAACGTGTAGTCAATCTATTGATTTTATGGAATGATTTCTTGGTATATCGCTTGTTCCTTCGAACGTGTTTCGACAGCCTAATGGTGCAAAATATCCATGAAATCACTCTGTTACTGACCTCATAACCCCAGAATTTCCCTCGGTTATTTCGGGAAAGCAATTCGTTCCAGGAATGAGCTTAATAAGGAATATATTTATTGCATTATATTTCCCAACACTTACAGCTCAATAAACGAAATATTTCCTACATTTTCGATGTGTCTAATTTATATCTGGTTACAACTTAACTTCTACTAATATCAGCGCTTCTCAAATTGGGGGACGTGATAACCCTGCAATGGGGTAGGAGCATATCAAAAAGTTGAAAACAAACAAATTATTAATTTATAGAAAGGAAAGAAACATACATATACATTCTGGCACAATAAAAATAATATTTATTATCATTATAAATGTATCAGTAATGCAAAATACATTTGATAATTAATTTATCAATACTAAAAGAAGAACAAGGTTAATAAAAACTATTGACTCCAATGGGCATGTCTTGCAGGACAACGTTTATCAGAGGTAGGTTTAATATTAGCTATTGACACGCTAATTTCTATTTCTGTATTAACTGAGATCTATAGTCTTTAAGGTATCCTACTACATTCGGAACCTTGATTTTAAATAAGCGCATAAATAGATAATTTTCATGATATTTAGTGTCACTTAGATTAGAATACATGTATAAAGTTGTTTTAATGACATTTTGACAAAAACAAATTATTTCAATACAATATTTTGGCAAAAAAATTAACTTAGAATTACCTTTTTTCAAAATGTTCTCCTTTTATAAAAAATGTTTTTAAATTAATTATATTTTTCTTATGTAATTTAAAGACTTCCCAGAGACTCTGAACTATTTTTTTGAAAAATTCACATTATTTTCAGAGTTACAACCCATTGAAATAATTATCAGTGTTTTTTTTTCTTAAAATTTCTCCCCTCTGTTGTAGTAAAATATGGATAAATTCACTTCTAAGTTATATATTTCAAAAATTCTAGTTGAGCCTCTGTAAAGAGGTCTGAGTTATATACAGGCAAAATATTATTGTAATCGAAGCACTTCTCACAAAAGAAGAATATTTTGAAAATTGATCATTCTATAGTAATTTTTTGTCAAAATATTGTACTTAATTAATTTTTTATTGCAATACTATTCTTAAAACAATTTTATATACAAGTCTAATCTAAGTAATACTAAATATCATAAATATTATCCATTTATACGCTTTTGCAAAATCACGGTTCCAACGTAATCGGATACCTTAAAGCAGCCATGGCAGAAACTGTTTTGACAAAGGTATGACGTTGGAAATGTAGGATTAGACATTAGAAATGGATGGTTGAAAAAAATAAATATTTAATTTAATTAAAAATTATTTTACAATCAGTTCTAATTTAAAAATCAGAAAGGAAAAGTAACATAATACTTATCCTATTGCTTAAAATATCTGTTACTTAAAAGCAACATATACGAATTTTAAAATTTATCTTGATAATTTAGATGGTTTATAAATAATGTCGTATAGTAATTTTACAATCGAAGTCTATTATTATTGCATTCAACACAATGTTATTGTAAGGGGGACGCGATGAAAATTATGATTGAAAATTTGGTCACAATTATTGAAAGTTTGAGACGCACTGACTTAAGTTGATAGAATATTTCAAAATCGTAATATGTCTTATTTGGAAATTGAAAAAATATCTTACATTCAAAATTTTATTAAATAAAAATATGTAATCAATGTAAAATTGATACAGCAAGAAGAATATATCAATATATCAGGGTCTATATCAAGGGTCGGCAACCTTGTAGCTATGCAGTGCTAAGCCAATCTGCTAATATGATTCAGGATGCCCCACAGTAGTAAATATAACCAATTCGATTTCTGCGATAATGCACGAAAATTTACGGAACAGATGTCAATAATACAAGTTTAGAGGTATTAGAAATTAATTTTGCAACGTTAAGGTATCCGACAACGTTCGGAACCGTGATTTTCAAAAGCACATAAATGGATAATTTAAGAGCTATTTAGTATCACTTAGATTAGAATACATGCATAAAATTGTTTTAAAGACATTTTGAAAAAAAAATTATTTAAATATAATATTTTAGCAAAAAATTGACTTAGAATAATCTTTTTTCCAATTGTTCTCCTTTTTTAAAAAATGCTTCTGTAATAATAATATTTTGCCTGTATATAGCTCAGACCTCTCTACAGAGGCTGAACTAGAATTTTTGAAATATATGACTTAGAAGTGGGTTTATTCATATTTTACGACAACAGAGGGGAGCAATTTTAAGAAAAAATCGCCAATAATTATTTCAATTGGTGGTAACGCTGAAAATAATGTGAATTTTCAAGAATTCTAGTTGAGCCTCTGTCGAGAGGTCTGGGCTATATACAGGCAACATATTATTATAATAGAACCATTTTTCACAAAAAAGGAGAACATTTTTTAAAAAGATTATTCTAAGTTAATTTTTTGCCAAAATATTTGATTTAAATAATTTTTTATTGTCAAAATGTCCTTAAAACAATTTTATGCATGTATTTCTAATTTGAGTGACACTAAATATCATGAAAATTATCCGTGTTTGCGCTTTTTTGAAATCACGGTTCCGAACGTAGTCGGATACCTTAAAAGATACTTATTAACATAAAGATGAACAGCACAAAATATAATTATTCATCAAGCTTAAATAAAAAATGCTATTATATTATGTATCTTTTAAACATAGTTATTAAAATATGCAGAGAAATCGTCAGTGGCCGTGTCACATGATTATGCAACATGTAGTAGACCACTTGAGTGCCTGTTTGGCTTGGGTGCTCTCGGCAAAATTAAATTCCTAAGCACGGTTTCGCATCACCAGATCTCAGGTGCCTCTCTGGGCTTTATTTATTCATTTATTATGACATTACTGCGGTTGAAGTTAAAACTTTAATCAGGTAGAATTTTTAATTTAACTTGGTTATATAGAGTAGACAAATATACAAACTTAAGTTTCATTAATATTCGAAAACTGTATTTAGTCTAAAATTTGCCTGAATAATTTAGAAAGCCATTATATGACATGTAAAAGAGTGTCTATTTGGCTTGGGTGCTCTCAGAAAAATTAAATCCTATTACAGGTTCACCTCCCTCTAGGGTGAAAACTGGGCGTCAAAATTACCTGTGGCGATTGGTATCCGAATTTTATAACGCCACACTAAAACGAGATACCAGCTTCCGGCGAATGTACTATGAGTGTATTGGTAAAATACCGATCCGCAGTCTATCAGAAATAAGAAAAATAAATAGTTATTAAAATAAGCAGTAAAAGTAAGTTATAAGCATTCTTTCAGTACAATTAAGTAAAAAATTTCATTCTAATAAACTTTGTCCCTGCTTCGAGCTATCTCTATAGCAGTGCCAGAGAGATGATCTGTGACTTCAGTTTTGAGAGTATTCTGAACGTTCAGTTGTTAAACTTCTATATGGATTTAAAATATTTTTCATATGGATTTATAGGATCAAAGGCAGAAAACCGAGTACAAGCAGTTTTCTTCAAACAATTTAATTTCTCTCTCAATGACATCCATCAATTTAAAATAACAGCCAATTTATTGCTAAAGTTATCTTAAAGATTTGTTTTGTAATTTCGTAAATTTTGCTTTCTGTTATTCTGATGATGTTGATTCTCAATAAGATCTATTTTAAAATTATTAACTTCCAGCCATTCAAAAATTGACTAATTTACAGAGTAGTGTAGAAAACACAACCACACACAGACTGACCACAGAAAATTCTACCGCGTGTCAAATGGGGTACGCCTGCCATAATGTGCGGACGCCTGGTCTGTATGATAATTCAATTTCAATTATGTTCAAAATGTCATAATTATTCTGAAGAGTAAAGTCGACAATGTTGCATTAATAAATAAGGAAGATTGCTAATTATGAATCTGAAAATTCGATACATATGCCTGGAAGTTCAGATAAAAAAGATGTGCTACTACGTTATTAACCCCTTAACTACAGACTAAAAGTTACGTGATTCACTCTCCAATGCTACCGTTTTTAACATAGGCTCAATTATATGGTGTATTGGAGAACGGGAGGAGCAGAAGAATAGGAATTAATAAGCAAATCCTTCTTTGAAATAAGTAAATCCTTCGCAGACACTGTCAATGTAATTTTTTTGCATTCAAAAGCCATCAGAATAGTTTTAATAAAAGCATCGAAAACTGAAGGTCATATTTCGGAAAGGCGTATATATACGTCCGGGGAATTTGACCCCTTAACTGACTTGACTGTACAGCGTACGGGCTATCAAAAGCTGCGTCATGCAAGCTTTTCTTTGTAGGGAGGGTGGGAATATTTCATTGAAGACAGGAATTTAGATTCTTGAAAATATTCGATAAAGAATAGGGTTTGGCAAGGCAAAATGTGCAATTTGTTGTTTGAGAAGAAATAAAAGTGGAAAGATAATCCAAAAAATACCCGATATTGTCTCTGTCCCTATTGTAATGTTAGACTTAATATCACTCCATACTTTGAATTGTGTATGAATATGTATGCATATATGTACACACAAAAAATCCTCAACCGTTTGAAAAAGTGGTACGAACATGAAAATTTTTTGTACGTATGAGAGAAGTTCTTTTAAGATATATATATATGAAATATTCTTCATAGCATGCAGATTGTGTTTATAAAAAGCAAACACTTAGGGCTTTTGTGTTGCAAATTATAGCATGGAAAATAGTGAAAAAACTTTAAAATTGAAAATTAAAATAAAATTCTACAATTTTCGCATTCTCTTTAGCATTATACATAATTATATGAATTTTAAAACATGTGACTTTTTTTAAACATTTTGAGCGAGAGAATTGTCCGCTTAAGGCGGTCAAACTCAAATTCTAACTTGGATCAAACAAACAAGGTTTAGCTTTAAGTGAACCACAAAAAAATTAGTTTTCATAGAAACGTAAGTGTATTTCAAATAATACAATGTAATAAACATAAGTGTGTGCAAAAAAAAGTTATATTTACGTCCTGACACTGACATCTCTTCTTTTCTGTATGTTTCCTATTTCGGGAGAAATTTTGATATTTTTTATACATTATTTTGAGACCATACATCGGCTGGGCTGCGAGTTTGACTCGTCTGGCTTAAGGGGTTAACGCGTCGGCTGGTTGAGACGTATATATACGCCGGTGGCAGTTGAAGGGTTAAAGAAACAGTTTATGAAACAACTTTCGAATTCCAAACACACATATTATCCTGTTGCTGGAAATTCATTTAAATTACCTTAAAATAGTTTCTAACTATTCCGTAAGCTCTGAACATTAATAGAACCATTTAGCTTAATAGTTATAAGTGCATACCACTCCTGATTTATCATAATGCCTCTCAGTTAGGGCTTCTAGAGAATAATGCGATTAATGAATAATTAGGGAAGTTTTTAAATGAGTTTAATAAAATGCAGAATTCATTAAAGAAAGTATTCATGTCGTGGACATAAGATAAGACAATCTTCATTACTTATAAACTTTCTTTTTTTCTAAAAAAAATAATAACATAAGGATTTAGGAGCTCTTTTGATTATTCTATTGATTTATATTTTCTAGCAAATTGTGTTATACAATTCAACTACGTTTATAATGTGATATGAAACTTATAAAAATAAAATAGATTCATTAAGGTTTTCCGACTACGTTCGTAACGGTGATTTTGAAAAAGCGCATAACTGGATAATTTCATTGATATTTAGTGTTACTTAGATTAGAATACATGTATAAAATTGTTTTAAGAAGATTTTGACAAACAAATTACTTAAAAACAATATTTCAGCAAAAAATTAACTTAGAATAATCTTTTTTTCCAAATATTCTTTTTGTGAAAAATGCTTCTATCATAATAATATTTTGCCTGTATATAGCTCAGACCTCTCTACAGAGACTCAACTAGAATTTTTTAAATATATAACTTAGAAGTGGGTTTATTCATATTTTACGACAACAGAGGAGAGCAATTTTAAGAAAATAACGCAAATAATTATTTCTATTGGTGGTAACTCTGAAAATAATGTGAATTTTTCAAGAATTCTAGTTGAGCCTCTGTCGAGAGGTCTGGGCTATATACAGGCAACATATTATTAATAGAACCATTTTTCACAAAAGGAGAACATTTTTTTAAAAAAAGATTATTCTAAGTTAATTTTTTGCCAAAATATTTGATTTAAATAATTTTTTTTGAAAAAATCTTCTTAAAACAATTTTATGCATGTATTCGAATCTGAGTGACTCTAAATATAAAAAGCATCCATTTATGCGCTTTTTTAAAATCACGGTTCCGAACGTAGTCGGATACCTTAAGAAATCCGACTACCCTAAAATTGTGAATTTTGCCGAAAATTATCAATTTTCAATTATTTTATTTTATATAGGGTGATCTTTTTAGCTTTATAAAAATACCATGTTTATTATTTTTCATTCACTAGAACAAAAACTACAAGTGTTT
Organism: Trichonephila clavipes; assembly: GCA_019973935.1. NCBI lineage: Eukaryota > Metazoa > Arthropoda > Arachnida > Araneae > Nephilidae > Trichonephila > Trichonephila clavipes. Next base: position 78,203 of record BMAU01016400.1, on the reverse strand, counting down.
TTGTAAAAGCTGACGCCACTACCTTAAGGAAGATGTCATACTTTTTTAAAATGAGTTTTACTCGAAATATGTGTGGGTGTGTATGAAAGTTTTCAAACTTAGACAATGATTGCTCAAAAAGTTTTGAAAGTAATTAACTGAATTTCTTTGTGTATGTTCTCCTTAATGATAGAAGTATTTTAACCTTCAAATTTATCAATCACTGTTTTATTGCATAATTTACAGTCCCTTATGAGAGTATAATCACTGTTTTTTAAGCTATTTCATATAATAACTAATATAAAGTGCTCTAGTTTCTGTAAAAATTGAAATATCTCTTATCCATCCGGAAGATCATTTTAAAAATGAATAACAAAGCAACACAAAAAAAATTGAAAATTTTTTAATAAGCATTTTGTACAGAATAGGCTCCATTTATGTAATCGTTTGTAGATATTTACGAAGCATTTTCCACTTAAGTATTAATAATTTCTTTTTCTCTTCTTAGTTTTAGCAAATTTTTATTAAAATGTACTAAAAGAACCTAAAAATCACCATACCTCAATTTTTTTAAATAAAGAAGTTATCATAAGTTGTCGGATACCTTATAGCAGGAATTAATAAAAGTTTGAATTGTAATTTTTCTTTACTTTTTTCAAATTTTTCTTTGCGCAGAAATATTGTTTGAGTTTCATTAGAGTTAAATAAAGTTCTAAAACAATGAAATTGCTTTGTCAAAATCTGATACTTTTAACATTATCTAAAACTGACAGTGAGAGAAGTAATTTTATTTCTCTAGCTATATAATTCGTAGGTGCCGTAAATATATTTAAGGTTTTATTCAATAATGCATGGGATATAACTGTGTTTCTCTGTCTTTTTCTCCATCTGAATTTTAACAAAGGAAAAATTATCTTAAAGACCTCCAGAAATGAGTCCCAGAATTAAGGAAAAGAATTAACGATATTTATGAATGATACCTCTATGCGCTATCTTATACACTTATCATTGCAATTTACTTAAAGTGAGATATCATATGACATATTGATAACTTATAACAAAACAATTTCCTTTTAAAGCTTTCTGGGTGAAATCTACACTCTCAAATATATTTTAAATGTAAAGAGTGTTTTTTTCCAGGTATAGAAGTTTAAGTTGGCATTACTTTCCAAGATGGCGACCGATTTAACAGCTGTTAAGTTATTTATTCTCAGTTTGGTTTGGCAATTCATCAAAACGATCATCAAGCCAGGCGTAGATTCGTCGAAAGGGCCCAAAACGAGATTGCCGTTGTTCCCGATTTTCATAAGCGAATTTTGTTTAGCGATGAAGCGCACTTCTGGTTGAATGGCTACGTCAACAAACAAAACTGGCGCATTTGGAGTGAAGCTAATTCACAAGTGTATGTCGAAACACCGTTACATCCAGAAAAATTGACTGTTTGGTGCGCTTTATGGACTGGTGGAATCATTGGTCCGTACTTCTTCAAAAACGATGATGGCCACAACGTTACAGTCAATGGTGATCGGTATAGAGCCATGATTACTAACTTTTTCATTCCTGAATTGAACAATCATGATGCCCAGGAGCTGTGGTTCCAACAAGACGGCGCAACATGTCACACAGCTCGGGCCACAATCGATTTATTGAAAGACACGTTTGGTGACCGCCCTAATTTCACGTTTTGGACCTGTGAATTGGCCTCCAAGATCTTGTGATTTAACACCGCTAGACTATATTCTGTGGGGCTATGTAAAGTCATTGGTCTATGCGGATAAGCCACAAACGCTTGACCATTTGGAAGACAACATTCGCCGTGTTATTGCCGATATACGGCCACAAATGTCGGAAAAAGTCATCGATAATTGGACGTCCAGATTGGACTACATCCGAGCCAGCCGTGACAGTCCTATGCCAGAAATCATATTTAAAATGTAATGCCACAAGATTATCTTTCGAATAAAAAAAAATTCATGTCAATCGAATAATACATCGTTGATTTATTGCAATTTAAAGTTCTATACCTCTAAAAAACACCCTTTATATACTTTTGAGCTCATATTTATCATTTAGAGACAGCAATGCTTCCTCGTTTTAAGGTCTACAAGTCTCATTTCTTCTTATTGATATGATTGCATATGCTGTAAACTGTTTAGTAATTTTTTTTTCATAATGAATATTATTGAACTTTTATAAAATACTTTTGTTTTGTTTTGAGTTTATTATTAGTTAAGAACAAAATAAACTGTATCTACTTTTCAAAAAAACTATTTTTCGAAATTCAATATGTGTGTGTGCGTGTGTGTGCGATACGTATTTTTATAGAATGTAACCTTCCCCATTATATATATATATATATATATATTTATATATATATATATATATATATATATATATTTATATATATATATATATTTTATATATATATATATTTATTTATTTATATATATATATATATATATATATATGTATTTATATATATATATATATATATATATATATATATATATATATATATATATATATATATATATAAGATCAGAAATTCTCACAGTCAAATACATATTTTTCCCATATCGTTCATTGAGAAGTGTTTCATCATAAATTTTCCAGTTTAAACACAAGTTAAGAATAATGTTTTAGTTCAAATATCCCTTATAATAAAAAGGGTAAAAATAGAATTTGTTATGTTGTCAAAATCCAAAATTTAAAGACAACCTTTGATACAATGAAATGCTTTTGTTGCGGCTTTTCTTTCAGATAAGTTGCCCTAAATTTTCGTTAACCAGAAAAAAATTTAATGTACACAATTGGAGAATTTATTTATGAAATCATTATTTTTATAATGATTTCATAAATAAAAAAGGGGCCATAACTTTTAAAATTTTTATGCGATAAAGCACTTGAAATGAAAGCCAATACAGTGTAAGTGAATCAGTTATTAAAGTAAAATAAAAATTTGAAGAAATAACATCATTAAAATTTAGTAAATGTTTTAACTGCTATTTATAATTAATTATAATAATTTTTAAACTATATATAAATGTATACAGTGAAAATCGTTTGACACAAAATATAAAAATCCATAAATCAAATTAATAAAAATCAATGAAACAAAAACATTCACCGGAACTTAATGAAATTTAATACCAAATTTTCAAAAGTTTTTTGTGAAAAAAAAACTTATCAAAATTTAGGAAAATAGTCATACTTTTCTTTCCATCCAATTATCAACAAATTGTTCAATGTTGTTCATTTTGTTATTCATTTTACCGTTGGAATATACAAATAAAGTACTGAGCATACTTTTCATGCTGTGCATCACTTCGAATGACTTGGGAACAGGAGCTGAATAATTCATTTCATTTTCTTCGTCGGAATCTGCCCGAATGATATTTTTTGACCTTCAAACAAATTGCAAAATGTCTTCGTCTACCATAATTGAAGCTATACACACACACACATTATCATCATTTACTTCAACGCATTCTTCCGATGATACATTAGGAATTTCCAATAATACAGAATTTTTTTAAACCTTCTATTCTACATTTCATTAAGTTTTCATTCTTAGAAGCGAAATTCTTTTGTGCTAGGGATGTTCGTTTTATGTTAAGAAAAAGAAATGCATGAAAAGTGCATTGATTTTCGTAATCGTTGTATTATTTCGTCTTAAGCGTCACTTTAAGGTATCCGACTACGTTCGGAACCGTGATTTTGCAAAAGCGTATAAATGGATAATATTTAGGATATTTAGTCTCACTTAGATTAGAAAATGTATGTAATATTGTTTTAAGAATAGTATTACAATAAAAATTATTTAAGTACAATATTTTGACAAAAAATGATTGTAGAATGACCCATATTCTAAATATTCTCCTTTTAAAAAAAACTTCTATTAAATAAATATTTTGCCTGTATATAGCTCAAAACTCTGCACAGAGACTCAACTAGAATTCTTGAAATATATAACTTAAAAGTGGGTTTATGCATGTTTTACGACAACAGAAGGGAGAAATTTTAAGAAAAAAACGCTGATGAGACTATTTCAATTGGTTGTAACTCTGAAAATAATGTGAATTTTTCAAAAATCATAGTTCGTCCTCTGTACAGAGGTCTGAGCTATATACAGGCAAAATATTATTATAATAGAAGCATTTTTGACAAAAAAAGAACATTTTGAAAAAAGGTTATTCTAAGTTAATTTTTTTTGCCGAAATATTTTCTTTAAGTAATTTTTTTTTGTCAAAAAGTTCTTAAAACCATCTTATACATGTATTCTAATATCAGTGACACTAGATATCATGAAAATTATCCATTTATGCGCTTTCTTAAAATCACGAGTCCGGACGTAGTCGGATACCTTCAACGTATTTCACTGTATTGTGGAAATTAAAAAAAGAAAAACATAAGAAAGTTAAAGTCACCTGTGTGGTCATTTTGTACAATATTTTTATTTTAATCAAAATCAGTTTTAAGAAAAAGCAAAAACTGTTTACCATGTCATTTTCTTCTGTACAAAATTTGGTGCAAGTTTTGTATAAAACAATAATTGTATAACCATGATGAGAAGATGATATTTAATTAAATTTTGCTCTTTAATTGAAATTTAAATGTGACAAATCATTTTAAAATATAGAGTGCCTGGAATTATAAAATACCCAAAAATTACACCTTATTATTACGGAATTACCCATCAGAATGTAATAAACTATTCATCCATGGAAGTCCTTCTAGAATTTTTGGTTCTAGTCCAATCGGCCGCATGTGTTCGCAGTACTCAGCAATCGTAGACGATAAACTTGTTACGCGATTTCATTAGTAAGGATGTGAATGCCACAGCAAAAGTTGCAGAGCGTACTTTGGTTAACGAAATTTAAATCAGTCACGCGCGTGCAGTGACGTTTTCGAACAGAATGGAATGTCGTTACTGGCTTGTCTAATATACTTATTAGTACTCCTACAAATTGAATCACGCACACGATCAACAGTGTCTTCCATCACGAAAACTTAGGAATATTTGCCATTTTGAACCATGGTCAAGTGGCGTGGACGATCCCTGAGCTGGCATGCCATTACATCGTTTTCGAAGACAATATGAGTAGCTGTCGCAGTTTTGAGAGGGGAAGAATCATCTTCATGATGGAAGCTGGGTGGACAGCTAGGCGAGTAACTCCTCAATTAGGCCGCTCGGATTGTGCTGTGTGGAGGTGTTGGACCAGTGGATCCGAGAAATGTCATTTACACGAAGATCAGGCTCAGGACGCTCTCGACAGAGTAGTCGTCGAGAAGACCACCTCATCGTAAGGAATGCAGACGTACCGCCAACTGTCTCATTCACCGCCATCCAGGCACAGGTAGCACCTTCACTAAGGGCCCCTGTGTCATCTCGAACTATACGAAGGCGCCTGGCTGAAGGACATTTGGGATCGCGGCGTCCATTACGTGTGCTGACCTTGAAGCCCACACATCGATGCCTCCGTTTGGAGTGGTGCCTCGCACGAGGAAACTGGACTGCAGCGGAATGGAATCAGGTCGTCTTTAGCGACGAATCCAGATTCAATCTCAGAAGTGATGGCAATCGTGTTCGTGTGTGGAAACCTCGTAGGGAACGCCTCAATCCTGCCTTTGCTTTACAGCGACAAACCGCTCCCTCAGCTGGTGTGATGGTACGAGGTACAATTGCCAACAAAACATGGTGACACCTAGTCTTGATCCGTGGCACCATGACAGCCCAGCGGTATGTCCAAGACATCCTGCAACCACATGTGTGGCCACTCATGTAACGGCACCCAGAAGCCATTTTTCAACATACAATGCTTGGCCTCGGACGGCAAGGGTATCACAACCCTGTCTCTGTACTGTTACTATCCTTCCTTGGCCTACCCGATCCCCAGATTTGTCTCCAATCAAGCATATCTGGGATCATTTGGGACGGTGAGTTGAGCATCCCACGAGTTTGAACGAACTAGTGGCAAAGTTACAGCAAATATGGAACGAAATGTCTCAAGATATCATACAGAACTTGTATGCATCAATGCCCGATTGTATCTCATCGTGCGTTCGCGCTAGAGGGGGTTCAACTGTGTATTAACTCCTGCGTTCTTTTGCATTTTTCTCTGAAACAAATGATCCTTTTTCTTTGATTTTCTAATCATTTTCTTATATCAAAGTAGTCAGTACGTATGTAAAATTTCGTTTTATTTTGACGGTTCCTACTTGTTGCTTTTTTTTGTCCATGCGTGTAATATCAAATTTGAATTATTGTTTTGCTCTCGGATACGTTATACTGTTTATCTCCGACGGATGGTTTAATATTTTAAGTACATCGTCTGCGCATGCGTTATAACTCATCGTGACTAAAAATAAGGCACTAGAATGCTTGTACATGTCTAATTTTGGTCAGAAAAATAAGATGTTTTTATCCAGATTATCATTTGCAAACTAAGTTTTCCAAATTTGAGTTTTGTTTGGAGAAAATTCAAATTTACTAGCAAATCAATATTTTTGCAATGTGTGTCGTGTTATCTCATCATAATACAAAACCACTGCTCGAAATTTAGTTATTGTAATGGATGAATTGCGATTTCATTGAATAAAACAACAATCCAATCATTAAGGTAATAAAATGGATCTTTGTGTTATTCATACACTCATTGTCATAAAAATTTGTGCACAGAGAAAAAGTCCTCCAAATGAAACGAACTTTGCATATGAAAGTACTACTTTCATTTAAATAAGTGAATAGAAAATCAAAGGTAAAAATGACCATTTATTACAGAAAAAAAGCACAAATGAACGAAAGTTTTAGTTCTCTGTTGGACTCCCTCGAACGTAAATGCACAATACGATACGAGTGAGCACTGAGGCGTACAAGTTCCGTGTGATATCCTGAGATATCTCATTCCACAATTGCTGCAAACGCGCCTCTAGTTCTACTAAACCAATGGCTGTCCAACTTGCCGTCCCAAATGATCCCAGATATGCTCGATTGGTGAAAACTCTGGGAATCGAGCAAGCCAGTGAAGGGTGGTAATGTGGTAGAGTCAGTCTTGCGACATCCTTGCTGTATGTGGCCGAGCATTGTCTTGCTGAAAAAGGCCTCCTGGGAGACCTGCCATGAGTAGTAATACTTGTGGCTGAAGGATGTCATGGACGTACAGCTAAGCTGACATTGTGCCGCCATTGATCAATATTAAGGCTGACCGTGTATCGTAAGCTAAGGCACTCCATACCATCACACAAACTACGGGAGTGGTGCGTCGCTGTAAAGTGAAAGCAGCATTGAGGCGTGAACCACGGGGCCTCCAAACACAAACACGATTGTCATCACTGCTCAAATTGAATCTAGATTCATCGCTGAAGACGACCTGATTCCATTCCGTTGCAGTCTAATTATATCGTGCGCGACACCACTCCAAACGGAGGTAAACGTGGGTGGGAGTCATTCGTACCACACATAATGGGCCCCTCGATACCAGATATCCTTCAGCCAGGTGCCTTGCGATGGTTCGGGAAGACTCACGGACCCGTAGTGAAGGTGCTGCCTGTGTATGGACAGCGGTCAATGAGTCAGTTGGCTCTACACTAGTGTGCTGTATGATGTGACGGTCTTCTCGACGACTGATCTGTCGAGGGCTTCCTGATCCTAGTCGTCATGTAAATGACGTATCTCCTGTCCACTGGTCCCAACACCTCTCCACAGTCAAATTAGAATGGCCTAATTGACAAGCTACTCACAGAGCTGACCAACCAGATTCCATCATCTCAATGATTCTTCCCTTCTTTGACTGCTGCTCATATTGTCTACAATGGTGGCGTAACGGTGGGTCTAATTAAGTGTTTCCTTTGCAAATTATTAAGCACACTCAAACAAGCTCTGCTTACATGTTTACACTCCAAGGAGAACGCATTTCAATGGCCTTTAATGGCATTACGCAATTTGTAATAACGCTGTATTTCTTATCATTTGCATATGTGCTTGACATGTATCTTCATGCCAAAATGTGTTACGATCCCACAATTATTTCTTGGTGCGCAAATTTTTATGGCAATGAGTGTATGAAGCTTTTTGATTTTAGAATTAAAACTTTTCATCATGCGGAAAATTACATCTAAGTGCAATGTAAAAATTAATAGAAGAAAAACAAAAGAAAACAGAAGAAAAGAGGAAATAAATAAAGAGAAACCACAAACAGATGCGCTACAATACATTGTACTTGTATTACTGCATTATACGGCAGCGAATAAATATTTATACACAATTTTATATTCTTCACTAAAGATTCCTTTTTATAGAAAATAATTACTTTTCTTAGTTATGAAAGTACACACGCACACAAAAAAAATACTATAACGTAATTACTACTGAAATATTTAAATCATGGAAATACCTTTTTTATAGCATTGCATCTTCATAAATATTTCTTCTGACTTATTTATTTTAGTTATTTAATTCAAATATTTATTTACATCGACTGCTTTATTTTAGGAACATTTTGTAAAAGTACTTTAAACTAAACAGCATTTTCCTTAGTTTTTAACTAACTTGCAATTGTTCAAATATTTGCTTTACCTATTTTGGTTTGTAATGTAAAACAAATAAATATTAAAATTTAAAATATCCAAGGAATAAGCATTCACATATTTGGAAAGAAAAAAAATATGCACAATATTCAATGCACCTGTCTCTTTGGAGACTTTAGAATTTAAATATAAACATTTATTTAAATAAACCTAGCAGTAAGAATCGAAATTTAGAATAAACATAATTTCTATGGTTATATGTTTAAAGATTATTTTCCTTTTTTAAACCGAAAAAAATTTAATAGTCTTTTTCTTTGATATTCTTTCTTTCTCATTCGAGTTTCAACATATTGGACGCAATGATATCGATATTGTTTGCAAAACAACAGAATTCTTTAGAGTGTTTTCTTTTTTGGTTTTATTAAAAGTTTTCCATCAGAAAATTAATTTTTTGGCAATGTTATAACACATTATAAAGTTATTTCTCTTTGCACATTTCTAATCAAATAATATCAATTAAAACATCAACCCGCATTGTTTCTACTACAATCAAAAAATCAAATTGCAAATGTAACATTTTCATTCAACGTGAAAGTGATTCGGCAGGGTGTCCCCTAACGCCGTGCACACAACTTGGAGGGGAGGCAGAGAACATCCTGAGGAGCCACAATTACAAAGGAAAGAATGGACGGAAACATAACCCTAGCGAGATAGAGATATAAAAACAGTAAGGTCACAGTACATAATGTAGTGTAAAACGTTTTATTACAAAAACAAAATACAATAATGAATTAAAAGTATAAAGCATCACTGGAGGTATTTCAAATTGCTGCCATTGGTGTGTATGCACGCACAACACCGACGCGGCATTGATTGACGGACATGTTTGAAAATATCCAGCGTTTCAAGAATCGTAACCGCAGCGATGGACATTCGTGCCGCCAGGTCCATTTTAGAATTGACGGGTGTGTCGCCAATCATTGCTCTGATGGATCCCTGTTCCGCGAGGCTCTGATGCACTCGAGCGAACGTTTGATGATTCGATTGCTGCCTTGTTGGATATCTTTCGAACCGAACAACAACACGTCTATTTCCGTTGATTAGGCCGTAGATGAACTCGATATTTTCTAACTCGTATAATGGTTAATGGTCATCTCACGCTGTTCATGTCTGAAATGATGTCCATGTTATACAAGTGCCGATCTTCCCAGCTCACGTACAGCGTCACCTATCACTTTTTGTCCATACTTTCCTATGGAATTAGGGCTCATCAGGGTATTCTCTACCAATTCTCCAATTTTGTACACAACATTCGGGGACACCATGTATGTATATGTATATATATAGTCGAACCTTTATATTGCGAATTTTTCTATATATCGATCTTTTTCCTGGAATCTTGAACATTTCACGATTTTCTTCGAAAAATAACCTCTCTATAGCGAAGTGCATTTTCTATAAAACGAATTTTTTTCTTTTGTAATTCAATTTTTGTTCTCCCTTTTTTTTAAGTATTTCTGAGAAAATTTCAAGTTATTTTCTCTTTAACAAATTTTATGGTGGTCATAAATCTTGAACTGGTTTTATTAGATCCTAACTCGCCGAAGGCAATAGAGTTCTGGACGTTTCATCCAAGAAGTGCAACCTTTAAACCCCGTTGCCCAGTTCACTAGAAGCATCTTCAATATCCTTTCTCACCTTCAGTGGAGTTGCCCCATGTTCTAATTATGATATAATGTATGTTTAATATTAGTTCTAAGCTTTAAATTATAAAATGTCATTAAAATTCGTTAATTTTATTATAAAATCAGTTTCTTAACATTGAAAATACAGTGAATTCTTCGACATTCTTTTTTCTTGTTTTTCTTGTAGTTTTTCTTTCCTTCTTTCTTTTTTTCGATGGGTAAGGTATGTAATAAAAATATATATTAATTTAGAAAAAGGTGTGAATAATTACTTTTTTTAATACATAATGTTTATGAATTTAAAAATTGTTTTATGTGGTTTATAAAGTATATTAAAAGATGAACCTCCATATAACGAATTTTCCAAACAATGAACTTTTTTTCGGGGATTTAGTGACTTCGTTATATAGAGGTCCGATTGTATATATAGTATATATATCAGGCTTGGGAAGTCAAACCTAGATTTTAAGGGGTAATCAATAGAAATAAAGTGAATTTATAACGTCTAGGAATTTTAGAGTGAGTCAATCTATTTAAAGGCACAGCGCACGATTTTTTATTATTTTTTTTGAATGGCTTAGCCATCAATAGGTGGACATCCTGGAAAATTATGAAGATGTTTTGGCGATTATGTATCATAGATTTAGCGGCTTAGAAAATATGACTGATTCCATGCAAGAACTAAGCGTGTTATTTTTTACTGGATGGTAGTCATATGTCATAGTAGATACACCAAAATGTTACTGATAATTCTATTTCCAGTTGGAGATCACATTTTGTATAGAATGAAAAATTCAAGGAAACCGCATTTAATATTAAATTCTAAGATCAATTTTTTTCCCCGTGATGTTCTTTTTTTCCTAAACTTATCACATACTGTCACTATTTTTATTGCTTAATGCTACGGTTTTATACGTATACTGTGCAGTATTCTTAAGTTCTCAGCTTGTACTTATGTGTTATGTATTTTCCCACGCAATTTTATAGATGTAAATTTTAGTGTTGCTAAGTAAACTGTAATTTTATGCATATAAAAAAATGTGGCTGTGTGTATCAGTAATAATCTGTGAACTATTAATTTCCATTTTAGCTATTTTAACTGTTATTAACATAACATTCCATAATTTAAAAACAACTAATTTTTATAGAAACTAGCCATATTACCAACCTGTTTCGTTGGCAATTTCTGATAATGTATGGCTGTATATATGTATTCAAATTTTGGATACCTTAATCTTAGTTTAAAGTTCATATGCGAGGCATTATGCTTTCAATAGTAATCAAAAATATTTTAATCGCCTTCACCCCTACATTTAAAAAGAACTGAACTTGAAAACCTACAGCAAAAATATATTTATCGTTTACCAAGACCATGGGAAACAATTTGCATTATACCCGTTCTTTAACTATGCCAAACAAAAAAGTGTCGCCAAAATCAGTAATTTTTTGCAAACATGAGCTGAAATGGTTCTCTATTGGTCGCATATCATAACATTCGGAAAGTTTTCACATACACACAAAAACTGTACCTTACCCAAAGGAAAATCAAAGGGAGTGCCTTAGAAAAAAACCCTAAAAATAAATCAGAAAATTTTTTGGCCGAAATATGCTTACGGCTTCTTTGAAACTTCAGCTAAGTTCCCTAAAATTTCTGAAACGTTGCGATCAAAGATGCGGATTTGTGTAGGCTCTAATGAAATATACAAACATTTAAATTTATATATATATATATATGTAATATTGCTACACTGTATTGTTTATCCTTGTGATTTTCTTTTAGAAAAATTCCAAGCACGTGCTTTAAATATTCTATTTTCAAGACGAAATATAATCACCACGTTTTAGATTCCCGATATCTGTCTTTATCACTATCGATGTCATTTGGTAAAATTTGAATAGTAATGAATAGCTTTATATTAAGAAATTTGATTTTCAGATTATTAAACATTTACATGAAGTTTTTAATAACTCCGTTAAGGGGACGGTGAACCATTAAATCTAATTTCTTAAACAGCTTGCTTAAGTAGCTGAAAGGGAATCAATATAGTAAATGGTTATTACATTTCACAATTTAAATGTATTTTTTTAAAAAAAACTTTTATGAGCATGTATATTTTTTTAAAAAAAATTTATTACGTATCGACCGTGGCTGCTTTAAGGCATCCGACTACGTTCGGAACTGAGATTTTGCAAAAGCGTATAAATGGATAATATTTATGATATTTAGTGTTACTTGGATTAGAATACATATATAAAGTTGTTTTAAGGACATTTTGACAAAAAAATTATTTAAATACAATATTTCGGCAAAAAATTAACTTAGAATAACTTCTCTTTCAAAATGCTTCTTTTATGATAATATATTGCCTGTATATAGCCCAGACCAATGTACAGAGGCTCAAATAGAATTTTAGAAATATATAAATTAGAAGTGGGTTTATTGATTTTTTACGACAACTGAGGAGAGGAATTTTAAGGAAAAAACGCCGATAATTATTTCAATTACTTCTAACTCTGAAAATAATATGAATTTTTCAAAAATCAAAGTTGATCCTCTGTACAGGCGTCGGAGCTATATATAGGCAAGATATTATTATAATAGAAACATTTTTCACAAAAGGAGAACATTTTAAAGTTATTCTAAGTTAGTTTTTTGCCGAAATATTGTATTTAAATAATTTTTTTTGTCAAAATGTCCTTAAAACAATTTTATACATGTATTCTAATCTAAGTGACACTAAATATCATGAAAATTATCCATTAATGCGCTTTTTTAAAATCGCGGTTTCGAACGTAGTCGGATACCTTAAAAAATAATTTTTTTGAACTATTTTTAAAAATGCTCCTTGCGCATTAGTTTTTAAGATATGTACATAGTTTTTTTTCTTTTATGTAGATGACCTAAAACAAAATATATCTGTGCATGGATTTTAAATTCAGAATAAAACTTGATGAAAAAAAAGATAAATTTTCTACACTATATGAAATATTTTACCAATTATCACACATTCAAGGTATTCAAAACGACACAAAATACGATCCATTAAATACTTTAGAAAACTAATGCTCAAATTTATGAATTATATCATCTTTCTTAAGTTGTGAAAATTTCAAAGATATATGATGCAGTTTGAAACGCAAGGAGCATTTTACGTAACAATTAAAGGAAAACTTGATGAACTAGAAAAGAACATTTTAAACATTTATTTGAGTAAAAAAATATAATTCAGTAATTATTAATCAAAGTGACAAAATATATATTTTTGGACAAAATATATATATGAAAATTCTTTCATAGTACTAATTTGTAAATTATAAGGATTATCAGAAGCATAAAAAAGTCGAAATCGCAATTTTAACTAAAATTTGACATTGTGAAGGTCCACCATCTTTTTGAATGATTACATTTTACGAATGTTTACGTATTTAGTTACGTGCGTCAACGATCTGAGATATACGTCACGGACATTAAATTTACGGATAATTTTCAGTTATTCGATTCAAAACACTTCATTGCGAAATACTAGACTATTTTGAAAATCTGGAACTTCTTCCAAACTAAAAAACTCTTTTAAGTCTCTATTTAAGGCCATTGCCTTTTATCCTTCTAGATCAGCAGATTCTTAAAATACCGATTTGCTGTTTACTCAAACTCCCTTAGTTTATCCAAGAGACGTGTGCTCCAATTTTCCATCTCGTAACCTTTCTCAACGCAAAATGCATGCAACTTTAAGTAAAGGACTTATCCCAATAAAAACACAAGCGGAGAAAAACCTTAGAAGCAGCCTTCACGAAAATCGTCCTGCTTACGACTTAAATAACAAATTTATAGTTCAAAATAAATCGAATGTCTGGCTCGGCGAATGTGTGTCACGAATCGGAAATAATAGGGTAAGAAACCTATCTCTAACAAATGGTTGTTGTTTACGTTTCCTCAGCTGTTGGACACTCCAAATAACAAGAAAATGTCACGGGTTATATCTACACTCCTAAAACTGCGTAACGCGGTATTTCAGCGCAAATATCGTTGTTATACCGTTATTTTTATATCAAAATATTTATAACATGTCATACTGAGAAACATTTTAACTTTATTTCGAAAGGTACGTAATTCTTCAAACAACGCATACAAATTCCAGAATAGACTGCAAAATTTATAAGTTATCACAAATATTTGTAATAAATCTTTTTTATTAAACTACCAAAACGAGGATATGAATAAATAACTCGCAAACCTGAAACATATTTATTCTAAAATACAAATGCGTAGTTCTTAATTTAGTTGAGTTTAAAAATGTCCTGCCACATCAGTATAATTTTGACTAATATCTCAATAGCAATAGAAAAGCGTAATTAATATCAAATTGATAAAAAGACTTTACAAGTTCCTGAAGATGTAATCTAAAAATGTCCACCTTAAAAGGTCACCAGAAAAAAGTATAAAAAAGGGATTTTTATACTATGCCGACATTAAAAGGTATCAAATCCAGGGGTGTAGATACTGCCGCATCAGCCGTATCAATGATACGATGCCTTCCCCAGCTACAGGGCCCCCAAAAAATGAGAAAAATTTGTTCATATATAAAGGGGCCCCCGAAAAGGGTGTGCAAGAAATTTTGATATGGGGCCCATTCAAGAATAACTACGCCAGTGATCAAATCTTCAGTGTTTCGATCTTAAAATTACAATTTTAGTTTGGATACACATATAAATTCAGTTTGAAAGTATAACTTGCCTATACAACTATATGTAGTCAATATCTGATATTAAGATACGAGTATATGTTTTAAATGTGTATCTAAATATACAGGTATTCTTTCATATATTTGTATGTATACGTTAAGTGTCTTATAAAGTTCAATAAAAAAAACCCTAATATATATATATATATATATATATATATATATATATATATATATATATATATTTTTAAAAAAGTTATTCTCTTGAATTATCGTTATAAACATTTTCAACAAGGAACTAACATTTATCAAATAAAAATTATTATTTTAAAGTAAATCAGAGTTACATAGAAGCTTCTTATCAAAGTACATAATCCTGTATTTGGGTTGACGTATATTTCTGCGCAAAGCTTTCTTGCTTGAAGATCAGCATGAGTAAATATAAATGCAAATTGGCTGACATTAGCTTGCAGGCTCTGATGAAAATTTCAACAAGCAATCTGATTTTTTAAAGTATAGAGGTGTGATACGGTACTTTTGTCTGATTTAATATATTCTAAAAATAAACGTGCTTGCATCTATAGATTATATGAAATTATAATTACAAATAAATTAAATAAGACTAACACTATTTTATTTAACATATATATTGACTTATATGGTAAAATTTATGCTTTTTATGAGATGCAAAGTTAACTAATAAATGTAATCATTTTTAAAAAGTTCCGGGTCTCCAATATCTTCTGATTCTACAATGTGGACCTCATACAAAAAAAATTACCTACTCCTAGTATAAGGTACCATGTTGTGTTTGGAGTGTCACGAATATATGATCCCATGGGACTGATGACAGGTTAAATCAGTTATGAATTTTTAATTAGTTTAGTTATCTAAGCCAATACTAGTCTCATAAGTCTTGAATTACATCCAACATTTGAGTAGAAAAATATTACTCTCGTTTAACTTTTTCAATTTATTTTATTAATTTTCTATAATATTATGACAATGATAAGTAATATTTTATTTCTAATTGTAAATAACCTTACTTTGAAATTTGAGTATTTTTTACAGCAATTTTGTACAATACGATAAAAAATGCATCTAATGTACTAATGAATTTTCTTTCTGACTCAACCGGAAGTCCCCTTGACGCTCAGAAGAGCAAAGAACATTATCTCCACACACATTGACAAATATAATGATATGACCGAAAAAACGAAGAGTTAAGAAAAGCCATTGCAAATTGGCAACTGTGGGCACAATCCTGAGGCATCTGGAGAGAGCTGAGGATGTTACCCGCTTTCGCCTAACAACCGGACATGACATTTTAGGAGTATACCTCCACTGGCTTAGCGTGGCTGATAACGAGGTCTGTCCACTCAGCGGCAATGCCAGAATGGATGGCGACCTCCTGATCCAATGTACTGGACTCGATGAATACCCGGCTGACGACATCGTCAGTCGGTACTGGGAGGCTCGGCGTCAAATGGTCTAAAAGCCAAGCAAAGGCGTTGGATAAATAAATATTTCCTTGCACACACATTTAGAACTTGTCATTTGACTTTATCGATTGTTTCTACAACAGTTGGTAATTATTAAATTTTTCATTTAAAATATAACAGTCAATTTTCTCATAGAGCTATTGAGAATACAGGGTGTTTTTTAGAGGTATAGAACTTTAAATTGCAATAAAACAACGATGTATTATTCGATTGAAATGAATTTTTTTTATTCGAAAGATAATATTATGGCATTACATTTTAAATATGATTTCTGGCATATGACTCCCACGGCTGGCTCGGATTTAGTCCAATCTGGGCGTCCAATTTTCGATTACTTTTTCCAACATTTGTCGCCGTATATCCGCAATAACACGGCGAATGTTGTCTTCCAAATGGTTAAGCGTTTGTGGCTTATTAGCATAGACCAATGACTTTACATAGCCCCACATAAAATAGTTTAGCGGTGTTAAATCACAAGATCTTGGATGCCAATTCACTGGTCCAAAACGTGAAATTAGGCGGTCACTAAACGTGTCTTTCAATAAATCGATTGTGGCACGAGCTGTGTGACATGTTGCGCCGTCTTGTTGGAACCACAGCTCCTGGACATCATGATTGTTCAATTCAGGAATGAAAAATCTAGTAATCATGGCTCTATACCGATCACCATTGACTGTAACGTTGTGGCCTTCATCGTTTTTGAAGAAGTACGGACCAATGATTCCACCAGCCCATAAAGCGCACGAAACAGTCAGTTTTTCTGGATGTAGCGGTGTTTCGACATACACTTGTGGATTAGCTTCACTCCAAATGCGGCAGTTTTGTTTGTTGACGTAGCCATTCAACCAGAAGTGCGCTTCATCGCTAAACAAAATTCGCTTATGAAAATCGGGAACAACGGCAATCTCGTTTTGGGCCCATTCGACGAATCTACGCCTTGCTTGATCATATTTAAAATGTAATGCCACAAGATTATCTTTCGAATAAAAAGAAATTCATGTCAATCGAATTGTTGTTTTATTACAATTTAAAGTTCTATACCTCTAAAAAAACACCCTTTACAAAGGATACATATATATATATATATCAGTTCCCAGGTCTGCTGGTAAAATGAGGAGAACATCATCTCTAAAATACTTCTATATTTTTCTTCAATCACATAAAATTCAACATGGCGGCTCTTTGGTGCGCCACCGAGTAGAACAATTATCATCACTTCTGCCCAAAACCTTTTCGAGTATGCGTTCTTTTTCGTCAGCGCTCGCTCCACCTTTAATTAGACTTGTTTACCGACAAATCCTTACGCGATGGTAAAGAGTTCACTCTATTTTCATTTATTACTTACTTAATTTTGAAGCTTATCTTTTCAAACCTGATATATATATATGTTCAAAAACTAAAAAAAAAACTTTCTTCTTTAATGCAAAAGATGTAAAGCCGGTTCAGATTCAACTTTGACTTGAAAAAATGTATGTTGAAAAGAATGGTAATAAATGATAGAATTGTGAGAAAAAATGGTTTGCCAATTTAATGATGGGCGCACCAATATTCATGACGATGCACTGAGTGGGTGTCCTTCGGTTGTCAATGATATTTTAGATGAAAAAGTGAATGAGAAAATTCGCGATAAAACAATAGGTTCATAGTAAAATTCTTCTGTAATAAGTTTCCACAAACCACTGTTTAGGAGTGACTCTCTTCACCAACGGCACCTTTTTTTAAAAGGGTATAGACATGTTGGTCCCTCGATATGAAAAATGTCTGAACAATGTTGGTAACTATGTAAAAAAATCTTTCACCTCAATGTAGTGAAACCCACCTATCTTCTCTTTCCACTAACCTCTCTAGAAGACTTTCGGCTCGACGATATTTAGAGTGCCTTCATGTCGCACAGGTATTATGTACGCTTACAAACATCCGTGTCTTCTCTGGGTTCCAGCCCAGACAATACGACACTCACTATACAGCAGTGGTCCGCAACCTTCTTATCGCTGCGGACCGGTCAACGTTTGATAATTTTACAGCAGCCCGCTGAGGGTAGGACACGTTGATTGTTAATATTTTAGATTGTTTTGATTTAACAATTTTAATTTAGTTACATTTAAATATGCCTTCAGAATAAAATATAGTTACACCAAAAATGAATAAATTTGATTTAACGTAAATTATAAAGTGATTTTCGTGGAAAGTTGCGCAAATCCGAGAGAAATGCACCACTTTAAATAAAATAACAATAGTTTAATGTTCTTTAGGCAGCACAGCACCATTTGATCCAAGGACCGGGGGTTGCGGATCACTGCTATACAGAATGGGGGTATCACTTCCTAAATATACGGTCTACTAAATGTTTTCATCCTTGTGGCATGACTCGGATGTAAAGAAATATCTTTTGTTTATATACATAACAATTTAAAAGATATGAATTAGAACAGATATGTTATCACAAAAAAAGGATATTGTTTCATTAGTAATACAGCTTAATTTTTAAAAATATTTTTGAGACAGTAATATAAGTAATAAAGGATTTTTTTAATGAACTATAGCTTGATTCTGAAGAAAAAATCAGTTACCTAAGGCCCATTAATAAAAATGTTTTAAACATGCTTAGTACACGCAATTTTCAAAATTATTTTATTCTTTTCAGTTGCATTATATATTATGTATTATAGAGAACTGACGGTAGAATAAAATTGAAATGAATGTCGAATTTCATGTCCTTTTAGCTAACCCCTTTCCCTCTCCAAAAAAATATTAACTTTAATATTTTTAAAAAAGTAATAAATGGATCACAGACCTAAATCCGTACTAATTTTAATAACATAAATATATTTGTGCTTCTACAAAAAATTTCGAAACACTATTTTTATCCCTTATGGAATAAAAAAAACCACAAGCTTCGTTAAATATAAATTTCAGTGGAAAACGCATTTATGAATTATATGGGCTTAAGCCTGAGAACTTTCAGAAAACTTCAAACTAATTGGGTATTATTTCTAGAAGTTACCCTCAAGTTTACTAATTACATAAACCTTTTTTTTTTCAAAAATTGAAGGAAAAAAATATGTTTTTTTTTGTTGTTAAGATTAGAGTATTGAGAAGTAGTCTTAATAAGATATTTTGCTCAACAATCGGGAAAAGAAAAACCTAGTTTATTATATTACTCAGTTCAATTAAAATCAATGTATTTTTTCTTTCCCAAAATATATGTTTAATATTTCTTTATCAATATTAAAACGTAAGATAGAACTTTAATTTTATTTACTGTTAAAATATTAAAATAGAAATTTGCCAATTTATGGAATGTTTCTATATTTTAGCCAGACTTTGTTCAATAGATTATGCTTTATAGCTACATTAGTTTAAACCAATAATTAGGTATTTTCCTTCTCAATAGTGTCTTCCAAAGTTTGACACTTTTCATATTACACGGAGATTATGTTAGATATTATACTTCGGGTTTGATTGATACTTCTGCTTCTAGGCGACTTTTAGTTGCTAAAAATCTGCCATTTTTAATCTAACTTGAAACAATTTTTGAATTATACCTGACTTTTGAAGTATCTTGCTTTATATATTGGTGGAATAAATGTAAGCAATTAAATATATTACGAATTGCTGATAATTTTTAAAAGTCCCTGTTAGAAACAATTTGGAAATTTTCTCGTAGTTTTTAATTTTGTTTTGTCAAAACTTAAAGCTGGGCTCTGCAAAAATAAACATATATAAATAAAATTATCTAAAGTTTAAAAGCAATATTAATTAAAATACGCTAAATATGGCTTTTAAATCATGGACAGTTGAATATGAAATCACTCTGAAAATGATGTATCATATTTTAGTTGAAGAATAATTTTTTCCTATAATTTATTTGCAAACTTTGCGCTGAAATTGTTTTATATTCCAGGATAAAGATATACCAAATATATAGAAATAAAATATCACTTATATTCTTCGAAATATAACACAATTTATTTTATTTTATCATTTCAGGAATTCCAGCTATTGTTGCAGCAGCATGGGCTATAGTGAAAGGAACTGCTGGTGGAGATTCAGAAGAACCTCTGAATCAAAGAGGGTAAGAAGATATGGTATTGTTACAACATACACTTTCACACACATACAATCGAACCTCTATATTTCGATTTTTTCTACATAGCGAACTTTTTCCTGGAACCAAGAAGTTTTCACAATTTTCTTCGTAAAATAACCTCCCAATAGCGAAGTGCATTTTCTATATAACGAACTTTTCTCTTGCGATTCAATTTTTTTCTCCCTATTTTCAAAGTATTTCTCGTTATTTCAAATTGTTCTCTCTTTTAACACATTTTGTGGTGGTCATAAATCTTAAACTGGTTTTATTAAGGGTTTAACTCGCCGAGAGCAACAGAATTATGGGCGTTTCATCTAAAAAGTGCAAATTTTAATTCCCATTGTCCAGTTTACTCGAAACATCTACGATATCCCTTTTCTCCCTCAGTAGAGTTGTCCCATGTCCTTTAATTAGTCTCCGTTCATTTGTAGTGTGGATCATCCGTACAGGTAAATTCGTTTCTAGTAGCGGGAAAATGTCAAAATGTAAGTGCTCAAGCATCAAAGAAAAAAATTTAATTCTTCAGGAAGTGGATAAAGGCGTCAAGAAACTTTCCTTGCTGTTTTTCTTTCCTTTCTTTCTTTTTTTTTGATAGGTAAGATATATAAAATGAATATACATTAATACAAAAAAGTGTGAATAATTACTTTTCTATACATAGTGTTTATGAATTTAATATATATGTATATGTATATATATATATATATATATATATATATATATATATATATATATATATATATATTATGTGGTTTACAGCGAAAATTGAAAGCTTAACCTCTGTACAGCAAATTTTCCATCTACAGAACTTTTTTTCGGGATTTAGCGACTTCGCAATAAAGATGTCCGACTATATTTGCATTTTAGCACGTTTTAGTTATCAAAACAAAAATGTCAGTAAGATGCTATGTGTGAAAGCACAAATTGAAATACTTCTTAAGGTAAATTACCTCATGATCCCGGCAAGTGAAATGTAAGCATTTGAAAAAATTTACAAAATTTGTGAGATTAAAAAAAGAAGACATCAACAACAATTTTTTCATTACTATTTTTTATTTTAACATTCACATTCCGGTCTCAAATTGTGCATGTATGTATTGCATTTTTTAATGTAATAATGGAGTTTAAAATTGCGTCTACCGATATTATGCATGTTAAGTAGCTTCAATAGAATAATTGGAGACAAAATATCTCTTACGATTGCAAATGCAATAAAAAATACAAAGCATATCTTTCTTAAGGCTATATGCCATGCACCAACTAACGACGTACTATCAATTCTGACAAACGTGTTAATGTTGGTCTATATATTTTGGAGCATTACTGGCATTACTGCGTGATTATGCAGTTATTAATATAACTGTGCTCCAGTGCTTCTCAAAGTTGCAATATTTGCGACCCAATAATCAATCATAATTTTCATCACGCCCCCTACAATAACAATGTACTGAATTCAATAATACTATACTTTGACTCTAAGACTGCGATACAACTTTAACCTCTTAAGCCCCCCGTGCATATAAACGTCTCGCTAAGCCAAAACGTTTATTTCTGCAGACGTATATATACGTCTGTCCGAAGTACGATCCTTTCTGTGCACTGCTATCTGTAAAATTATTCCGAAAATTTTGGAATGCAATAAAAGGACCTTGACAATGTTTGCGAAGGATTTACTTATTCCAGATTATTTTTGCTTCTTTATTCCTCCAATACATCACGTGCGCGTGCCTACGTGGAAAACGGTTGGGAGTTGGAAGCGGATCGTGAAACTTTTGATTCCGTACAAAAATTATCAAGATAAGAGTTAATTTTTTGTTTTAAATTATATATATGACAATCCCATCCGGTCATTGGTAATTAATAAACTTGTTTTTAACGTAGTATTGTTAAATTAATTATAAAATACATTGTGTAGCACTGATATATTTATAATTGTAATATATCAGTATAAATGTGTATTTTATTTTTTATTATGTCAGAATGTATTTTATTTGTTTACCTTCAGTAAATTAAAAATTTTTTAAAATAATCTTTTGTTCTCGACTTTTCAATAGGCTCGCGCCCCATTTGTAATTGTCACGCCTCCCAAGGGGGGCGGGCTCCACAGTTTGAGAAACACTGCTGTACTCTAAATGTTTTCTTCACATATGAAATTATAAAGTGTCCAAAAAGTACGATTATACTTTCAAAAATGGATAAAAAGCAAACAACAAACTGTTTTTTTTTTAATTCCTTAAAGAAAAGAATAAACTTTCTGTTTTATAAAATGTAATCTACATGGTGCTACATCCTGGTCTTGTAGCATTGTTGTCTCAAATTCAATTCACCGCAAGAACAAGCCACAGTTAAAGTATCATTTATCGAATTTAAATCTGAAAAACATGGGCAGCGTAAATTTCGGACAACCTATAAACGAAGTCCATCTTCAAGATCCACAATGGCATAAAAGAATTTTGATGATAGCAAGCGTATTCTCAAAAACAAATACTGCCTCCAATCGAAAGTTGAGTAAAGGAACTAGAATAGACTTATATAGACTAGTATAGATTAGAGGAACTAGTATAGACTTGATGCTCTACGAGCAATTAATGGTGCACACATTGAAATCGTGCTATAAAACATTGTAAAAAAAAGCTGGTACTTCTTTTTTATTAAACACAAAAAACTGTGAGTTAATATCTTTATTACTTTATTTATAAACTAACAAAAAAATCCCATGAGCATCAATCTGGCTTTAAACTTTTGGCGAAATTAAATCGCGGCATCAAATTTGGTAACGAGAGACACCACTAGATGTTGCCACCACTGAAATGGCTCTAACATTTGGGGACTTGCCGTGTCTGCAAAAGGCTTAGTTGTTAATGTACATACCTGCCTATCACATTTCGACATAATCACCAAGTCTATTTAGGACTTTATCAGAACGCAAAAAACCAACTTGCTTAACCCGACTTGTAGAAATCAGGTCCCTTTCCATTGAGCCAGGTCTCGGTGGATGATTTCACAGCATTATCTTAGAATTTCGCAGCACATCAGAAATGCACACTACCAAAGCTCAGTCCCAGTTCGGTCGAGATTTCACGCAGAGTTACCCGTATAGATCATTTTGAATCATTTTCCCAATTCGTGCCGTGGTGATTTCTATCGTTGAAGAACTTGGCCTGCCGCTCCCTGTCATATTACGGCTTTCGACATCCCTTCTGCCTGATTAAAGAGTAACACAATTTCGCTACATGTTGTCTGCTCATTGCAGATGCGGACGTAATATTTGCCCATAAAAGTCGAATCACGGCTCGCTAATTCCAAACGAGACCAATTTCCTAAGAGTCTTGCCATTTCAATCGTCCTGAACCATCTGGGAACTATCACTACCTACCCACAAACCAGGTGTTTGACAAGTAGTCCCATTTGTCTCCACCCTGGGGAAACAAAATTTCTCCACAATATGTAGTTTTTGAAATGCTGCGGCTTGTAACCTTTTTTCGGACCACCCCTAGTATTTTAAAAATTTGGAAGGGTATTCATACTTTACGGGACGCTCTTATATTTAAAAAAAAATAATTTTCATTAGAATGCTAATTTAGATTTTCGGCTCTTTCTTGCAGAAGAATAAACTTTAAACTACTTTTTTCAGCAATTGTCTGCCTTCATTCTCCCATCTTATTATTATCGTTAATAAAAGTTAGTATGGGTTGAAATTTTTATAAAATGCAAATAGAATACACATCTATCCAATCTCCTCCTACCATGATGAATGTTGTCATCAAATTAATCCATTGTGCATACAGTATTTTTTTTTCAAAATCAAAGTATTTTTAGGCATGTTATTCATATTACTTTTGCAATAAAGTTCTATGTTACATTATTTGTCTTTGAATTCACTTGAGAGTGCCGGGGGTAAGTAGTAAAAGTCCCGAGTTTGTGGATGGTCATTAGCGTTTCTCAGTTAAGGTATCCGACTACCCAAAAATCATGATTTTTTTCAAAAATTGACAAATTTTTTTTATGATTTTATTTTATAGTTCATCTTATTAGCTTAATAATAATACCAAGTTTTTGTTTTCCATTCACTTAAACAAAAACTACTAGTGTTTTAATAAAAGAAGATACCATAACTTTACACAATAAGTCAAACTTTAAAATGCGTTTTATTCGAAACGTGTTTCTTTCGAAAAACTCAAACGGGGACAGCGATTGCTCAAAAAGTTTTGAAAATAATTTGCTGAAATTTTTGTGAATGTTTTGTTTATAACAGTAGAAGTGTTTTGATCTTCACATTTATTAATCACTTTTTTATTTCAAAATTTACAGTCCTTTATGTGAATATAATCACTGTTTTTTAAGCAATTTCATATATTCATAAGATAGAGTGCTCTAGTTTTTGTAAAATTTAAAATATCTATTATCCTGAAGGTAAATTCAAACATGAATAACAAGGTTACACATTAAAATTGAAATAATGAGAATTTGCTCAAAAATTTTTTATACAAAGTGGGCCCCTTTTACATAATTTTTTGTACATTTTCATCACATTTTTGCTCTTTTAATAATAGTAATTTTTTTTCTGTTTTCAATTTTACAATTTTTTTCCTTAAAATATACTAAATAAATCTAAAAACCGCAAATTATCCCCAAATCTTCATTTTTTTAAAAAAAAAGTTGTCGCAAGTAGTCGGATACCTTAAACTTCTTCAGATATACAGGTAGGTCAAAAAGTTCCGAAATAGGTGAATTACAAATTATTTTTAAAAAATAGAGCAATAGTTTAATCTTATTGGCCTTCAAGATACTAGCCTCCTGCATTCATACACTTGTCCGGCGTTCGTGTAACTGTTCAAAAACTCCTGGAACCCCTTTTTTGAGAGGTCCGTCAGTTGCTTCGTAGCATTTTGGCTTACTTCATCTGAATCCACTAAATGATGCCCTTTCAATTTCATTTTCAACCATGGAAACAGGTAAAAATCTTTTGATGCTGGAACCCTTTCCGTGTGCTTTTTTCGGCACCTCGAGTGTCTAAGTTGATTTCTCGAGCAAAACACATAATTTGATGTTTGCACGCAGCTCCAAAAACGGCATTGCAAATTTCAACGAATGAAAAATTCGCTTTGTCAGAAATGATCAGCAGCTAATGCCAACAGTACAGAAAATGAATTCCACATGTTTGCGTGTTTTTCTTATTGGTGCTGTCAACCCTCGAAACAGATATTCCCCTTCCTACGAGTACCTGCGTGAATTTAGGGGACTATTCCGGGAACCTTTTGACTCTAATAGTGGGATAAGTAATGTTGTTTTTTTTTTGTATAACTGATCAGGGTCGCGGACACGTGACCATTGTTGTTGAATAGCAGTTTCGAGTTATAGTGCTACTGAAGACGCGTTGGGGAGAGGTGCTGATGCACGTTAACTCTGTCGAGGCTTGAAGAACTCCCGTAAGTGTAACGTGGAAGTTTGAATAAGGGGCACCTCACGTCTTGTGTGTCCTCGTTACTTGTCCGTTGTTGAAAATTACGAGGTTCGTCGCCATTAGTCCTTGTGTTGTTTCAGAGTTAATTCGGAGACGGAAGTTAAATTCAACACAAATGGACATGAAAGAACTTGTATTTGAATCCTCTCAAATAGTACTGTGTTAAAGCTACGATAATCAGCTACTAATTCCATTGCAATTTTTTTGTGATATCACTCCATTTCCTATTTATTTCCGAAGCTTATCCCTCATAATAATCTTCATTTAATTCCAGATAAGTATCTGTTTCTTTATTAATGCTTTCAGCGAAATTTATTATCAGTGTAGTAGTGTTTTATTCATCAATTCCATTTTAAGTATTAGAACAAAATATTGCGTTATAGAAATGTAGAAGCCTTAAGTGAACTTAACGTGCAGAATGGCTAAAAAAGAACGACAGTTTGTGATGGTATATGGCTCATCGAATTCTGAAAGCATGACTTGTTGGGCTAAGACTTAAAAATGGTTGCATGGTATGTTGCCGACAGCCCCAATGCTGCTTCTAAATGCTAAAATCAACTCATTCAGGGAACCAGTTTTATCTATATATAATGAGAATTGATTGCATTGCTCAAAGTGCCCCTGTTTTTGTCAAACCATACTTTAATGGGACTTCCATGGCTGGCTTGTGATAAAGCCAGTTTAGGAGTGTCTGTTCTCCTATTTTTCTAATATGGAATTCGTGATGTAACAGATTTGACTGACATAATTCGTATTAATTCACAATATAATAAATAACTCTAAGGTTTTATCCATATTAAAAAAGGAAAAGAAAATTTCATTTAAAATTAATACATTAAGGTATCCGACTCTACGTTCGGAACCGCGATTTTGCAAAGGCGTATAAATGGATAATGTTTATGATATTTAGTGTCACTTAGATTAGAAAATATATAGAAAATTGTTTTAAGAATAATATTACAATAAAAAATTATTTAAGTACAATATTTTGACAAAAAATGAACATAGAATGACCAATTTTAAAAATATTCTCCTTTCGTGAATAATGCTTCTATTATAATAATATTTTGTCTGTATATAGCTCAGACATCTGTACAGAGGCTCAACTAGAATTTTTGAAATATATAACATAGAAGTGGGTTTATCCATGTGTTTTACGACAACAGAGGGGAGAAATTTTATGAAAAAAACGCCGATAATTACTTCATTTTGTTGTAACTGTTAAAATAATGTGAATTTGCCAAGGTTGAGCCTCTGTACAGAGGTCTGAGCTATATTCAGGAAAAACATTATTATAATAGAAGCATTTTTCTCAAAGGAGAACAATTTTGAAAAAAGTTTATTCTAAGTCATTTTTTCGCCAAAATATTGTATTTAAATAAAGTTTTTTTTGTCAAAATGTCCTTAAATAATTTTATACATGTATTCTAACCTAAGTGACACTAAATATCATGAAAACTATCAATTTATGTACTTTTTTAAAATCACGTTTCCGAACATATTCGGATACCTTAAAGGTAAATGTTTCTAATTTGTCTGAAGAAAGGGTGACAGTTAGTGACAACTAGGAATCCTGTTGTCTCCCCCTCTTATACATCTAATTTCATGTGCAGGGTACCTCAGTAACGACGTAGGAAAAAAACAGTGCAAGAAACCGCTTTTCACGGTCAGTTTCTTTTTACACTCGGCAATTGTTGTGTTACTCTTTCTCCTAGAGAATGTTTACTCAGTGAAATTGGATGAGAGCATGGCTATCATTCAGAGTGGTACTCTGCAAGCGTTCATTTCATCTTGGTACTGTTCGTATTAAAATAATTTAGAAAGGAATGTGTTTCTTTTTATAAGTGCATAAAAAAATTATTCTCGTAAAAATACGCTCAAAATAGATGTAGGCAATGTTTATTTCGTATCATGTCGATTTGCAAACTCTTGAGTGCCGACATATTTAATGAGTATCAACTACACTACGTGACAGAATTTTAGTGGAATCAGAACTCATAAACAAAGCTTAGACAAATTAGAATTAAATGTAATGGGTAAAAGAATAGAAAGTATCCATTATTAATGGTCAAAATATTAGTTTCTTACACCAGTTAGTAAATTTTAAAAAATTTTCCCATGAAAAAAGAAAATATATTTGCAAGCGTAAAATACCCTACATCTTTAGTCCCCGCCCTCCGGGACGCGGACCTATACTGATACGTGGATCAAATGGTACTGGACCTCCAAAAGAACATTAAATTATCTCAATTTTATTTACTCTGTTGCATTTCTCTTGGATTTTTGTGACTTATTATTGAAATCATTTTCCATTACGTGCTAAATTCCTTTATATTCATTTTTTGGTGTAGCTGTATTTTCTTTGTAAGGCATAGTTAAATACAGTTAAAATTACTAAATCAAGACAACTTCAAATATCAGGTTGAGTAAAAAGTTTTCCTCCAATGGAAGAAACCACTGCTCCAACAACGGCCGTTCCCGTGGTAATTTATCTTTCTCCGAACGGGTTTTTGCATTCTAAATCAGAAAGTTGGAACTACACGACTGTGCAATTTGTTTGTCAAAACTTTCTTATCTTGTGCACCAAAAGAGTGTTTAAAATGGAGCTATAACTTCAACAGATCAAAATGATTACCTGCTATGAGTTCCAAAATAAACAAAGTGCAACTGAATGCCACAAAAAAAATGTTTGAAAGTTTAGGTTTCAGTACTGTTTCTTAAGATACAGTAAATGTTTGGTTTCGAAAGTTTAAAGCTGAAAATTTTGACATTGAAGAGGAACTACGTTCTGTCGACCCTATTGAGGTTAATTGTGACTAGTTAAAGCAAATCAGGCATCAAGACACTGATATTCCTTGAATATTATTTTTTTTTCATTTTAACATGTGAAAGGACAACTCATTTAACATTACGGTATAGGAAAAAAAACGCGAAACACATTTTACGCCAGAAAAAATGGCTCAGCTCGGTCAAAAAAGTGAAGAATAATAAAATATGTTGTTCTCTAAGGGATAGTGAAGCCAGAATATATAATATTAATTGTTCATTTCTTTTATATCTCAAAAATGTTCCTATATAATTCGGGTCCTATTCTTTAACATTAACCGAAGACAGCCTTAACTTAAACCACTGGGAGCCTCACGAATTGACTCCTGAAGATAAGAGCAAGAGAAAAGAGGCCTAATAGGCTCTGCTCAGAGATCAAAAGAAAGAGAACATTCTGGACAGAATTGTGATCTGTGATGAAAATTGGATGTACTACAACAATACAAGTCGTTAAGGAGGGTGGTCAGCCCCTTTGCAATCATCCGGTTCAGTTGCAAGGCGAACCCTAACTAACAAAAATGTGTTTTTCTGTATCTGGTGGGATTGTCGTGGAATTATTTTTAAAGAGTACCTAGAAAACAGGCAGGCTATCAACAGTACAGTATACAGCAATATGCTAATCCCAGTTACGATGCCATTCGCGAAAAAAGAAAAATAAGGTTAAGAAGCCAGGTGGTTCTCTTTCATCAAGATAACACCCAGCCGCATGTTAGTGCGATGACCAGCTGGACGCTCTACACACTGAAGTGAGATTTAATGCATCATCATCGATACAGCCCTGACATACACCTTCGGATTATTATCTGTTTTCACATCTGCAGCTACATTTTGATGGCACAATCCACCGTTCAAATGATGAGGTCATGAATGAAGTTGATCGATTTCTAGACTCACGCACCCCACAGTTCTTCACAGAAGGGATTGAAAAGTTGTCAGAACACTGGCAGACTATTGGAGATTTGAATGGATATTACTGTACTCATTAGCTTTGCTGATTTTGCATGATTTATTATTATGCAAGATTGTTTTCTTTTGCCGGAAAACTTTTAACTCAACGTATTGTAAGGAATCAACGTTCCACCCGCGGCCAATGTACCAAACATTGACCGGTCCACTGCTATTAAAAGGTTGAGGATCACTGTTCTATATTGTCAACAAAATAAATTTTCATTCGAATCTTTTCATCAATTGCGAATATAAAGTTAGAAAGAAATTTTATATAAAGACCATATTCTAGATTACATCGTGCAAAAGAGTCATCCGAAAAAAGGTTTTTTATAATCTCTTGAGGTATCCGACTACGTTCGGAACCGTGATTTTAAAAAAGCGCATAAATGGATAATTTTCATGATATTTAGTGTCACTCGGATTAGAATACATGCATAAAATTGTGTTTTAGGATATTTTTTTTTGAAAAAATTATTTAAATATAATATTTTGGCAAAAAAATTAACTTAAAATAATCTTTTTTCCAAATGTTCTCCTTTTGTGAAAAATGGTCCTATTATAATAATATTTTGCCTGTATATAGCTCAAACCTCTCTACAGAGGCTCAACTAGAATTTTTGAAAAAATTCACATTATTTTCAGAGTTACCACCAATTGAAATAATTATTCGTGGTTTTTTCTTAAAATTGCTCCCCTCTGTTGTGTCGTAAAATATGAATAAACCCACTTCTAAGTTATATATTTCAAAAATTCTAGTTGAGCCTCTGTAGAGAGATTTGGGGGCCGCGGTAGACGAGTGGTATAGGTATCCGATCGTGGCTTGCCTAGTCACGAGTTCGAGCCCAGTACCACTAAAGACCCGCCGTATAGGGCAGCGATGCACGTTAAATCTGTCGAGAGCTGATACGTCCTCCCGTTGGTGTAATGTGGTAGTTAGGAGAGGGGGTGCCAGCTCGGTTTCGTCCACGTCACTTGACCATTGTTCAAAATTACGTGTTTCGTCGCCAAAAGCCCTCGTGCAGCTGAACAGTGCGACGTTAATATTCAATCAATCTGAACAGAGGTCTGAGCTATATACAGGCAAAATATTATTCTAATATAAGTATTTTTCACAAAAGGAGAACATTTCGAAAAAAGATTATATTAAGTTAATTTTTTGCCAAAATATTGTATTTAAATAAACTTTTTTGTCAAAATGTTCTTAACATAATTTTTTTCATATATTCTATTCTAAGTGACACTAAATATCAGGAAAATTATCCATTTGTGAGCTTTTGAAATTCACGGTTCGAACGTAGTCGGATAGCTGAACAAAGAATTCCATAGTTAGTGTTTAATGCAATATTCTTATAAGTTTATTGTTTTTATGAAGAAGTAATTTTTGAATAATTATTGATAGTTTAAATGTAAAAGAAATTGTAGACAATAATTTTTACGCTTTCATGAAAACCATGTTTTAGTGAATCAGTAGCTAATACTTTTTTAGTTCAAATTGTTATAAGAACACTTCTCATTATTTTTAAGATATTTTTTGCAAAATTAAAAATATGAAAATATTTTAACACTTACTTAGCATTGTGCAACGTATTTTTAAGCCTCATAAGTTAAGAAAATTGAGTAGAATGTTCGAAAATTTAAAATTTTCAGACTATTTTTATGAAGAAAAATAATTTTCGTAGAAAAAATTGAACCATTACAGGAGGAAAAAAACATATTTTGAATGTTATTTAACAATATATTTAATATTAATCTATTCAAGTTTCTATTATTTAGATTTGTATGAATTTAGTCCATTTATGATAAGAATTACAAAAAATATCATAATCATCTATTTTTTTCAATGATTAGCCTTTACTTATTTATCTTTTTTTTCAACATAAATTTAATTATGAGTATAAAAATTGCAATAGCTCTATCTATTTTTCTTCTTCCGAAACTTTAAAAAGTACAAAATAGTAATGAAATTTCACGTCAAAGCATTTCAACACAGTTAAAAAAAATTAACGTAGATCTTTTAAAAATGTGATAACTAAGGTATTTTAAAAATTTTTAAATTTCCTTCCTAAAAGTGCAAGGGATGGCTTATCAATCAACATTACGAAAAATTAGTACACTCCCTATAATAGATCCTGAAATCTCAACTTCCCTTCCCATTATTTCGACATAATACTAGTAATACGTTAAAATTCTACTTGTTTTATGTTTTTGCAGGCAATAATCTTTCACAACGCCTTTATTAAGCTGTCAAAGATCTTGTTTCTAATCGTTCGTAGGCAACGAATCAAGATAATTAATTACCTTTTCATTGTTTTGTAACACTGATCAAAAGTTTAAAGGGAGAGTTTTAATTATATGCCGTGTTGAGATCTTTGAAAAAGATTACTGCTTTAATCGAGTAAGATATATCGTTTTGACAAGTGTAAGAAGATATACATAGTTAATATATTCTTTTACTTTAAGAATTTTGACAGCCTATATTAAAGTGACAATATTTTTTTTATACTTTTGGATTATTATTTAGAAAAAGAATATTTCAGTTTAGTAGATAATTAACTTAAGTATGAATAATATTAAAAATATATGTCCACGCGTTACAAAAGAACGTGTAAAAGGTGATACAAGGAATATTGTGTCAAATTCAATAAATATAATTTTACAAACTTAATTATATTGTTTCTAGAATTAGTATACTACTTTTAATCATCTAATAAAATAGTCAAAACACATTTTCTATATGTCACTATTAGCATCAAATTTTATTCTAAAATATAGATTGAAGGTAATTATAATTCAAGCTCCACGTTCAAAATGCTGTGAAAACGAACCATTGATCAGAATGAATTCAAATTTGAACTGAATATACCTGAACAAAAGTGAAATGGTATGGCATAAAAAAAAAAGCTCCAAAGCACTGCAAGCAACAAAACGAAAGTGGATTCTGTTACAAGGGGCATTTTGAATCGAGCTACATAGGTTTTGTACATTAAATCAACTGTACTGTTCAAAGTAAATTATCGTTTTGGTATTTTTGACAAAAAAATGACGCCCAAGTCATTCAATAGCTGTTACAGCTGTTCAATAGCTATTGAAATGCTTATCCACCACAACAAGGCCGTACCACATTGCATGGGAAAAATCAGTATTTAATTGTCATTGGGCCAATAACCACAGAAAATCATTAATGAGCATGCCAAAGATTTTTTTTTCTTATCATATGATATTTCCGACTATTTCAAGTATATTCAACTAACATTTGAAGTCATTCTGAAAAGTGTTTCTTTTTTACAGTACTTAAAATGTTGAACTTTAATTATAATCTCCTTATACTTTTCACTGTTCGACTTCGAGTAAATAACGGTTAGTTCTCCTTTTGACAGGTATTTTAATGCTATTGTGTGTGTGTGCTATATAGAACTAGTTATTAGGCAAGGACTTATGTGTGCAGGCAAAATTTTCGTTAATTTAATATTGTTGAAAAGTATTTTAATTGGTTTAATGATTAAATGTTCTGCTTAACAGGTGTCCGTGGCAAAACAAAGATTATTACGATTATGTCTTCAGCTGTCCTGTTATGCTGGTGCTTTTGGTAAGATTTATTTCCATAAATTTGAATGTAGATTTAATTGTGTCTACATCTTTTTGAAATTTATTTCGTTTTTTTTTTACATAATGAAGGAAATGAAAGCATTTAATTGGATTATATCATAATTTTTTTAGTTTCTTTTTTTCTTTCATTTTGTTAGAACTTTGAACTGAAAATGATAACGTAAATCGTACGTTTTAAAACTTAATACAGTAGCCTATCTCTAAAGTTTTAATATCAACTTCAATATTTATTTCTCTTTAGCTCCTAGAGCCAAACAAAATGTTTCTGTGTGCAGAATACTTGTGAATTTTTCAAATTCTGGATACTTTTTATGAATTCCAGGCAAAGTTATTTCCTTTTTATCTGAGAACTTGTACAATAAACCTTTTCCTCTATCCAACGTTAACTTAAGTTTACTGTCTACTTTATGGTACACCTATTACGGTATGCAGAGAGAGAGAGAGGACTAACATCATCTTCTCTTTCTCTCTAAAAAATATGTCTATTTTATCACTTGTTCTGCTGAGAAAGTTATTTATGTGCCACTAATTATTTGTTGTTGCCTTTAAATTTCTGAACACTTTTCCAAGATAGAGGGAAAAACCAATCTTTATTCAGATGAGTACTAAATTTATTGTGGTGCAACTATTATTTCTTCTCTGTGTACTACCAATGTGCATATGCTATATACTCAGCTGATACATTTTAAAAACATAAGAAAAAAATATTGTCCATTAAATCTAGAAATAACAGAGTTACAACATCATTTAAGTTTAATAGAAATCAATCACACCTCATGAACGGCAAATTTCCGCGATATGGAATCTATGAAATACAAGTTGTGACAGCGTATATTTACAGCTATCTATTAAGGTATCCGACTACGTTCGGAACCGTGATTTTAAAAAAGCGCATAAATGGATAATTTTCATGATATTTAGTGTCACTTAGACTAGAATGCATGTATAAAATTGCTTTAAGAACATTTTGACAAAGGAAATTATTTAAATACAATATTTTGGCAAAAACTAACTTAGAATAACCTTTTTCAAGATGTTCTCCTTCTGTGCAAAAGGCTTCTATTACAATAATATTTTGCCTGTATATAGCTCAGACCTCTTTACAGAGGCTCAACTATGATTTTTGAAAATTTCACATTATTTTAAAAGTTACAACCAATCGAAATAATTATCGGCGTTTTTTTCTTAAAATTTCTCCCCTCTGTTGTAATAAAATATGGATAAACCCACTTCTAAGTTATATATTTCAAAAATCCTAGTTGAGCCTCTGTACAGAGGTCTCAGCTGTATATAGGCAAAATGTTATTATATTAGATGCATTTTTCACAAAAGGAGAAGATTTTGAAAATTTGGTCATTCTATGTTCATTTTTTGTCAGAATATTGTACTTGAATAATCTTTTATTGTGATACTATTCTTAAAACAATTTTATTTACATTTTCTAATCTAATTGACACTAAATATCATAAATATTATCAATGTATACGCTTTTGCAAAATCACGGTTCCGAACGTAGTCGGATACCTTAAAGGATAAAAAGATGGCGCTTCTCACTTTTTTGGAGGGAATTTTTTTAAATCATAAGTTATAGTTGAAGCAAATTAGGGTTATGTTAGGGAAATTGTCCTTTTTCTTTGAAAGATGTTGTTAGTGTGTTCTAAAATGAGTTTTATGTGTCCTCTGAAGCTTAAAGGTCATTAAATATTTTTTTTCTTTATGTCACAGTCTATATCAGTTTACCCAAACATAATAACAACAATGGAGGATCAAAAGGTGTATTATAGCTTGAATGATGTCCCTCCCTCCCATTTTATCAAGTTGAACCAAATAATTTCTTCACAATTCCGTTTAAAAACCATTTTTAGTATTCAATCCGAATTATCCGTTTGATAGTTCTTTAAGAGAACACACACAGTGATTAATAGCTTATTGGCTATTACTAAGCATAGTTTAAGAAATCATGATTACTAGAAATATTAGATTAAAACAGTACTTTTTTAACTTCTATTCAAAACCCGTTTTTTGCTATCTATGTATAACTATTAATTTATTTTTACTTATTTTCTTTTGGTATGGGGAAGCCATAAAATTTTAATAAAATCAAAAAATGCTAGAGAAACTGTAAAGGGGAAAACTCATGACGAACACATGAAAATTAAAATCACGTGTTCTCCATTGAATTTAGAACTGACATTAGAGTTGTACTTGTAGTTCTCCTTGTTGTAAAATTTTTATAAATTTTAAATTTGATAATTGTTTAAAAGATGTTCACTAATTTAGATTCATCAACAAGTTTTTTAAAATTTAGCGAAAACTAATTCTTATGTGTATATATCATTAAATCAAGTTCAGTTTTCCCCTATGTGCATTACAATTGTTGACAAATGTGTAATTTTTAAGTGAAAATATGCGAAACTCCTTAACTAATTACCTGGGAACAAGCGATTCAATTAATCATGTGACTATGATGTCACATGAACTTATGGACCGATTGGTTGAAAGCCAATAGCTGTTATCATGTGACTTTTGACATCACTTGAATTTTTCCCTTTGTTTATCAGTAGCCAGTATGAGTACGAAGTTTGAAAAATTCCAAATAGAAAAACACAATAAGACACATCTTTCTGCTGCTAAAAATTTACTTCACGAAATTCCATGTGAACAGAATTTTTTATTTTTTCCTCTAATGGGGCTGCATCTTGGCATTTTTTACCTTTGCAAACCCAATTTTTTCCCCAGGAGCTGGTATCACTTTTTATTTCGGCACCATATATACGATACCAATTGATGCAAGTAACTTTGACGCCCAGTTTCCTCCCCAGAGGGAGGAACTTGAGCTCGGATGATGCGAAATTGAACTAAGAAGTTTAATTTTGTCGAGGGCACCCATGCCAAACGGGCACTCCAAGGGATTTTTTACATGCCGCATAATCATACGACATGACCGCTGTCGATTTTCTGCATCATGAAAATCTGCAGATTTTTTTATTGTACATATAGAATGAATAATCCTAATTTTTGTACTGATTAGAATAATTAAAATTTAGAACAAAATTGAAATAAAAAAAATGAATAATTATCAATGTGTTACCAAGAAAATGAAATTTAAATATGACCGCAGATTTTTTTTTTAATTCTATATTTTAAAAATCGTGTAAGAGCCGTTTATATGAATTGCCGGATAGATGTGTATTCTATATTTTTTATACACATTCTAGTCAAAAGTACTTTGAATTAATTACTTTACAATTAATAATATTAATAATAAAATGAAAAATAACTCATCTATATAAGATCTCTGAAACACTATTATATCTATCTTTGAAACAATTTTTAAATTTCTTTTGTGACAAAAAGTTATTTTATAAATCTGTTACACCTTTAACAAATTTTAACATGGATTGAAATGCATTTTATTCTTTCAGATAAACATATTTTTCCTTGCCAAAATCATGTGGGTGCTAATTACGAAGTTGCGAGCTTCCAACACAGTGGAATCCAAGCAGTACAGGTCAGTGTACCAATAATTTCAAATAAGAATTCAGTGTTAGCAATAAGAGCTTTTCTTCTTTACATCCTTTTTGAATCCTCACAAACAAATAGGTAAAGCAGATTTAACTTTTATATTCAATCCACGATTCTTTTCTACTCCAAAACCTTTTTGAAAGGCATTTGGAAATCGTCTCGCCGTGACTTGAAATTCTCAGAACTCCATTAAACCGTAAAGTACATTGCTAAGCCTAACTCTTTATGTTTCTATAAAAAGCACATAATTTTCTGTGCAGTAGCGAGATCGTTCTGTTTTACTATGCTTTGCTTTTTTTCATTTTTCCTTGCTTCTTTGCATGGTTGACTTTTAACAGAAATTGAAGCTTTTGAATGATTGCAAAGGTTCTTTCTGTCGTTAAACTAGCGAAAGTTTGGTTTATTCTATGATCATTGAATAAGGAATCGTATGTGATGTTTAAATTTGTTTTAGAGATGTCGTCGAACCGCTAAATTGTTTCCATTTTGTTTCATTTATTTATCTTTTTTTTTCAAAATACCTATTCGGATAAGTTATTTTGTTACTTCGAAATTGTTTATTTCTTCCATGATGTTTTGGAAAAACGGTATTTTAATAACTAATGCTTACTCGCATTCGAAATATGTTTTGAATTATATCCAAAATAAAACGACAGAGGATTTTATTTCTGATTTCTGATTCATAAGCGTTTATTTTATTCATACAATAGCTTGTTACTTTTCTGTAACACAAATTACACCTTTTTTGATACAGAATTTTTGAGGCTTAGAAAAACGTATGCGTGTGTATGCTAACACTAAACATGCATAAACGTGCAAGGTAACATTTTCTTGACTTAACATCTAGAAAGTGGACATTTTTAAAAATGTCATTTAAAAACTTTCGAAGGAATTTTTTCGTTCAGCAATTTGTTAATAATTCTCATATTTATGAAATGAAAAGTGTTATGATAAAAAAGGTTTTATGCAGTTAAAGTACTGTTGTTGTCGTTCTTGTCGTGTATAACAAAGTGAAAAGGTGGTAATAACAAAATATAAAGATACAGTCAAATATTGCCAAAGGTGTGAATTACTTCCGTGGCAACAACCATGGCACAATCCTAGTATAGTGTGTCCATTCTGCAGTCATTTTCTATTTTAAAAAAGGGCACCAACAATGGAAGGACAACTAAAAAGGTGTTTGGGAACCAGTTGCGTGCCTAGGTAGTACCTGCCTTCTACATATTATCTGGAACCATCGGGCAGAATCTTCATGTCTTTAAAATGTTTTGTCCTTAATCTAGTTACTGTTGTCGTAGCTTTCGGCTATAATTTAATTCTGGCAGTGATAATTTTTTCTTGGGTTTGAGCAGAGCTTTTGTTTCTGGCATCAAAGACTGTAGTAAAAGAAGTTACAGGCTCAAGTCTTCTGGCTTCATTGGCAAGGGAATCGGCCATCTCGTACCCTTGTATGTCAACATGGGCCGGGATTCACTGAAGGGTACATTATTTGCCCAATGCACCAATGGAGAATAGAAGAGTATTGAGTACTTTGGTGAGCCCCATTTTTCCTCTCTTGATGGCCTCAAGAGCAGATCTACAATCCGAGAGCACAGTGAATGTTTAAGTACTGATTTGTGCTATTTCAAGCGTTGTTCTAAGAGTACAGGGTATATAAGCACAGAGAAGATGGACCCGATTTTAAAAAATTATATTATCGAAACTACAGTATATAATAGTGGTACATGAATGTAAAGAGAAATATACCAAATTTTATTTCTGTTACAAATGTTAAATGTGTGATATTTTTGTTACACGAAATACGTCCTATCTGTAATCCATTTCATTCTATACATTTCATAGGCTCACTCTATCATTGGCTTGTAATGCTGCACAAATGCTTACTGGTCGTCTCTGCAGTTTGTTGTAATTATTACCAAAGATACGGCTTGAAATTTAATAATTTTAGTAAAACGCTCCATTTTTTTTTCTGGTGCCTTTCAAGTTCACAGGTGACAACTCTTGTAGACAAAAACTCTTTCTCATTATCGCCATGCTTGAATTTTTAATCATAGTGACCTTGAATGTGCTGCAATTTGATGATCATTGAAGAGGGAAAAAAACTTGGAAAATTTCTCTTTACAATCATGTATCACTTATTATTGTAATATGTGCAGTAGTTTCGGTAGTATGAATTTTAAAATCGGGTTCATCTATTGTGAGCTCTGTAGTGACTCGCCATAAACTCTGGGAGCTTGGTTGGAAAGTTTTAACACATCCACCATATAGTCCGGACCTGACACCAAACGATTACCACCTTTTTTTCGCATTGAAAAACTTCCAAAGTGATAAGAAATTTAGATCAAGATAATATTGTGAAACTCGATTACTAGAGTTTTTCGCCAATAAAGACCAAGACTTCTATGATAGAGGCAATATGAAGCTACCTTTAAAATGGTAACAAATTATACAACAAAATGGTACATATTTGACCCAAATCGGACAATCCCAAACATGTTAAATAAAGTTTTGATTTCCATGCAAAAATAAAGGATTTCTTTTTCCGCAACCTAATATCACCAATAGCTATCATCCCGCACAATCCCCGCATTCTGAGGGGAAGGACAGGACTCTAGGGATCCAAAATACGTACGTAATTGGTTAGATACATACATGGGGTCTGACTGACCCCATGCACGTATTTAACCAATTTATAAAATAATAAAGGCAAAACCTGACTTTTCAACTGGGGTACCTAATATTCACCGTTACTTCTCTGAGCTAACAACTTGCTTCAGAATGTGAAGTTAATAAAACATCAATCAATCTTTGATAGAATCAGTATATTTGTATTTTTACTTCGAAAATTATTTTTTAAATTTCTAATGGGCTGTGGATTAGTGTTTTACCATTGCAGACTCAGTACATTTCTCGGAAGTTGATATCTTATTATAGTGGGGCATTATAGAGACAAATACCAATCACTGCAGGTAAGTTTGACGTCCAGTTTCCTCCCTAGAGAGAGGCACCTGAGCTCTGATGATGCAAATCTGTACCAGGATTTTAAATTTGCAGAGAGACCCTAAGCCAAACAGATATTCTAGGGATCTTTTACATGCCATATAATCATAAGACATGGCCGCTGTAGATTTTCTTCATCATGAAAATCCATCGACTTGGGCCGTGGTCGAACCAGTCCAGAAGACCAGCGAAATCGTAGCAATACATAATTAGTAATTTTTCTAACTTTTGTGAAGTACACTTATTTAAAACCAGGTCCACAGTGGCGAGAAGTCTCAATCTTTTTCTATGTGGACAGATTTAATCAAATATTTCTCTTTTTTCATTTGAATTATTATATGGCCATCGTAGTATCATAGCAAACTCTTAGTCTTAGAAAATAAAAAATAGGGTTAAACATAGCATTAAGTCCAGCCATCCTTCCTCTATATTTGCCTTTACCACTGGATTGAATAGTGAAAATAGTTAAAATTTTCAAGAATACACTAATATGTGTTTAAAAATTTTACTAAATAAAACTCTTTTTTCTATATTCATGAAAACACAACGACCATTAAGTATTGTGTGAAGTGCACAATCTTGACAATTCTGAGAACATGATTGTTAGTACAGAAAAAAATATATATAATAGGGCTCTAAATACTGTTGGGTGGAGGGAGGAATGCTTTTGGCAAATCCAGTTTTCCTTTAATAATTGCAAACTATTATGAACTCTTTAAGAATTTAATTATTATTTGATTATTTGGTTTCTTATTATAAAAGTCCAGAGTTAATAATTGTTTTCGTTTTTTAAGGTTTGCAACATAATTTATAAAATTATAAGCGGAAGTGGACAGAATTTATAAATTTATGTCGATTTCCTTTTAATAGATTCAATATAAATTTGAAGATTTATTTTGAATGAAGCCTTGCTTACTTTTTTAAAAAAGCACTGAAAAGTTTCAATTAAATTAATTTAAGGTATATGTTTACTATGTCAGGGATGGGTCGATAGTTATCGACCGGTAGACCAACAAGACATTTTGGGGTGACCACCCTACTCAGTTTTATGAGCGCGCATACTAAAAGAAACATATTTATAAAACACTGACGCCAGCTGTACAGGAGAATTAGCCTTTCACAAACGATGCGACTGTGTTTACTTAAGAAAATTATGCAATTGATGTGTAGACGACACATGTGTCTTCAATGGAAGCGAACAATGGCGCTTAACACGTTCGCTGTCGCTATAGGGGAAAAAGATATCGCCGCAATGCCAGCGGTAGAAATTGATTTCCCCGCACACTGACTGAAGGGGAGAAAAAAATATTTATGATCAGCTCTTCCCACTATAGCACGGGATCGGCTGCTGAGACACCATTCGAAACCCTGCTTTTAACCGGGATTGGGTTCTTTAGTTGATATTATGCCTCGCGATTGAGGTGGCAATCGGCAGAGATCTAGAATGATCTCTGCACGCTGTATAGAATATGCCAGGCTGCACGGTCTAGTAGTCGCTTATAGTTTTTCAAGCATTCAGATTGACATTGTGTTACTTGTATTTTTATATCAAAAAGAATAATCTACCTTGTTTTAAAAGTGGGGTACAATGTCAAAAACAATTTGTTAAAAAAGAAAACATAATATTTATACAAAATAATAACATCGAAACGCCTGAGTGGACCCCACCACCTTAAAAACATAAAAAATAGTCCGTACTGTGGAAAAGTCCGCCCATCCTTGTACTATATCATTATGATTTTTTTTTATTTTTAAATAAATTTTTATTAGAATTTAAAAGAACGTGCATTATGAATTTCCCTACTTAATGAAAAATATTATTTATAAAACATTAAGTAACTCCCCCTCGCAGAAGAATTTTTTTGAGCAATAGAATCCAATCAAAAATTTATTATATTTAACAAAAATAGAATGCATTTTATTTATATTTCTTATTTAAAATTATTTTTGCAATTTTCAATGATGTTATAATAACATTTCTGAATGTGTTTTTCATTGTTTTTTTACCTACTTAAGATATATTCTATTGATAAAATTTCCAAGTAATGATATTGAATTATGTGTTTTTTCTAAAAGTAATTTATGCATGACAGAGAAAAGTCATACCTTTTTAACAAAATATATATAGAGAGAGAGATAAATTTCATAAATATTTTGTATTTAAAATTTTGTTCATAGCTTTCAGTGATGTTATTGCCACGA
Source organism: Trichonephila clavipes (assembly GCA_019973935.1). Classification (NCBI taxonomy): domain Eukaryota; kingdom Metazoa; phylum Arthropoda; class Arachnida; order Araneae; family Nephilidae; genus Trichonephila; species Trichonephila clavipes. The sequence continues at coordinate 36,168 of BMAU01016400.1, read as the reverse complement.
TTTTTAATGTTTTTCTTTTCTTTTATAAATTACATTAAATCTATTTCAATATCAAGACTTCTAAGCAATGATGCCGTATTGAATTAGAGGATGTTGTTAAAAAAATAGTAATTTCTACAAGATCTTAGAGAAAATTTATTGACAGCAAAAAATAAATTCCATACATATTTCTAATTTAGAATTGTAGTTTTCGATGATATTATTTCAATGGTTTTCTATGTGAATGTTATACATATATATTATTGAATGAACTTAGTATACTCTCAAGAGCCAAAACATTATGACCACCCTTACATTTTGCAATGAACTCGCTTGGATGATGTAGAAGGCACGTGATCTGGTGGAAGTGGTATTGAACTGCTGCTGGAGAATTTTAAGAATAATTCTTTCACTTAATTCTGTGTGTGATGGGAAACGCTGCGGAACTAAACGACTTTGATACATGCCAGATTGTAATGGCTCGAAGAGGCTCGGAACAAGTATTTCTTAAACTGCAAGACTCGTGGGTTGTTCGCGATCTACAGTTGTTAGTAAATAGTGTTTTTTTAGAGGTATAGAACTTTAAATTGCAATAAAAAAACGATGTATTATTCGATTGACATGAATTGTTTTTTATTCGAAAGATAATCTTGTGGCATTATATTTTAAATATGATTTCTGGCATATGACTGCCACGGCTGGCTCGGACGTAGTTCAATCTGGACGTCCAATTTTCGATGACTTTTTCCAACATTTGTGGCCGTATATCGGCAATAACACGGCGAATGTTGTCTTCCAAATGGTCAAGCGTTTGTGGCTTATCCGCATAGACCAATGACTTTACATAGCTCCACAGAAAATAGTCTAGCGGTGTTAAATCACAAAATCTTGGAAGCCAATTCACAGGTCAAAACGTGAAATTAGGCGGTCACCAAACGTGTCTTTCAATAAATAGATTGTGTCACGAGCTGTGTGACATGTTGCGCCGTCTTGTTGGAACCACAGCTCCTGGACATCATGATTGTTCAATTCAGGAATGAAAAAGTTAGTAATCATGGCTCTATATCGATCACCATTGACTGTAACGTTGTGGCCTTCATCGTTTTTGAAGAAGTACGAACCAATGATTCCACCAGCCCATAACGCGCACCAAACAGTCAATTTTTCTGGATGTAACGGTGTTTCGACATACACTTGTGGATTAGCTTCATTCAAAATGCGGCAGTTTTGTTTGTTGACGTAGCCATTCAACCAGAATTGCGCTTCATCGCTAAACAAAATTCGCTTATGAAAATCGGGAACAACGGCAATCTCGTTTTGGGCCCATTCGACGAATCTACGTCTGGCGTGATGATTGTTTTGATGAATTGCCAAACCAAACTGAGAATAAATCACTTGACAGCTGTTAAATCGATCGCCATCTTGGAAAGTAATGCCAACTTAAACTTCTATACCTGGAAAAAAACACTCTTTACTTATGCAAAGTGGATGAATGACGGTGAAGCCAGCAGTAGACGACATGGTGTTGGACGTCTACACGCTATCAAAGAAAAACGCCATTGGAGACTGTCTCGCATGGTAAAGCAAAACCGGAGTCAGACAGTGGCTCAGTTGACAGCCCAATACAATGCAAGACTAAGTAGAATAGTTTTGGAGCACACTGTTCAGCGGACACTGTTGGATATGGGGCTATGTAGGAAACGTCCCACCCGTGTGCCTTTGCTGACCAAGCAGCATCGCCAACTGCGCCTGCATTGGGTCCGGGAACATCGCGACTGGTCCATGGATCAGTGGGAGGAGTTGCCTGGTTAGATGAATCATGGTTTGTCATTCATTACGCTGATGGCCATATCAGGATACGCTGTCTTCCAGGCGAACAGCTACTCCCTCGATGTACAGTAGGTCATAAAAATGCCGGTGGTGGCAGTATTATGCTTTGGAGGACGTTCTCTTGGGCATTTTTGGGACCCGTGGTTGTGGTAGAGCAGACCATGAATGCTACAGAGTATCTGAACAACATTGCGGACCAGTTGCACCCTTACATGACCTATTTTTCTCCAGCTGGAAATGGAATGTTCTAACAGGACAACGCCCCGTGTCACAAGGCTAAAATTGTGTAGGAGTGGTTCCAGGAATATGATGCTGAATTCCAGTTAATGTCCTGGCGACCTTAACTTACCGGATCTCAATCAGATAGAATACATTTGGGAAGTCATGGGACAGCTAAGAGTTCAAAGACCACCAATTCACAATATCTCTGATTTGCGTGACCGTTGCTTAAACATCTGGTTCAATGTGTCCCCGGCCATCTACCAAGGACTTGTGGCATCCATGCCAAGCCTGGTTGAAGCTGCGTTGCGTGCCAAAGGTGGATCAACTCGATATTGACAGATGGTCATAATGTTTTGGCTCTTGAGTGTATATGAAATGTGTGTTTGCTTTTGTTCTTCGCAAAACATAATTTTTCAAAGTTTATATATCTGCGTATTTTTTGTTATTTTTTTTTCATTTCTTGCCACACTTCTTGATTATTATACATTTATTTTTAGAAAAATAAAAATGTTTAAAAAAAATGCTCTACTTTGCACTGACGAAATTTTTATTGAATTTCCAATTTAAAACTTCTCCAAAATTCTTTCCGAAAAAATTACCAGAATGCCTTAGTTTTCAAATATAGTACGATGCTAATAACATCCAAAAAATATTATCAATGTTTTCTTTGTTATTCTTTTGTTTTATTAAACGTAACATATTAAAATAATGGATTTTGGAGAATATTAAATTTCCAAAAGTACCTTTTAATCTAAGAAAGAAAGATGATAAAATTCCAATCATCTGGAAAGTCTTCTAAAACTATATTGCATTTGAAAACATCGGAGGATTTTCAAAGAATTTTAATAACTTTTAAAGCATATTTTAAGTTTCTTACTGAAAAGGGCTTTATTTCATGGTATAATTTTCTTTTTTGAATATTTATTACTAGGAATTTGAGAATATCTAGTAAGACATTTTTCTGGCAAAATTAAGTTGATATTAGGTCATTTCCCAGTAAAATGTATAATATAGTAGGTAGTATAAGGCTTAGACAGTATTATTTTTAATGAAAAAAATATGATTGTTCTGATTTTGATTTCATTTTGTAAATAGCTTTGTTGCTTTTAAATGAATTTCCTGAATCCAGTTTAGGGATTACCATATTTTTCTACTATTAAATAGCCATTGTGTAGTCAAAATTCTTTTATAAAACACATTATTATCGCACATTTGACTAAAAGCAAACTCAATTAAAAAGTACTCGCCAATTATTTAAAAAAGATTTTTTTAAAAGTCTAATTGCTTAAGATTTTAGGAGATCGAAACTAAAAAGCGTTTTTTTTTAAATTATCATGCTGTATGGATAAATTTTTCTTCTTTACTCATATTTGCTGAAAGTCAAAAATTAAAGCTTAATATATTTTTTAAAAAAATATGTATCATTTATTTCACGCATTTCAATAGTACGATCTTAGCGGAGATGCAATTTAAATTTTAAAAATTTGTCTACGGCGCAAAGGAAAAAAATACATTTAAATTAAAAATATAATTCATACTTCTAATAATTCAATTCATTATTCTAAAACGAGTCTTATATTGTCAAAGTTACTTACGACTTTCTAAATATCACAAAACACTTTTGTAATGTTATTATCAAGTTATATGATGTTCTTCTATTAACCTGTAACATTAAATAGAACTTCAACAGCAAAAATAAATCATGAATAAACAAAATAAAAATCCATTGACTATGTGAAATCCCAAAAGAATACTAACCTCGGATTTAACAAGCACCCAAAAAATTACTTCTACCTCAAGTGTGTAATATTGTTATTGACCTTGACTAGTGATCCTGGGCACGAACTTCTGGTAGGCATTGTGTTTGTCGTGTATTGATGCCACTAAAATCCTATCGTGTAGAAAGATAAATGCTGGTTAAATCTATAAGGACTCAAATTCCTTCTGATGATGTGATGTGGGAATTTTGAAAGGGAAGGTATCAACTCGAGTATCGCTCTCTTCATTTAAATTTGGTTCAATTTGATTGAGTCCCTCGCTAACAGCCTTAATATGAATTTGTATATAATCTGACACAAATAAATATTTAATCCATCTATTAAAAGTGTAGACTTTTTAAACATTTCTTTGCAGAAATATAATAAATTTAACATGTTATGCACTTTATGCTAAATAATTATTCAAATACTCCTAAAAATAAATGTGTTTCTTTAAATAACATTCCTTTTGAAATGAGCACTTTACATCTACTCACACCTTTTGCTATTCAAAGAATCCGGTTCGCGTAATTACAGTCATATATTTTAAACTTTGTTTTTATGACTGTCGTTTCTTTCAAAGATTGCCATTCTATTTAGTTAATTCACGTATCCCAAAGAAAAAGTCACATGTTTAAACTAAAGTTATATGTTATTCTATATCACGCATGCAAAAAAGAATTCCAAATAATCATGTCTACGTCAAAGCAATTATTTACACTTTTTTGCTTAGGAGAATAGCGATATATATTCCTAACCCTTTTTCAAAATAACTGAGAGAATATTTTATACGAATTCCATTTTCCGTTTGAAACTTGAAGCGATTAATAGGACTTCCTTGTAATTTGTCGGATGAAGATTAATGGGAAAGAAAAAACACAGAATAATTAAGATTCGAATCACACACTCTCAGTTAAGCCTAATGTGGCTTTTTTTTCCTTTCCTTCTTCTTTCCAATGACACGTGACTGAAATAAAAAATAAACATAATCATTTTTAGTTCTAAGTAAGAAAAAGGTTTATTTCTAGTGTTCGAAATTAGAGAGTTTTACTGAAGACGTTTTATCTTCAAACAAATAATTTTGTTCTAGCTAAATAACCTAATACTAATACTATCGTTAATTTTTTTATGGTTTAAGGAAATTACATGATGCAATATTATTTCAAATAGATGTACAATGCAGAATTATTTTTTTATTTGCTATCATAAAGTTTGATACAAATTTGTTTGTTATTCTATGATCTACTTTTTAAATCAGATAGTGCAAAATATTCAATATTTTTTTCAATTTAAATAACTGTATATGATCCGTCATAAATTTAATTTTTAGTTGTAATACTCTTTTGTTCCAATAAAAAATATCTCTCTCTAAATAAAATAAAGTGTTTTGTTATGTTGTAAGGAATTCATTAGAACCACATAATACATGTAAATTACGGTTTTACAATTTAAGCAATGAGTATGAGCAGTTTTGTAATTTGTAGAATGGGGGTTGGTCCACCGTTAGTCGGACAGGGGGTGCCCCGCAGTTTTAATAATTTTAATTTTTTTTCACTCTAAAAATTTAAATTTTAGAATTTGATGCGTTAAGTTTTAAGCAATTTTAAATTATTTAGTTTAAGGGGACATGGTACGATTTAAGCAAAAATTTTTAATTTAAGAATTTTTAAAATTGGTTTGGTTGCCTCCTATGTATGTATACTATGTTAAACAGATTTTGTGGTCAAAACTTCATAAAAAGCTAGCCATGTAATTTTTATGGAAAAAAATTAAAATTTGTGAAGTGATTTTAAAATGCTACTCCTCCCCTACAAAAATGTACGTACATGCATGAAATTTGATTTACAAGTACGTCAAACTATGTATAATAAAAGTTGGTAAGGGTTTTGCGTTAACGTGATTGGTATTCATACAATACTTCTTTTTATGAATGTTTATTGAAAATTCCTTAAAAAATGTACAAATTCTGAGTTCAATTATTTTTAAAAAATAAATATTGCTTTGATTCAAAAATGCATACCAACTTTTGTTAAATGTACTATTCTCAATAGGTAAAAAAAAATTCAAAGCATTAGGAGGAATAGAAAAAAAAGCCTTAGCATTTTAAAGGAAGACAAACTAGTTATTTTATCTTTCCGAGATAAGTCAGTTTAAAGTTTTGATTTGCCATAGAGATGTGAATAAAAACGAACATGAAATCTATCATAATTCTGCGTGTTTTAAGTTTAGAGCTTTCAAATTTTGTGAGATTATAGAAATGTATATGAAGAATCATTTAAGCCAAAAAATTAAAATTTATTTTTTGACCAATTTTAGTCAATTGAATCGTACTGTGTCCCCTTAATTGCGTGACCAAAATGCTAATACAGCCTACGTTTATTCTTTTCTGTGTGTGATTGTGAAATATATTTGATATTTCAATGAATTAATATGTGATATACCTACTTCAGAATATACTATCGTGAATGAAGTTAAGTATTATGATACCCCTCCCCCGGCCCGGGGGTATCATCTCTTCATCCACGCGACCTAGATTTGTAGGAATAAATGATTGATCACCCACATTCTTCATAATAAATCTAATTTATTATGTCTAAATATATATTGATCGACGCAACACAAGTCTTACTAGAGGGATATGATGAGGAGTGATACTAAGTAATTATAAATTCTAAGTAAATAGCGCCTGGAATCCTAAGCACTATCTTTATGAGAAGCTATCCTAAGAATCCTTATCCGCCTTATATATATAGATTCCTTAACACACTAAAGTCCATTCGGTAGTTACACTTCTATAATTAATATCTTTCCAATATCTCACGGCGATCAACATCTGAGCTTTCTGTCTTTCTTCTATTCTATTCTTCTACTAATCATGTATTATTATTCTTCCATTCCTGTACTAACACGCGAATGCTAAAGCTCCAATATATATCTATTAACTAATCTGCATATCGTGGTTTCTGCTTGAGAGGATTGGATTGAAATTATGCCATTCTGTCCCCAAAGATTCCCCAAGAGAATTAGTAAGAAAATCCGATAAAGTCCCGTCACAGTATCATCAGGTCATATGCAGGTAATGTTTCTTAATTTAAAAATATTTCATCTCATTTTGTCTCTCGTCTGATATGCGTCAATTAACAAATTTCAGGAATACGATATTCTTCGATGTCTTGCTTCAATTTCATCTGAGGGCAGCAGAACATTTCTAAATGCATATTTTATACAGTTGTAAGTTCTCTTACACTCAAGGACATTAATTACTATTTACAGAATTATTTAGAAATGCTTCAAGAATTCTATGTATCTTAGAGATTTAAATTTTCATTTCAAAGATATTCCTTCTCCGTAAAAATGTCGAAGAAAAGCTTAAAACATGATAGTTAAATATAACATAATGTAACTCAGAATTAACAAATAATCCATGTAAAAATGCATACAAAATACAAATAGTACATGGAAGTGATTTTTAAGGACAATTAATGTATTTCTTGTTGTTTATGCGAGGGGTGATCAGAAAAAAAGGTTACAAGTCGAATAAAGAAATATTTATTAACAATAGACAGGAAATACAAAAGAAAATTAAGAGGCATGTTTATTTATAACTTTTCAACAAAATCGCCAAGTATATTTAAGCATTTATCAGAACGCAGAATCAACTTGTTTAATACGTCTTGGGAGAAATCATGTCCATGCCCATTGAGTCAGATCTCAGTGGATGTTTTCACAGCACAGTCTGAAAAGAACTGTCTGCCGGATCAGTGCTCCTTTAACCTCGGAAACAGGAAATAGTATTAGGTGCCAAATCTGGGCTGTATGGGAGGATGACTCTAGATTTCCCACCTGAACCGTCACAGCAATTCCTGTTCTGTCTGCCAGATTGAAAAGAGAGACACCATTTCGCTACATGTTTTCTTCTCATTGCTTCTCCGTAAACTTTCATGATTCGGCTTTGAATGTCAGATGTGGTCACATTCTTTGCCCATAAAAATCGAACCATGGCTCGCACTTCCAAACGAGACCAATTTTTTAAGCGTCTTGCCATTTCAATCGAACCATGGCTCGCACTTCCAAACGAGACCAATTTTTAAGCGTCTTGCCATTTCAATCGAACCATGGCTCGCACTTCCAAACGAGACCCATTTTTTTAAGCGTCTTGCCATTTCAATCGAACCATGGCTCGCACTTCCAAACGAGACCAATTTTTTAAGCGTCTTGCCATTTCAATCGAACCATGGCTCGCACTTCCAAACGAGACCCATTTTTTAAGCGTCTTGCCATTTCAATCGAACCATGGCTCGCACTTCCAAACGAGACCAATTTTTTATGCGTCTTGCCATTTCAATCGTTCTGAACCGTCTGGGAACTTTCACTACCTATCCGCACACCAGCTGCAATGCAAGTAGCACCATTTGTCTCCACTCTGGGGAAACTAAAATGCAAGTAGAGCCATTTGTCTCCACTCTGGGAAACTATAATGCAAGTAGCGCCATTTGTCTCCACTCTGGGGAAACTATAATGCAAGTAGCGCCATTTGTCTCCACTCTGGTGAAACTAAATGTTTCCACATTAAGTAGTTTTCAAATGCTGCGGCTTGTAACCTATTTTTCTGATCATCCCTCGTGTGTTAGCACTTGTTTTCTTCTATTTGAATTTATTATACCTTTATGCATCATATAATGCATTATTTTTCATTTCTAATGCTATTTTAATTAAATTTGTTAACAATTATTTGAAAATAAAAAAATAATTTATGTGTATCAACATTTTCCTTCCTTTCCACAGGAAAGCCGCCAAAGCTCTTTTGGTACTTATACCGCTCCTAGGTGTGACATATATTGTTGTCATTGCTACACCAAGTGATCCTGTAGCAGAGGTTGTCTTCATGTACATTCAAGCTACACTGTTATCAATACAGGTAAGATACATTTAAATTAATTAAAATATTTTAAAAAACGCTTTTTTCAGTATGGGTGCGTTTTGTATTTTATTTTAAGATTTATTCCCCAACTTTGATTTCGAGGTCACTTAACGCAGCATTATCTCCGTAATGTTAAAAAGAGATGCATTTAAGGAACATTTTTAAAAAAATGAATGGTCGTGGAATAACAAATTTTATGTGTATTTATTACACCATTATTATTTCAATGATAGTCTTGTAAATATTTTGTGTAGATTTTTTTTCTTTTTAATTCATATGTGTCTAGAGTGCCCTAGAGTAACATTAAATTAGCTTAGAGAGTATGCAAATTTTAACCTAAAAGTTTATTTTAAATACTTTTTTGACGCAAGATTTTTCTTCAAAATATTCTTTTTATATAGTATTAATACATGCCCAAAATTTTAGAAGTTTTAAGTTGAGTAGAGTTTCATAAAATGTTTCTTGTGTATTGTAATTTATATATTTGAGAAATTATGGTTTATATATAGTAAACATGTTTACTTGGTTTTGCAATGATTCATCTACAATGGATTCCGTTGTATATGAATATTAAATATAATGGCATTGCAGATGATCTTGCAAAAGGTGGTACGTCAGTGATTCAGGTCAATGAGGAACATCTCAACCTTGAATTATTCTCGGAATGTAAAGCGTCTTTAACAGTGTTTCCCAATGTAGGGCCCACGCCCCACAGGGTGGCGCAGTGGTTCCGCAGGGGGGCAATTCGAAAATGGATACGACACAACACTAACCCTTCCGCTCCGGGCCATTTAAATGCAATGCTAGATATCGGTGCCGAATTTATCAAAAAAAGCAAATTCTTAAATAATTATTAGGCATAATTTCGTTTGACGAGACCAAAATATCAACTGCGTGATTCGCTTCGTCCGGGGTTCACCACGGAGTGTGCCGTCTGCCGGGAGGGGGACATAGCCCCGGTCAGTCAAGAAATTTGCCAAACAGCGCAGTTGTTTGCAAGAAAGCTATTACTACCGTTTCCATCTTCATTTTTGGCTGAATGTGGATTTAGTGCTGTAAATGATTTACAGATAAAAAAAGAAATCGGCTGGACATAACACAACGTGGGGATTTGAGACTTAAGCTAACCAAATTGAAACCCAATATAAAATCTATCTGCAGCAAGCATCAAGCGCAAGAATCTCACTAAATTAAAATGACAAATTAATATGAAAAAATCATTATTAAAATTATTTTGAATTTTAATTTCTGTTTTTCATTACATATTTTGAAATTTTACTTACTGTGTTTTGTTAACAATTTGATAGTGATTTATTCCTAGAATCCATCATTTATGTTTCTTAAGTGAACAAATCAATTTTTTAGTATTAAATATTACGTATGTTACATGGGGGGCATACAAACTTTAGAAATGTTAAAGTGGGGCATGGCACAAAAACGGTTGGGAAATACTGGTCTATAAACATCTCCTGGAAACAACCGCCACCGCATCTGTGGTATTTTAGTTAGTGCTTTAGAGCAGTGTTCCTCAACCTTTTTATGGCCACGGACCGGTCAACGTTTGTTAATTTTGCCGCGGCCCGCTGAGGGGAAGGACGTTGATTGCTTATATTTTAGACTGTTTTAATTTAATAATTTTAATTTAAATGTATTTAATCGTGACTCCAGAATAAAATATAGCTACACTAAAAATGATTATGAAGTGATTTAACAAAGAATATAAATCGATTTTCATAAAAAGTTGCCCAAATCCAAGAAAAAATATACCACAGTAAATAAAAGTGAAATAATTTAAAGTTTTTCATGTGTGTGCGAACTGGTGGTATTTGATCCACGGACCGGGGTTGGAGACCACTCTCTTAAAGTGTCAATCAGGTTTAAGGGTGACAAGAGAGATCAAAGTACTTTTGCTTGACTGTCTATGGGTCATTTAAAGTCCCTCGGATTGTCCAATGGTGCCAAGACTTTTCCAATTTGCATCAAATGTAATGATGCAGAGGCTACATCGTAACATTTACTTGATTGCATTGACGTACAAGAGCACCTTTTGAAGAGGCATATTTCGGTTTTAAATTTCTTATGGGTGAACAAACTTATGGATTTGGTCTGATTCAGACCTGAGGGATAAGAAAGAAGAAGCAGACACTTTTACCTTTAGGTAATGCATACTAGCACCATAATTTCGATTGCTAAAATACTCTTAATTTAGTTGGAGTAGTATTAAAAATTTAAACTGCATTAGGAGCAGAAAGATCAACAGTTTATTTAACAGCAAGATTTGGAAAATTCTTTAAAAAACTGAAGGGGGGTAAAGATTTCATTTTGCTTATAGTTGCATTTTTTTTATTTTGCGGGTTGAAATTGTGTGGCAGAAAAGTGCCTAGTTACAAAATGATACTCATGAGTTTCAAATCACACAATATTGTACTTGAAATTGACTCGGAATTTGTCAAATAAATAAATAGTAAAAAAAGACACAAATTTTTAACTACCATTTTATGAGGATGATTTCCAGCAACTAAGTAAAGGACCACATAAGTAAGCTGAAAGTCTTGTACCTAGTATGTTTTTATCTATTTTAAGATATTCACTTACCAACTACGTGCAATTGGCATTGCAATTTTAGAGCTCTATTAATTTTTTTAAAAAAAAACACCTTGCAACATATCTACACTGCTCAAAAAAATTAAAGGATATTGCAGTTTTCGGTGGATCTTGTGACTGGGAAACTTTTCAGCTGATTGATACGTGGTCGACAGACGTAGTAGGTTATATGAGAATAAATTACACATGTTTGGCAGAAAAAAATGCATTTTATTGCTCATTTGTGTATAAAAGGGAAAAAACACAATTTCTGCATATGATAAAAAAAGAATAAGAAAAGGTGTTTTCTTCAAAGGAAATCATTTTCAGTAGGGCGTATGGTTTCCACGGACGGCCAGCAACGTTGAGCACCTTTGAGGCACGGAGTCAATGAGGCTATTAATCACGAGTTGGGTATTCTGTCCCACTCTTCCAGAAGAGCTCCTTTCCCTTCTTGGAGAGTTTGTGGGGGTGGTTTGCGGCCAGCAACTCGTCTTCCTAGAGCGTCCCAAACATGCTCTATTGGATTCATGTCTGGAGAACACGCTGGTCATTCCATTCGTACGATTCCTTCCTCGAAAAGGAAATCCTCCACCAGGTTAGCACGATGTGGCCTGCAGTTATCGTCCATTAAAATGAAGTCATCTCCAATTGCTGCAGCGTAAGGGACTACAATAGGTCTGAAGATCTCATCCCTATATCGGCGAGAAGTCAGAGATCCATCTCGAATGATGTAGATGTCTTTGCACCCGTCAATGTAGATGCCACCATACACCAACACTCCTTCACCGCCAAATCTGACACTTTCGTACACGAACGCAGGATTATTCCTACTGCCACGGTCCCGCCAGATGAAAATACGACTATTATCCGGATGAACAGAAAAACGGGACTCGTCAGAAAAAAGAACATTGCTCCATTCATTTCTCCTCCAGTTCAAATGCTCTGTTGCCCACTCCCTGCGGTCGCGACGATGCCTTGCTGTTAGTCTAACACATACCAGCGGTCGGCGAGCATACAGACCTACACCATGGAGCCGGTTTCGGGCAGTCAGAGTTGAAACCGTGGTGCCAGTAGCTGAGCGAAGGTGTTGTAGGAGAAGAGTAGTGTTCATATTTCGGTGTCTCCGGGCCGTTAACACTAAATAACGATCTTCATTGGGCGTTGTTGCCCGTCTACGACTTTGTCCTGATCTTCGGCCAGCTCTTCCAGTCTCCAAAAAACGGTTCCAGATCCTGGAAATCACACTTTGTGACACTCAATGGCTTTCGCTACTTCGGCTTGAGTTTGTGGCCCCCTTCTAACCTACCAACAACTCTCCAAGCTTCTGATTCGGTTAAATAACTTCGCTGAGACATCGTACTCATCGGAACAAAGCAGTCACTGAATGCCGATCATCTTTGTCTTCATTTCAGTTGAAAGTCAAATTTCATTCGCTGCCGCTGAAGAGACGTTTTTGACGTCGAACTCAAAATTAGCATGCTCCACTGTTTGAAAATCAAAAAAATTTGCATTTGTGATTCTCTTCTTCCATTTTCGGCAAAGAAAATTTCGCTTATAACTTTATTTTATTTAAAACTTACAATATCCTTTAATTGTTTTGAGCAGTGTATATAATAAATATATATTTTACAATTGCATAGACAAATGTGTATGCACCTGAAGTCATATTTCTGTATTATTCCCTTGTACAGTGTAAAATGCAACATAAATATTATCACAATTTTTCAAATAACGTTTAAATGTTATAAAACACACAACATTATTTTCAGTTTCGAATTTTAAAAAAATATACTACCACACAATTTTTAATTTACAGTTTTATTTCTATTCTTATAAGACAACACTTTCCATAGATTTGTCATCTAATACACTTTAATAGTTTGTTAACTGTTTGTTTTTAAGTTACTAACCATGTCTTATATAAAATATACAGATATTCTACTTCTCAAGCTTGATAAAACCGATATAAATTAAGTATTACCATTTATTTGTATTCTTTATTGAATTATGCATATGTATGGGAAAAATATAATTAGAAGATATTAAAACTGCTAATTCACACTATTTTCTGGTTGCTTTGTTAATTCCAGATGAAAGAATATTCAAAAATGCTGATACACAGAAATGAATAATTACATTCCTGATATAAATGTATATACATTCAGAAAATGTACCTTGGAGAAATTATCAGATTTATTTCAAATAACTTCTTAAAAATGTTTAAAACTTGGACAGCATTTCTAAATTACCAAGTATTTATTCGAGGATGTTAAACATTTTCCAACGAGTTGAGGTAACTGATTCTTAAGTACTTTTACAAAATCCGCAATTACGGCAATTACACGAAGACATCTCAGAACATTAAGGAATAATGTCTTTGCCGAAAAATTTCCCTTTCTGTAATATCACAAGAAAGTAATTTGAAACAAGTTAGACATTTTTACATTCCGTTACATTACATAGATTCCCACGATTATCCCTGTTAGATTTCTTCAGGTTAAAGTGCATGATATACTGCATCATGGAATCACGTTACATTAAATTTAAGAATGGTGAAGTTATTTTCGAAGACACATCTAATGAGTAAAATTGTCTGTATTAAACTACATAAAAAATATATAATATATAAGCAAATAATTCAATGTTAAGTAAAACATATGCTTATTATAATAACGTAAATATATTTATAAAATAAAATTTCAATGGAACTATTTTTCATGTAATGTTCTATGCAGTAAATAAATTTATTTTCTGCGTAAAATATTCCACTTAAAAAAATCAATGACATATAACAAACAACGGAGACGATTATCCGCAGTTTCAGAACATTATATGTATGTGGGATCTATATATTTATACCTATCTATGGATATGCATATATATATACACTGGTGTGCAAAAATTAAGGACGAGACGGTTTTTTCAATATAACTTTGTACAAAAGCTTTCCAAATCAACACATTTAATACCGTAAGATCCCCAATACGTAAGGACATGTGTAATGTAAGCAACACTTACTAAAAGAGAAATCAGAGGGATAAAAAAAGCTTGGTGTTAAAAAAGTAGCATAGAGCGCAATGCGACTGAAGGCCGAAACATCCCTGTGATGGGTGTCCAGCAAGAAACATCCGGTCTTAAGTAGGGGATATGATCTCCCCTGACTACTAGGCAGGTTTCACAGCGTCTGCCCATGCTGAGAATGAGGGTGTCAATGAGTTTTTGAGGCATTGCTGCCCATTCGTCTTGCAGCACCAATCGAAGCTCCCGAATCGTTACTGGTGGTAAGGTACGAGCTGCCAAGCGTCTGCCTAGAAAATCCCATACATGCTCGATGGGATTGAGATCCGGAGATCGTGCCGGCCAATCCATACGTTCAATATCCTCATTCTCTAAGAGCTGTTCGGCAGCTACTGTGCGATGACATGGTGCATTGTCGTCCATGAAAAGGAACTGCAGACCCAAAGCGCCTCTAAAAAGACGCACATATGGAAGAAGAATCTCGTTACAATAACGGGTCCCGTTGACTGAACCTGCGTCGAAGATGTGAAGGTCTGTACGACTACCAAGCATGATGCCTCCCCAAACGAGAACACCGCGACCTCCATACCTGTCCCTTTCAATGATGTTAGAGGGATGATTGCGGCTTCCCCACTCTCTCCAGATGAGTATGCGATGAGAATCGCTACTCAAACTGAATCTGCTCTCATCTGTAAAGAGTACTCGTCCCCATTCACAGTCTCTCAAATTCCGTTGTTCCCGGCACCACAGAGAACGCCTTCTCCGATGGACAGGCGTTAAAGGTACACACCGTACAGGGCGTCGTGCAAAAAAGACCACCACCGTGCAGTCTTCTGGCCACGGTAAAACGCGATATCGGTCGTCCAGTCGCCTTTGTTGTGTGTATAGCGATTTCTCCCACTGTCTGCCGCCTGTTTCTTCTGGCCTGTAAGACAATGTACCGGTCATCTACGGGTGTGGTTCCTCGTGGACGACCACTACTGAACCCCCGGATAGCTGTCCCTGTAGTTTGAAATTGTCTCCAAAGTCGTGAAACGATGCTGTGAGCAATTCCAAACTCTGCAGCCACACTTGTCACACTGCGGCCTTCCTCCAACTTCCCAATGATTCGACCTCGAGTAAAAGCATCCAGATGTCGTCTAACAGATTGATTATTCGCCATTTCTCGCTGAGGCAGCAACTCGGTGTGATTTTAACTGCTATACGGCGTGCACAATCTCTTTGCCAGAAATACTGATCTTACACCGACAACATGCTTTATACTACTCAGACACTCTCCCATTACGTCTACCTGCATATCTGCGCATGTGCTACCGTACATCACCTTACTTAATCTCCTGATTGGTGTTTATGTCCGCTCTGCCTCTTCGTTCAGCTGATATGCTAATTTTTCGACTTTGTCCTTAATTTTTGCACACCAGTATATATATATATATATATATATATATATATATATATATATATATATATATATATATATATATGTATCTTAAAATCCAGCGTACAACGCGCAATTATACTTTCAAGCTGCGTTTTTTAATTTTAAGATATATTCGCCGTATAAAGCGCACCCCCTTTTTTTTCCAAAGGAACCTGCAATGTACGTTAACAATGTCATTATGTTTGTTTTAAAGCCATTTATTCAAGGTATTGCTCCAGTATTTTTTAAAAAAAACAGTATATTTCTAGAAAAACAACCCCTTAGGTTCATAAGTTATATTTCTTTTAAAGAAACGTCACTTCTATCTTTGTAGAAGTCTAAATTGATTTTTTATGCACATCTCTTTTTTGTTTTGAAACTATCATTTTTATACCCGGCGTATAACGCGCACCCGTATAATTTGGATCTTATGGATCATTATGGTCGCCAACGTTTTCTCCAAGAAGCCTAATTTGGTCGCCAAAAATGATGTCAACTTGTGTATATCACCAATATTTCGTGAAGTTTCAATTGAAACGCCATTATACAGAAGGGACGGAGTTGCTTGTGAATATTACAATTTTTATCTTAAAATATCCCATAAAGTATTATTAACACGTGTTTAGCATCCAGATATAAATTACTAAAATCCTTTTAAGATGAAACAATATTTACAGGAGAAGATAACTACATAATACATGTAAATTACAGTTTACAAATTTGTGCAATAAGTGCTTACAGTTGTATAATTTGTGTAATAGGGGCTGGTCCGTAATTAAGTAGACAGGGTATACCCCGCCATCATTTTTTTTTAAAAAATTCTGATAGTACTCCGAATTTTGAATAACACATCTTAATTTTAATTAAAGAACAAACGGAAATTCATAATAATAATTATTATATATGTACATATGTGATATATAATTCTCAAAATCAAAATTAGTTCATTTTGTATTCATGCTGATTAATTCAAAATAACATATTTTAAATAAGATGTAATAGAACTATAAAGCACCATGTTAAATAATTGTTTCTCCTAATTATGCTATTCATATTTCTATCTAACAGGGTTTTGTGGTTGCTGTTTTGTATTGCTTCTTAAATGGCGAAGTAAGTAACTTATTCCATTTATTATTTACGTAGAAACAAAAATACCAAGGATTTCGTTATATTATTGTGTTTTAAGGTTGTGACATTTTTCAATTGAACATATACTTATTAATATTATAAATGCGAAAGTATGTTTGGATGTGTGTTCCTCTTTCACGCAAAAACAACTGAATGGATTTAATTATACTTTGCAATGATATAGCTTATACATCAGAATAACACATAGGCTATATAATTTATAACGATATTGCGTGAGGTCTCCAAAATATAATGGTAATTGCCAAGTAAATAGGGGAAAATTCTGCCTTCTGGAAAAAAATCCCGCGGTGGTGTGGTGGTGTCCCGTGGTGTGGGTAGCAAAATTTTTCCCATTTTGTTTTGTCTACGCCAGGTGCCAGGAACTGCGAAGACTTGAATAGGCGGAGCGTAAGGCAGATTACAATTTTAAAATAAAATAAGTACAACAGAAAGTAATATTAAGGTATTACACTTCTAGATATAAATTATTTACGCTATTTTAAGCGTTCATTACACGAAATTTCTAACAATGTTTTTTTTTTTCTGCTGAGCAGATATCAGCTTAAGAAGGTGTTTTCCAAAATCGACTCACAAGAGAGTTTCGAGGAGTTATAGATAAAAAAATCCTTTTTATCAGCTATTAAATCCAGAGACTTAAAATTTAACAAACATGGTTTACTTTTTTTTTTTTTTTTCAGCTGAAATATACAAAAAAGTTTTTTTTTTAATGTGCAATTCATGTAAAATTAACTCGTTAAAACTTCTTTATCCTTCAATCTGTATTGGTTAATTTTTCAATTCACCCGTACGAAGAACGGGTATACCAGCTAGTATAAAATAAGTCACTTGAATTCGTACTCGAGGGATTTTAATCCATAACGGCCTTGGGCCTTCCAAAACATCACGTGATGATTAATTTTTAATTTGCACGCGTAGCAGGAAATAAACACCTTTATATCCTCAAAAATTTAAACTTTAGGATGATGCAATCTTGCATCACCCGCGTATTGGGACTAATCAGAAAAGCATTTACCAGGAAGCATATGATTCTAGAAGTCTCATGTTAACCCAAACTATGAAAGATTGAGATCTCGTAAAGGAAAAAAGAATACTTCTATAAACGTTTTGTAAACTACGCGCGTTATATTTGTTATGTTGCTGCTCGTTTTATGGAAGTGTTGTGAGTTTTTTTTTTTTTTTTTTTGTAATTGCACAAATGTGGACTTCTAATTTGCAAAATGTTTCCTCTTCAATTGCTCCACGACTATAGTTAGAAAGCACATCTTAAGGTATGCGACTACTTGCGACATTTTTCTTTTTTTTTAAATGGAAATATGGAGATCTTTTTGTAGTTTTCAGATTTACTTAGTACATGTTAAGAAAATATGATAAAATTAAGAAGAGAATAAAAAATTATTATTACTTATAATAGGAAAAAAATTGATAAAAATTTACAAAAAATTTATAATTTGAGTCGTGAGTTATTCCATCCTGATCAAAACCTTAGATCACAACGCATGAGTGCTGGATTCGAGTGAGTCCACAACACAATATTTCATGTAGCTGTATGAATCTCATGAAGTAGGAGTATGAATTTTTTTCATCTCAATTACGAAGAAACTCTCAGGATGTCTGCGTGATAAAAGACATTGTTAAGAAATGAATATAAAAATTCAGTCATGTCTCAGAATTGTAACAACACGCAAAAACGATTAATTTCTACTTTTTCATCCAAAGACATATGGTGGAGAATAATTCCTGCTTATGTTTCATATTAAAACGGTGAAAGATAATGAAATACTCCATGCTAATGTGGTAAATATATGCACTACTGCAAAAAAATACCGAACAATGGAATAATTAATACAAAAGAGACAAATTGTATTAGTTAATTGAGTTATACATTTTTTTTATTTTAACAACTTATTTAATTATTCATCCGTTTCCTAATAATGGATAACGAAAATTTATCAATTGGTATTTTTAATGCTGTAGTTATTAAGTGTGAATTTTGAAGAACAAATATGTAAATATTATTTTTGTAATTATAATTTTATTTAACTCCTAGAACTGTGAAAGAATCAATAAATTACTAAAATTATCAGAAATAATTAGTTTTTGTTCTGAAAATTTTTAAAACAATGTTTATATAATCAACAGTATTATTATTAGTAGTAGTAGCAATAATATACGAGTTTTACAGCCGCATTTATTTCTTAAGATAACTACGTTATAGTTCTATTGAGAACTACACTGCTGGCCACCGTAAATGCAACACTCTGAAGGAAGCATGCAAATAACATGAAATTTACAACATGCATTAGCGGAGGTGAGATATGCAAATGATTAGAATTTCAACGCAACACACATCACGCGCGCCTGTGGCGACACCTCAAAGCGCTATTTAAGGCTTGGAGATATCGATGATTTCAAGTTAGGCAATTGTGTTTTTCTTGTGGTTTTCTCAAAAAACGATCAGTTATGTCTCGTAGAAAACAGCGATCAGCTTTTGATCAAGTATCCGATTTCGACAAAGGAAGGATAGTGGCCTACCGAGATTATGGATTATCTTTCAGGAAAATCGGTAGTCGTGTTGGACGAAACCAAACAACTGTAATGCGGATATGTGGCCGTTGGATGAAGGAGGGTACGACGGACCGACGTGGTCGTTCGCATCCACCTCAGTGCATCACTTCACTTGAGGACACGCAAGTTGTGCGCATGGCAGTGACAGATCGCTCAGTCCCATCACGAACCGTAGCATAGCACATTGAGTCTGTAACGCATCATTCAGTGTCTGCGCGTACCATTCGACGGCGTTTACAGCAGAGTGGTCTGTCCTCAAGACTTCCATTGCTTGGTCTACACTTGAAGCAGAACCACAGACGTCTCCGCCACGAAAGTGTGATTAAAGAAGGATGTGGGCGGCAGAATGGAATGAAGTTGTCTTTACTGAGGAGTCACGCATTTGTCTGCAACACCACGATGGTCGGATTCAAGTCTGGAGACACCGTGAAAAGAGGATAGTGAACAGCTGCGTTATGCACCGCCACACTGGTCCTGCACCGAGTATTATGGTATGGGGTGGTATTGGATATGACTCTCCACTCCTCTAGTACGCATTGCAGATACCTTAAACAGGCAGCGCTACATCTCCGAGGTGTTGCAGTCAGTTGTCCTTGCTTACGTTCAGGGCTTGGCAACAGCCATACTTCAATAGCATAATGCGCAACCACACGTGACACACATTGTCCAAAGGTTCTTCGTCAATCACCAGATTGAATTGCTTCCCTCGCCGGCTCTTTCTCCGGATCTTTCGCCGATAGAAAACTTGTGGACCATGGTTGCTCAACGATTGACCTAGATTACACCCCCAGCTGCAACACCAGATCAACTTTGGCAACGTGTGGAAGCTGCTTGGTCTTCTGTACCCCAAGAACACATCCAAAGTCTCTTTGAATCAATACCGAGGCGTGTGGCAGCGGTGATCTCCCACAATGGCGGATACTCTGGCTACTGCTTCTGGCAGAAAACACACTTCACAGAAGTCTATAAATTTAACCTTTTGATACCTGGTCAACATGTTATCAACAAAATAAATTTTGTTGTGCTATCTCTTGTCTTTCTTGGTGTTACATTTACGGTGACCAGCAGTGTATTTGTTTTTCACTGAATTGTATACATTTAAGGGAAAAATTCGGTCTTAATATGGAACGACCTTGAAATTCAAAAAAATCAATATAAAGTGGGAGGAAAGGCACAGTTTTACAGCAATCATAGAATAAAAATTGGTTAATATATTTGTGAAATATTAAAGTTAAGGTATTCGATTACGTTCGGAACCATGATTTTAAAATAGCGCATAAATGGATAATTTTCATATTTAGTGTCACTTAGATTAGAATATATGTATAAAATTGTTTTCAGGACATTTTGACAAAAAAATATTATTTAAATACAATATTTTGGCAAAAAATTAACTTACAATAACCTTTTTTTCAAAATGTTCTTTTATAAAAAATACGTCTAAAATAATAATATCTTGCTTATATAAAGTAAAGATTTCTCCAGAGAGTCTGAACTTTTTTTTTAAAAAAAAATGTACATTATTGTCAGAGTTACAGCCAATTGAAATAATTATCGGCGGTTTTTTCTTAAAATTTCTTCTCTCTGTTGTAGTATAATATGGATAAATCCACTTCTAAGCTATATAATTCAAAAATTCTAGTTGAGTCTCTGTACAGAGGTCTAAGCTTTATACAGGTAAAATATTATTATAATAGAAGCATTTTTCACTAAAGGAGAATATTTTGAAAGTGGGTCCTTCTATATTCATTTTTTTGTCAAAATATTGTACTTAAATAGTTTTTTACTGTAATAATATTCTTAAAACAATGTTATATACATTTTCTAATCTAAGTGAAAAATTTTGTATTTATGGAACACTGCATTGTTACCTATGAATAAAAAATGGGATAACTCACACGCGCGAATCAATCTTAACATTTTAAGAGTTTTTTTTATTTAATTTTTAACGTGGAGATATATATTTGTTCTAAAATGTCTTTGAAATTAGGCTTTCGCGTTTTCTGCTCTAATGTTTTCCATTCTGAAAGCTCATTTGTATCAATAAAGTGTCTAGAAGCTTCAAGTGTAAGATCATCAAAATATCACAAACGATATATTTTGAGACTCTGTTATTTTTCCTCTTGAAACAAATTGTACAAACCAGACAATTCTTAGTTTAAGCCATTTTTCATTCTCCGCTTTTGCTAAAGGAAATATTGCAATATGTCATTTTAGATATCTTTCCCCATTCCTTCGCTGGAACTTCTGCAAGAGTGTTTTCATTCAACTCTTATTTTAAAATGCTAAAGAATGTTTTCGGTATTGAAATAAAATGCATTTCGAACATTTTATAATGTATCATTATTTCAGGCAGATGCATTAAAATTGACATCATTAAGGGCATACGTGTTCTTTGATCTGATGTTTTTATAATTTGTCATGAAAACCCTTATGATTAATACTTATGTAGGGAATGTTATTGAAATAAAACACGAAAAAGAGTTTTTTTAATATTGAAAAGAACACTTGAATATTATTTTAAATTGAATCCATTTTTGTCCGAGCCCATATTTAAAACTTATGGAAAGCAAGCCACATTTTAAAAAGATGAAAAATGTAAAAACCATTTTTACTGCCTGTCGATCCATTTCTCAAATAACTTCAATTTTTGACAGTAGCTTGGCTTTAAAATTCAACTTTAAACAAATCTTAGCCTGAATTTCTTGTTTATTAAATAAGATGGGTAAAAAGTTTATTTTATTTACTTGATTAATTTTCTTACGTAATTTATTCTGAAGTATTATGAAACAAATTTAACAATCTCCTTATAGAATTATTTTCATCAATCAAACCATTACCTTCACTTAAGTAGATTACGTGATCTAAAGATTAACTTCTTTACTACCTGCTTTGAATAATTAAATTCAGCACTTCATTAAAATTTTTCGGAAAATTTTAAAAAACAAACACATGTTTGTTTGTTTTTTGCCTTTTTTAGTATGTTTTGAAACTTTTAAATAAGATACTAAAAAATTACCTTATAAATACTGAGTGTTTTAGTATTACGAAAGTATTTTAAACTCTTTTATCAAACATTATACTTAATTTACTAAATAATTTACACTAGGTTTATTTCTTGATTTATATATATATATATACTTTTTATTTACCTTTTTTTATTACTTATTATACTTATTTTATTAGCTGTTAACCTTCTACTAGGCGCGCTTCCAAAAGTTCCATCCGTAGACACGGGGCATCTCTCAGATGCATCACCTCATACTTACGTTTGAAGATGATTTAATCATTTTATTGGTGATATTTGACATTGAAATATATTTGACATAAAACAGTATTTGAAATAGAATCAGGAATTAAAAGATATTTACACGAAAAAACATAAAAAAATAACGGTTAGTTATCATTGTGTCACCAATGTTTACATCTTAAGATTCCGTGTTGCAGTCCTCACAAATCACCTTATAATATTCAAAGCACATGTTCCAACAAGAGGAAACAATACCTATTTTGCCAAATTCCTGGTGATGTTTTTCCTGATTTTTTGTCTTGAATGAGGCGTTGTTGTACATAAGACATTTTTTCACTCCTGAATTAAAGTAAACGAGACATGTGAATGTTACACTTAGCTTCACTGGTTCTCTTTCAAAAGTTCATGGCCTGGTTTTCCAGATATGAGCGAAGGAATCTGAGTGATTTTAACTCCTACATAGATATTTTAAGAGTTTATTTATTCCAGCTATATTGAGGATTGAATAAAATTCAGTCGCTGGCAAGGCGCGAGGCACCCCACAGATATATCTCAACTCTAAGCAAAACAAATTATCAAACAGAAGTTACAAAATACTTTTTTCGAATTATTTTCTTATAAAACTTAAATGTACACTATTTCACAAGAAAAAAAATCAGAACTAACGAAATAGTACAAAGTTATAAGAAATGACGTTGCTAGGCGTGCAGCATCAGTCAGATTCAATGGCCTCTGCCACCTAAAATATAAAAAAATCACCCTCATCCTTAACACTGAATCCTAGGGCGATTGACGAAAGGCAGATAGAAGGAAAAGGAGCGTGTTTCAACCCACCGTGTAGATGCAGTTAGAAAACTAGTTTTCTTATGCATCTGAGAGATTCGCGCGCCTAACGGAGGTTTAAGGTAACTGGGTGATGTTATGCTGATGTGAACAGTAAAATTAAGTATATGAAGACGCATTAATTTGAAAAAAGTTTACATTAAAATATTTAAATGTATTTTTACAGTAATTATTCCCTTGGGAAATTACATAAAAAAAAGGCATCTGCTTTACACCATAAAAGTGGAAACTGTCTAACGCAGGATTAAATTAATTTATTAACTTTGCTTTCTGTGTTGCGCATTTCACATTCATTCCGTCAATCATAAAAATGCATGATCTACGGAATGGCTATACACTCCAATGCGAGAACGGATGGGGTGCTGTTTAAGAAGTAGAAAAACTTGAAGCATAATATCTTGATTCATTTGGGGAAGAGCATCCTAAACATTATTCATCTTAAAACTTGATGAGTCCATATTTTGCTATAAATGCCAGGTTCATTATTCCTTTTTTAAAAATAAATTTCAGTAACAACCCCAGTGCTGAGTTCTGGAGTCCCTTTAAAAAGAAAGATACTGGTATCTTTTTTTTTAATATTTAGGTATAAAAAGTATTGTAAAATAAATATACAGTAAAACTTCGACTTACTCTAACCTGAATTACTACGAATTCGGAGTTACGTAAGTTTCAAATCTCGTCAATTCGTCATTTTCTTTCTTTCTTTCTTATATCCCCATCATTGAAACTCGGATGGAATCAACGCCAGACCATTGATGAAATTGTTAGTTTGATTAAAGAAGTCCTAATAATAAATTAGCAAAACAATTCAAGAGGTCTTGGGTAACCCAGTAGTTAGAGCATTGAACGCCAGACCAGAAGGCCTGGGTTCGATGCCCAATGGCACCAAATACCCTCCGAGTACACACGGAGTACGTGCTCGTTAAATCAGTGGGTCCAAAAGTCTTGCGGGTGGTCACAGCAGAAATCACGGGTGCAGGGGGCTGGAGAATATTTCCCTCCCCTTCAGTTCCATGCCTAAATTGGGGAGTGGGAGATAGGTGTTGTCACCATCTATTGTAAAAAAGTCCAACCTGTATCAGGCTCTGGCAACTTTCATTGCTTCCCTTCGGGTAGGACACGACAACAGCAAATTAATTTATAAATGGATAGTGAGGACGTCTGCTGGATTCCCAAAATCAGGAGCTGACAATTGATGAGCTCAGACATGCATTTGCAAAAACAAGACATTGACGAACTTGTCTTTAGACTCAGTTCAATCAGAAGATCGAAGGGCAGTTGATAATTTGACAGAAAGCCTCATTTTAATAGAAAAAAATTACAATTTTTAGAAAATACATACCCCAACGAAGAACATGTTTTTTCAACCGAAAAAGCGATAAAAATATTATTAGCTGGCTTCTAGGAAATTTCGCTGCAGAAAAAAAAATTTGAGCCGGCAGATTACTTGTTAGATTTTAGGAAACATTTTTCATCAAAATAATTTTGTTTTGTAATTGTTTAATTGTGTTATCTAATTTAAACATTTTTTTAAAATTATTATTTCCTTTCCTATCTGGCCCCAACTAAAAATAATTTAAATGGTATTTTGTACCCTGAGACTTGTGTGGTCATCACTCAATCCCTTCTTTCGCATGTTTGAAGTATTACTGTACCTGCATCATGAATGTATTTTTGAAATCCTTTACCATTCCATACATCAGAATATATTGATTACTTCGAATAGATTCATTCTACCGGTAAAACGCTTAAGCTCTTTTTCAGTGGTATTAATGACACCTTCTGCCAAAGCGTATAAGAGTAATTATCAGAGATGTTTTTTTCCTTAATGATAAGAGTGGATTTTGTGAGTGATATAGTTCATATTTTTTCTTTCTTTTATATTAGATGTACCTGAATAAAAGGATATTTTATTTCAATATTTTATAAAAGAAGATTTGTTTAATATTGTTTGAGTAGAATTCATATGTATATGAATTGGTTTCGTCGTATGTCGTGAATTGCTTTGTCGTGTCTTAACTTGATTGCTTCTATTTTTACTAGAACTGTTGTCAGCTAACCAAATTTACTTCCAATTAAATACAAACAATTTTTTTGTAATGAAATTATTTTTATAATATTTTTTATTATCTCATTTAACCCTCGTTATTCAAAAATCACCCTTCATTCTTTAAACTATATTATTTCCATTGCTATTTTTGCTATCGGCACATTCGACATATTATTTCAAAATTAAAGCTATGGGAAACAATTCCAGTTGCTGCAGGACACGATGAAATTCTATTGTCATTACAGCTAGTTAAAAAAAATAGAATTTAATCTTGTGGTAGATTAATAAAAAGGGTTTTTAAAACTTAAAAATGACAAAGCTTTTCTTCTTTTCACATATAAACATGATGCAAATTATTTTCCTTTTCCATATTAACATATTTTTATTGTTAATATTTTAGGTTCAAAACTCTCTGAGGCACCATCTCGAAAGATGGAGGACAC
This sequence comes from Trichonephila clavipes, assembly GCA_019973935.1. Taxonomy (NCBI): domain Eukaryota; kingdom Metazoa; phylum Arthropoda; class Arachnida; order Araneae; family Nephilidae; genus Trichonephila; species Trichonephila clavipes. Next base: position 10,135 of record BMAU01016400.1, on the reverse strand, counting down.
AAAAAACAGTGGGCAAAACGCCAAGACATTCTGTTGGACATTTGTCTCCTCATCACGGAGAAAGCATTGCCCTCTACAGAGACAGAGGAGCTCGAGAAAGTTGCACAAGCTTCACCACAACAACATCTGTAGTGAATCTCCCCAAGCGAAGTGGATCTGCAAACCATCTGATGGTTCAAGACGACATGCTGTAAACACGCAAACAGATATTGCAATCTGGTTTTTTCTTGAGAACAGCGTTCAACATCCCATGTTTCTGGAAGTCTCCTTTTCTAAATATCTTCTCTGAATTTTTGTTTCACAAGGATCGAAGACAATTGGGAAAATATGTCATAAGTTGATGTGATATGCTTTTTTGATTCTTACAACCTACAAATACTTTCGCGCTAAAGCTGTACTGGCGGGATTCTATTATTAATTGACTTGCAATCTACTTGTGTAATTAGAGACCCAGAAAAGACGTATGATATTAAAAATAAAATAATACTAAAAATTCTTTGTTACAGACACAAATGGGAAATTTTCCGTATGTAATTACATGTGACAGCAGATGACACGAGCAAATATACTGACATCTGTTAATTGAAAATAACAATTTGAAGCCCCATTCTCAGATGTCTTCAAATTTTATTTGATCAAGAAACTCATATAAGCATATTAGGAAATAAAAAGACCTTTCCTGTTTGCGAGTGAGAAGTAATTGTTTTTAAATTTTGACGTTATTTTCATTTTCAATGAGGTGCATTTCATTTCGAACTCTTCACATTTTATATTATTCGTTATACATTTTCGGCAAACAAAATCTGCCGAGGAAAATATTCCTTTTTCAATTAACATTGAAAACTGACAAATACTTCATCTACGTAAACAATGTCAAATTGTGTCGCTGACGGATTCAATTACTGTCAGAATCAACAATTTCTTTTTGACAAGTTCAAGAAGATATTGAACTGTGTATTGTTTAACAAACATTATTTGGTGCCAAGTAGGTTTTATACATTAGTTATGTCTGGTGTTTTTCAATATAATTTCAAGTGTTATTGTTTTTATATTTTAAATCTTTCCGTAGGTTTTAGAACATAAATATAGATTATAATGTATTCGCAGTACTAGATCAAGATGCTTTAAAATTTAATATATCTGTAAATTTTGTATTTATGTCGCACGACTTTTATTAATGCTTTTATTGTGAGATTTATTAAAGATTTCCTTTATCATTTCAGTATAAACATAAGCTTGGTGTAGAATTAAATCACATTTTTAATATTACAAAGGCAGCTATATTCACGAAAAACTAATATTTCGATTTATATTAGAATAGCTTCTTTATTAAGGTGCTTCTCGTTTCCTTTTATGGGTTACTAATGCCCTCTTTTTACATATTTATGTAATATACTGTATATAAATGAGTTAAGGACAACAAAGGTATTCAATGAATTTAATTTGTATACCTACATAATTAACCGCTTTACTTTTATTTCTTTTTCAATTCTGTGTGTATGCAGTTTACAAAGCACATTATAGCTGTGTTATCATCACGGTTAAATAAAACAAAGAAGTAAAAAAAGCACTTGAGGAACTTTGTATTTGCAGATTACATCTGCGATTTAACTACCAAAATAATTCATAGAAAATGTAATTTTACATATATTTCTTGAAAATTCAACTTTTATCTATATTTTTCTCTTGGAAACGTGTTTTCAGAATTAAAATTATTCCCACACAAATATTGTGAATGTGTATATACTTTCGGCACGATATTAAATCATGCATCTTGCACAAAACAATACTTTTATTAATACCACTTATTATAAAATAACTAAGAAAAAGTTTATTTTACTAATGTAAAATAAACAGCTATTTCAACTGAAAATAAAATTACGACAAATGTTATATAATGCTATACTGTTTCACACAAATTTTTTTATGTGGTTTTAAACTCCAATTCTGACACTTCATATTAAAAATAAAATTAATTTCGGTTACTAAACGTAATATCAGAATTGAAATTGAACTGTTGGCTAGGGCTTTGATAAATTATCATCAATACAGAGTGATCCTGAATTTATGGTACAAACTTTAAGTGTAGGTACCGTACCGTATTGTGTAACAATCCTTTATATTATAGGAATGTATGAGCGCAAGTGTGATGCGATGAAACACAAACACAAAAAATAACAGACGAATTGAAAGACAAAGTGCTTATTGAAAGCGTCGTTGACAAGTGTAATGTTTGCAATAACTGTTCAGCACATGAGATATGAAGTCCATCTACAGCGCACATTACTGTAACATCCACTGGCAATCGGAGGAGATAGTCTGCCGTATTAAAAGATTTTGTACGCTGAATGTGGAATAGGTATAAGCGATTTTCGTTTAATACTCTACACATACGGTCTGATAACTCACATTTACGTGATGAGCAAGAGCTCTTGTACTTGAATCTGGTTCATCAGCCACAATATTCAAGACGCTTTCTTTTAGGCCTGGACAGCATACAGCTCTTCGTCGACTCGAATCATGTCTGGTGATGTGGAACGAACGTGTTTCGCAAAGTTGACGATGTAACCGCTGAAAAATTCTGTGATCTGGCATTTGTCGAACAGGAAACTGCACCTAATTCATTCGTAGAGCAGCATTCATTCGTTACCATTTGCACGGCCGTACATGTAATGCATGTCTGAATTTTTGGTATACGTAAGGTCCCCCATCGTAGACATCAGCACAATTGCGAATGTCGCTTTCCCATACTCAGATGCATCATGTTGAATGGCGGCTAGACATCTACTGCCCCCTACCAGCAACACAACCAACCGATAACTCCATTTCTCGTTTGTTTTATGTCTCTTGTCACCGCATCACTTGAACCCATACATCCCTAACAATAATTGATTGTTAGAATGTTCTGTATCTGCCCTTAAAGTTTGAACCGTGAATTCGGATCACCCTGAATATTGATATGGTATCAATCTGAAAACATTATTTCGTAAAATTAAATTTATTCTTTTATTCTGACATTAATGAGGTTCTAGTTAAAACTGCTAACCTTTAATTAGGTAGAATTTTTAATTTAACTCGGTTATACAGAGTGGGCAAAAATACAAACTTAGGTTTCTATAATATTCGAAAACTATATTTAGTGTAAAATTTGCCTGAATAATTAAAAATTCAACTTCCTCAAATTACCTGAGAGTCTATGCTAGTGACGTAACGTGTACCCTCGCATCGCGGGAAGCCACGGTTTCTAAGGGGCCCAAAACCTGACTTACGCCAAGTACGGCTTAGGACTCCAAACCTGAATTTGTTATTCTCCGTTACGTCACTGTTCAATGCATTGTATTTATTAAATCGGATTTTTTCAACTTTTAAAAAAAAGGAATTCAAATAATTTAAAATGCAAAACTTGTCATAAAGAAAAAAAATTTTTCTATAATAAAATATATGTGTTTCTCTCTCTCTATCAATGAGCTAATATTATAAAGAAATTATAAATGGTTTTCTGTGTCGAAAAAACACATGCGTTAGGAATTTACAAATGTGAAGATAAAATCAAAGTTTATTACATAATTCTATATGAAACTTACAGAACACACAATGATACAACAATATGATGAAACGGTACACTGAACCGCTCCAACATACTTTAAAGTTTCTGAGTCATCATTATTTTACTATTATTAGAAAAATAAAAACGATTACGCAATCGAAGTCTAGATTTTCAGTTATATATTGTTCTAAATTGCACTAACACTTTGTTCAACATTACTATGATTATGATTAATGCTTACGTTCTAAAGTTCCCTTTAAAGTTTTTAAGTTATCATTATTCTGTCATTATTAATAAAATATAAACGTCTAGATTTTTTTATATAAGTTACAGTTATATGTACTTTAAAATTCAATAACACTTTGTTCGACATTTCCATGACTATGGACTATTTACTAATTTGCTGATATTGAAAAGATTTCATTTAAAAATTTGAAATTTTATCAGAAAAGTAATTTTAAACAATTGCAATACATATTTAAAATTCTGATATTTACTTCTAAATTTTATATAATGAACTATTTTTAGTGTTTTACGATTGATAAGCGTATTTTATTTCTGTTTTCTATACTCACAATAAAAGCCACAATTAAAAAATTTTGATCAGTATCTCGTTACGTTGTTAAATATCTTCTGAGAACTGCGTTTATTTTTCTACGCATTTGTTACCTATTAATCTAGCGTATTGAAAGTTTTTTTTTAAATTACACAATGATATTACAAAGTTATTTTTTTTTCTCTTACCTTTATTTCAGAATATCAAAAAGAATCTTTCGAAAACTCTGTTGCAGAAAAGGTCCCATAAAAAATATTCCAGGAGTGAGCTTTTAAAAATTCCTAATTAATATCTGTGATATGAAATATTTTACAGCATATTCCCGAAAATTAGGAAATATTAAATAAATCTACTACGATAAAAACAAGTGTGAACTTAATATAAAATTATTCGCTGCTCATTCTACTAAATATGATTAAAAGAGAAATTAAAGGATGAAAAATTTGTATCAGTTAAGTGATTTCCATTCATTTCTTTTAGTCTAGAAATTAGATGTTTATGCGTATAATGAAATTAGATGTTTATGCGTATAACATGAATGGGTAAGGCTTGCACAAAAATAGTTCATTATAAGGGCCCAGAGTAAATATCCGGGATTTTAAATATGTATTGCAATCCTGCTCATAAATTTCAGATGCACAAATGAGTCTTTTTCAACTGGGGCCTGGAAATGGTGCACTCCCATGGTCATATGTCGAACAAAGTGTTGTGGCACACGAAAACACCAACAACGGCACTTATATAAAATCTAATTTGTTATATTTAATGACAGAAGATATTAAAAAACAGAAAGGTAGGGTAGCACGTCAATCGCAATCATGTGTGTTGAACAAAATGTTGGTAATTTAGAACAATATAACTGAAAATCTAGACTTCGATTGCGTAATCGTTTTGTACCTAATGAGTAATGATGACTCAGAAAGCTTTAAAAGCTGTCAGCGTTCGAGTATTCCAGACTCATCATGACTGCCAGCATCGATGTGATGATCTTCAAGTCATATATAAATTATGTAATAAACTTTGATTTTATCTTCACGTTGTTAAATTCTAACACCTCGACACAAGAAAACCATTTATAATTTCTTTATAATGTTAGCGAAATAAATTGATAGAGAGAAAATACATATATTCCCCATTATGAAAAAATTTTTCTTTGACAGGATTTTGCATTTAATATTTAGTCTCTTTGAAAATCCGATTCAATAAATACAATGCGTGGTGACGTGACCAGTAATTTGGAGTCCTAAGCTCCACTGGCGTAAGGTCGATCTTTAGACGCCCGCTCCACGATGCGAAGGAATACACCGATACGTCGCAGCATAGATCTCGAAGGCTGAGCGAAGGAAGCCAGGTGCAATTGTTCGGCAGGGTTCCCTTGCTCGGTATTATGAAATTACAAGTTTCGTTTTGCTTGCTATAACGAGGATTAGAATAAGAATTCTACTAATTAAGGTCGGCAGTATAGAATTTCATTAATGTCAGAATAAAGAATAAATTTGAATTTTACTGGCATCGGGTGATACCATATCAGCATCGACTAAGGTGATCCGAAAGATATCAACGCAGGAGCGAATACAGGGCATTCAACAGTCAGTATTGTTGAGGATTGTGGATTCGAAGCATGATGCGGCAAGAGACAAACGGCGAAGTGATTATCGGGGCAGTTGTGTTAGCTGAGCGAAGGCTGATATGCAGCGCCATTCAACGTGATCATCTTTGGCCAATAGAGCTTGGCGTGATATAATTGTGCTGATATTCTACGATGTTTTCGTATATAAATGAACGTATTGATACGGCCGTAAATGGTAACGAACGAATGCTGTAGTGGGTAGATGCGGTTTCCCGACGGATCTGGGAATTTTTCGGCGATTATCGTCAACTGCGCGAAAACACGTTCGTTGACATATTCGAGTCGACGAAAAAACGCCTTCTAAAGAAAAGCGTCAGCAATATTACGTGAACAGACCGAAGTACGGAAACCAACAAATCGCGGTTATCAGGCAAACCATGATATAAATACCAAACGAGAGTAAACGCCCTTATTCACGTTCGGCGTACCAAGATAACGTACGACGGATATTCTGTCCGATTCCGGTTAATGTTACGGTAATGTGCGTATAGCTCGCCCTTCTCGTATTAACTGAACAGTATTACTGAAGCTTCACATCAACGACACTCAATAAACGCGCGTCTTTTTCGACTAGATCTATGATATTTTGGTGCGATCGTTCATCATCACGCTGCGCTCATTCGTTCACCGCAATATAGGGATTGGCCCTGTACTGACGCGATACCAGCAAGGGCGACGCCGCCGTCGGGATCGCTATTATTGACGATACATCGAAACCCTGATCCCAACGATTCAATTTCAACTACTGTGTAACAGAGGTAATTTTATTTTTAATGTGAGGAGGAGTGGAGTTTAAAACCACATAAATTGTGTGGTAATACATAATATATATAACATTTGACGAACTACTTTCAGTTGAAATGGCTGTTTATTTACGTGTGTAAAATAAACTTTTTGCTGGTTATTACATATTAAGTGGTGTTATAAAGTAACGTTTGTGCCAGATACTAATATCATTAGCGAAATACACAATATTTGTGTGAGATAATTTTAATTCTGAAAACTTCAAATATAGATAAAAGTTGAATTTCAGAAAATATATCAACAAATTACATTTTCTATGTATTATTTTAATAGTTAATCTCACCCAAAATACAAAGTTTCACTCGAAACCCTTTTTTATAACTTTGTTTAACCGTATACAATAATGATAACTTTTGTAAACTCTACCTGGGAAAGAAGCAAAGTAAAAACTGATTGAGTATAAGGTAAATTCGTGGATACATAACTTTCATTTATATACGTATGACCCACATGTGTCAAAAGGGCGATGTAACATAAGAAACGAAAACACCTTAATAAAGAAACTGATAGCAAATCGAATATTAGTTTTCATTTGCCTTTTTATATTAAAAATGTGATTAGTACCATATCTTATACTGAAATGACAGAAATCTTTAATAAATATCACCGCAATAAAAGCGCGATAATAGATGCACAATACACACTAAATACAAAGATTTGAATATATGACAGAATTTAGCATCTTTTGATCTGAACCACTCTGAAACTTCCCGACCATATTCTATATTTTATGTTCTAAACTACGGAGCAGATTAAAATAAAACTCAATAACACTTAGTATATTGAAAAACACCAGATAATGTATAAAACCTACTTCGGCGCAAATATGTTTGTTAACAATACTGATTCAATATCTTCTTGAACTTGTCAAAAGAAATTGTTATTCGTAATAACGAATCCGTCAGCGGCTACAATTTGACATTGTTCCCGGCAGATGTGTCGGTTTTCGTGATGTGAAAGAGGAATATTTTCCTCGGCAGCGTTGTTGCCAAAATGTATGGCAGTTCGCTTCGTGAAGCCGAAGGCAACGTCAGGGCCTTCAAGTAGTACTTCTCGCTCTAAACTTGGCTATTTCCTGTATACGTATCAGTTTCTTGATCAAATGGGGCCGGACGTGTCTGAGATGAGGCTTCAAATTGTTATTTCAATGCGAATGTCGTATATTTGCTTTCATGTCATCTGCTGTCACGTCTATTACGCTCAAAAACCACATTTATGACTCTGCTCAACAAGAGATTTAGTATTATTTTATTTTTAACTATCATGCGTCTTTTCTGAATGCTCTGACCCACAGTGAATTACTGAGTATCGAAGACAAACTCATCTTAGTAGCTAACTACTGGTATTCAATAGATTGTAAGTCAAGCGCTCAATCATCGGCAATATTTTCAATTGTCTTCGTCACTGTGAAACAAATTCAGAGAAGATATTTAGAAAGGAGACCAGAAGGCATGGATGTTGAACACAAACAGTACAATATCTGTTTGCGTATTTAACAGCGTATCTTGAAGCACCATCAGTATTTTTAGCGTCCCTTTCGTACTGGCTTCGCTACGGATCGACGGGCCGATGATTGGCTTTGCAGCTGCTCGTATATGCTGGCGGGGAGACATTAACCCAGCCATTGATGAATAGTGATACGGCAAATGATGTGGCAGTTTTTACCACTCGTTTTTGTGATCTCCGTCGAGATGTACTTCGAGCAGTTTTTCGAACTAAAATATTAACAATAAAAAATATGTTAATATGAAGAAAGAAAATAATTTGCACATATTTATAATATTGAAAGAAGAAAAACTTTGTCATTTTTAAGTTTTAAAAAACCATATAATCACCTGCTTCTGTTTTTTTAGCTTGTATTGTTTAATAAATTTCATCGATGATCTACAACTGTGGCTGAATTGTTTCCATAGTTTCGAGTAATATCGATGACGCCGACAATGAAGCTAATAGTTTAAAGAACGAAGAAGTGTTCACGAATAATGAGGATGCGAATAATAAAAAATATTATAAAATAATTTCATTACAAAAAAATTGTTTGTAATTGCGAAGTAAGTGGCGCTGAATAGTGAAAAATGACAATCAAGAGACAAAACATTCATGTCGCCCAACGAAGACAATTCGCCTCGCTACATGTAATTCTATAAGTAATATTCAACAAATAATGGCATAAAGCTATTGAAATAAAATATCCTTTTGATCTCAGGTACATAATATAAAGAAAGAAAGATATGAGAACCATACATCGCTCGCAAAGGTATAAATCGATAAGGAAGAGCAATCTGCGATGGTACTTCTTGCCCATAACTTTTTGACGGAAAGGTATTAATCACTGAAAAGAAGCTAGGCACATTCGAGAAGTATCAGTATGATTCGACAACGAATGACGAAAGTTTCAAATACAATTCATGACTCTTGTTTCAGCTACTTCAAACATGCGAGAGACAATGATGTTCCTGAAATCTCAGGTACTAAAATACTTCATTTAATCCCATTTTTAGTTAATTCAGATAAGAAAGGAAATAATAATTGCAAAAAATGTTTTTAAGTAGATCAACCTGAATTAAACAATTACAAAAAATTATTTTGATGAAAGGCATCAATTTTCAAAATCTGAAAGCAATAATCTGCCGTCAAATGTTTTCTGCAACCTACAAACTCAATATGTAATATTTTTAACTTTTCGGTTGGCTTTGGCTGTGTTCTTTCGTCCAGGTATCTGTATTTTCACAAAGGTGTGATTTTTCTGTTAAAATGAGGGCTTTCTGTCAGTCGCACCTTCGATATTTCTGGGCAGTCTGAGACGAAGTAAGTCGATATTCGTTTTTGCAGATGCATGTCTGAAGGAGTAAATCGATTGCCGGCCTGATTTTGAAGGTTGGCTGAGACACGTCATCATATCCGTTATAAATTAATTTAGCTGTTGTCGTGTTACGAAGGAAGAAGCTGTGGCCAGATAGTAGTTTTACAATGGGCGTGAACAGCTCCCATGAATTTGGCAGCCAGGTGGAACTGGGGAAATGTAAGCTACAGTTTTTGGACCCGCTGTTGGCCTGCTCGACATTGCTCGAAGTATTTGTTTTGCCATTGGGCATCGGCAACTTCCATTCCAATAGCGCTACTGGGTTACCAGACCTCTTCAATTTGTTTTGCTAATTTATTATTGAGACTTCTTTTAATCAAATAACAATTTCATCAGTATTCTGGCGTTATTCCATCGTGTTTCAACGATAATGGAAAGAAAATGACAGATTGTTTGAATTGAAGCTTACGTAACTCAGTTCTGTCGGGTTAAATAAGTCAGTTTACTATATTTGACACACAATACTTTTATACCTAAATGATAAAGATGCCAGTATCTTTAACGAGGACTTAAGTGAATTTATTACTGAAAATTTGTACAGAAAAGAGACGCGCTCTAACATTATATGAACTATGGATTTTAAGATTGAATAATGTTTAGGATAACTATTTCTGAATCAGACTGACCATGCTTCGAGTTTTCTGGCACTATTGTACCAGCACCCCATCCGTTTATATCTGTAGCCCAATATTTATCTTCATTCGTAGATCATCATTTACTGATTGACTGGAATAA